>JAUJYZ010001144.1:0-175000 GCA_033675265.1 Actinostola sp. cb2023
CTTTCCAGCCGTGCATTGTAGGGCATTTCTGAATTCTGTGTGACCTTGCTTACATTTGACTATTACTTATTGTTTTACTTTGCATGCCCAGAGATAGGACCAGTCTGGGAAAGTAATGCACCAATTCCTAGAGTATTAACAATACTAGCTATGCCACCTGACAACGACTTCAAAACACAATTATAATCTTTATTAAAGTTTTAAATTATCCGAACTTCATTCTTATTCTTTGTTTCATAACCTGTTTCCATAACCTGTTGTTTGCATCACCTGTTGTTTCCCCCATAACCTGTTGTTTCCATAA
The DNA here is from genome assembly GCA_033675265.1 of Actinostola sp. cb2023. NCBI lineage: Eukaryota > Metazoa > Cnidaria > Anthozoa > Actiniaria > Actinostolidae > Actinostola > Actinostola sp. cb2023. Next base: position 305 of record JAUJYZ010001144.1, read on the forward strand.
CCTGTTTCTATACCGTTTCCATAACCTGTTTCCATAACCTGTTTCTATAACCTATTTCCATAACCTGTTTCTCATAACCTGTTTCCATAACCTGTTTCCATACCTGCCATAAACTTTTCCATAACCTATTTTCAAATAAACCTGTTTTTCCATAACCTGTTTTCCATAACCTGTTTCATAACCTGTTTCCACGCCTGTTTCCATAACCCTGTTTTTCCCATACCTATTCTTGCCTGGATAATTTGGCCTGTGTTTTCATTGACCTGTTTCCTAACCTGTTTCTATAACCTGTTTCCATAACCTGTTTCCATAACCTGTGTTCCATAACCTGTTTGCCACAGCCTGTTTCCATAACCTGTTTCCATACCTATTCTTGTCTGGATGATTTGCGCTGTGTTTTTTCATTGACCCGTTTTCATGATAAACATGCAATTATTTGAAACACTGGTTCATTGACAACTTACCAGGGATCATGAAAACAATAACTTCAAGCGTTCTGTGTCACAACCATCCCAGATAACCATCTCAACATCATCACCCACCAGCTGCCCACCACTAGGATGAAACACAGTTACCACTTGGCAACAATGTTATTAGTGATTTAACCTGGAAAATAAATCAATTATTGGTGCTTTACAATAAACATAATTAACAAGATGCATTACGCTCTGGCATTATGACAAGGACAATGTCAGTTGCTTGACGCGTAACCTGACATGACTGACAGTGTCAGTTATTTTGTATGTGGAGGTGTATTTAAGATGAGCTGATGGATGGCTTGCCTTGGATACACATAATTTCTCTTCTGCACAGGCAACTGCTTCTTTCGACTTCCTATTCGTCAAAGATGATGACTTACACTATCTCATATCTTCCCTGAGCCGACAATACTTCAGGTGTAACCGGTTCGATATACACTCGTACACGCTATTTTTGACACTTTTTGATCGAATCATACTTTCGGATTTAGTTCGTAGGTGTTTGAAATTATTCGATCCCGTTTTGGCGACCATGAATATGCACCTCAAGTGACCTAATCTGTTTAAAGACGTCTACAGACTACGCTCGACGACTCGGAGATCTTTATCGATGCTCACCGACACAAATAGTCCCCTCGTCACGCAACTTTCATTGTCATAATACCCACCCGACTATATGTTTCATTGATCAAAACAGTCTTCTTCTGTAATATTCCCTAAATCTAAGGACGTTTTGATTTCGATTGTATTTTTGGGCCGGTTAACTGACCTGTTTTTTGTGAAGCGTGGAAATTCTGTGGTTTTAAATACTGGTAGCGCTACGGCGGGCGGTTTTCTCAAATTAGTCGCGTAATAGATGTAAATGACTCACACAGGATCATACACTGTATTGTACTGAAAAGAAAACGGACAACCTACATTTTATCATGCGACCACTGTTTATTTTCAGAACAATATTATTGTCAGTAAAAAAAACTAACAAAATCGACTGAAGGATATGAAAATTGGTTGTTTGTCTGGTTGGACGGTCACTGATTATGCGCTTCGCTATTGTGCAAGTATATAAATAGCCTAAAACTACTTTTTACGATCCCGATTTTCGTACACTTGACCTTGCTTGCCTTTGCTTTGTGTTATTTTTTTGAAGACGATTCTTACGATCCTTTTCCTTCTGAATTTTTCAAACGTGGAATAAAAAAAAAAATAAACATATCTGAGTTACTGAAAATACTTTGACTGGCTCGACTGTTGCATGACTTCTGTTACATAATAGCTTTCTTTCAATAGATGTAGTATACATCGCAGGTCGTGAGTTTTAATTATAATACTCAGCACATAACTGTAGCACGACTATTACAATTATCAAACAACTGGCATAGCGCTAAGGTCATGATAGGTTTTGAGTTCATTTCATTTTGCTTTTCAGTTCATTTGGAGGGATGAGTTTCGTGTTCGTGGAACGACGTCGTAGAACGACTTCGTAGATCAGCAGCACTTTCGAAAACGCTCGGGAAGATTGAGTATGCGTATCTGTATGTAGTACGCGTTTCGTTGCATCATTTCTCTCACTACACAAGATGACTTCTTCTCTTTCGATCCAGCACGAGCCTTCTAGTCCTTCTACACTGCTAGTCATCGAACGATGAACTAGAATCCTGACCTTTAATAGCTTGAAGATCTACAGCTGCTTTCAAACTAAGATTCAAGTCTACTTGAGTCCCTGTGTGTCGTTTGTTTTCCCTTATCTGGCTGAGTAATCCTTGAACTCGATACGATCAAATACTTTGGGCATTCTTTCTTCATTTCTGTGGCCATGAAAAAAAAGGCCCATTTTCCTAACTCGGGCTTTCCTTCGGAAGGGCCCGAAGTAATAAAGTCTATTAGCAAATTTTTATTATATCATGTTGTAAATAGTGTTTTTTAGAGAAGACCACAAGTTCATCGAAACGTTTTGTGTACTGTCCACAGTTCTAACCCGACATGTATAACTCATGGTTTACCATAATCAACCATGGGCCTCAGTTTATTACCTCTGCCCCCCCTCGTTCTAGTGAATTTAGCTTGTTCATTAGTACAGGTACTACTGATGTACTACCTTTGTACCACTTGCTGTAACCAACCATTTCTCAAGGACAGACTTTCTTGCCGCTACCAGTGATGTCTAAAGATAGATGGGTCCAGGGCCATTTGCATCGCAAACTAAACCTGCATGTAAATTCTCTTTGCATTCAAATCCTGGTTTGAAAACTGTGTTTTGTGCCATCCGCTGGGCTTTGCAGGAACCCGGATCGAGGGACGAGACATGTGGTTGTTGAATGCTTTGATTTGGTGTTGGGGATGTGGGACTCACTGCATGCATAATACAAATTATATGGTTAGTCTATTGGTGTTATGTCCCATAGAGTGGTGTGTGCGCCATGTGCATAGGGGAACCTCACACCTATTCATGCCTATCTATTTATTTTCATTTTCAATATAACTATATCAAATATTTTTTGATGAAATTGATGTACTTTATGTCTTGTATATGAGAACTGGATCAAACATTTTATAATATCGGCTGAAGAAACGTGCACAGAAAGAGAAATCTTTGTGGAGAACATAAAGTCGACTTTTCAGACAATCTCTTAAAGACCTCTTGCTATAATTTTTCTTTGACCGGCACGTCATTTTTACTATACAACTATAATTGTGGAAAAGTGTTCCGCTCTGGACTATGTCTTGCCTGACTCTTTTATATGTTTGCCTTTTGATATCTTTCTTTCCTACTGACGTTTTAAACGTTTTTCCCTCCTCATTTTAACTCCCGCTTCTTCTATCTCTTATCTTTTTCTTTGTCTTCTTTCTCTCCCTCGCCTCGATTCTACAATCGTTAGCCATTATTACTTGGCACGCTGCACATTTTACAGTAGCTAGTGCTCTTAATTGGGAACAAGTTGTCTTGTTGGACGCCCCCCTTCCACCACATACAATGTTGTGGGTTAATTTTACATAGTGTATGATGTGTGTTTGATTTCCCCCTTCCGCCACATACAAAGTGTGGGTTATTTAAAGTGTATGATGTGTGTTGATTTCCCCCTTCCCCCACATACAAGTTGTGGGTTATTTAAAGTGTAATGATTGTGTTGATTTCCCCTTTCCCCCACATACAAAGTTTGCGGTTATTTGGATAGTGTAATGATGTATGTTTTGATTTCCCTGTGGTCCTCGATGAAGCAAGTTCCTCTCACAACATTGTACGGGGGAGGGAGAGGAGGGAGGGAAGGCGACAAGTTTTTAGACCCAAAACTTTAATGACGCACATTCTTAATTATCCAATCGTGCCAACCATTTGGCACGAATTGTACTCTCATCTCTCCACTCCAAAGCCGTTCCCTGTCTGTCTCTCTCCTAACTCTTACACCATTCTCCATCATCGTCTTATATTTCCCAGTCTCTCTCCTCTCCACTTCGTATCCTTGTTTCCGCCTCCTCCACTTCCATGCTAAAGATGCTATTTTGCGCACGACAATATTCGCAAGATTACTTCATTAGCGGGGCATCATACAGCTCTGTACGCATACAGGCCCTTTTCCATTACTGAGGTTGATACGGAACATAACGAGCTTTGATACGAGAGACAGAGACTTTGTGACAACAGAGTAATACATCGGTTACCAAGGACAAGCATAGAAAGTACAGATTAACAAGAATTGATATGGTAAGGTTATTATATGTGATGTGCCATGTTTTCTTATTATGAATCCAGGCCCCACGCCTTGCACACTGTGCCACATCATGCTGCACATATCAGTTGGCTTGGTGCCATGTTTTCTTATTATGAATCCAGGCCAAACGCCTTGCCACACTGTGCACATCGTGCTGACATGTCAGTGGGCTGTGTCCATGTTTTTCTTATCAATGAATCCAGGCACGCCTTGCCAAGAAAAACACTGTGCCACATCATGCTGTCCACAGTGTGGCAGTGGGCTGTGGCCATGTTTCTTATTATGAATCCATGCCACGTCTCTTGCCCACTGTGCCACACCATGCTTGCACATGGTCCAGTGGGCTGTGTGCCCATGTTTCTTATTATGAATCCAGGCCTCGCCTTGACCCACACTGTGCCACACCATGCTGCACAGTGGTCAGGTGGGCTGTGTGCCATGTTTCTTTATTATGAATCCAGGCCATGCCTTGCCACACTGTGCCACATCATGCTGCACAGTGTCAGTGGGCTGTGTGCCATGTTTCTTATTATGAATCCAGGCCACGCCTTGCCACACTGTGCCACACCATGCTGCACAGTGTCATTGGGCTGTGTGCCATGTTTCTTATTATGAATCCAGGCCTCGCCTTGCCACACTGTGCCCCACATCATGCTGGCACAGTGTCAGTGGGCTGTGTGCCATGTTTTCTTATTATGAATCCAGGCCTCGCCCTTGCCACACTGTGCCACATCATGCTGTACAGTGTCAGTGGGCTGTGTGCCCATGTTTCTTATTTTACACTCATGCGAAATCTATTCTATCACACAGATGTTGTAAAGTCTCTGATGATTCTACATATAATTACCTTACATATCAATTCTTGTTAATCTTTGTACTTTCTAGGCTTGTCCTTGGTAACCGTAATTTATACTCTGTTGTCACAAAGTCTCTGTCTCCTCGTATCAAAGCTCGTTATGTTCGTATCAACCCTCAGTACTGGAATAACTGGCCTTGTATGCGTACAGAGCTGTATGGATGCCCCGCTAATGAAGGTAATCTTGCGAATATTGTGTGCGCAAAATGGCATCTTTAGCATGGGAAGTGGAGGAGGGGGAAACAAGGCTACTGAAGGGAGAGGGAGAGAGAATGGGAAATATAAGACGATGATGAGAATGGTGTTAAGAGTTAGGAGAGACAGACAGGGAAGGGCTTTGGAGTGGAGAAGAGAGAGCTACAATCGTTGCCAAAATGGTTGGCACGATTGGATAATTAAGAATGTGCGTCATTAAAGTTTGGGTAAAAACTATTTCTCCCTTCCCTCCCCTCCTCTCCCCTCCCCCGTACAATGTTGTTGAGAGGAACTTGCTCATCGAGGACCACAGGGAAATCAACACACATCATTACACTATCCAAATAACCCGCAACTTTGTATGTGGGGGAAGGGGGAAATCAACACACATCATTACACTTTAAATAACCCACAACTTTGTATGTGGGGGAAGGGGGAAATCAACACACATCATTACACTATCTAAATAACCCACAACATTGTATGTGGGGGAAGGGGGGAGTCCAACAAGACAACTTGTTCCCAATAAAGAGCACTAGCTACTGTAAATGTGCATCGTGCCAAGTAATAATGGCAACGATTGTAGATCGAGGGAGGGAGAGAAAGAAGACAAAGAAAAAGATAAGAGATAGAAGAAGGGGAGTAAAATGAGGAGGGAAAACGTTAAAACGTCAGTAGGAAAGAAAGATATCAAAAGGCAACATATAAAAGAGTCATGCAAGACATAGTCCAGAGCTGAACACTTTTCACAATTATATTTTATAGTAAAAATGACGTGCGTCAAAGAAAATTATAGCAAGAGGTCTTTAAGAGATTGTGAAAAGTCGACTTTTATGTTCTCCACAAAGATTTCTCTTTCTGTGCACGTTTCTTCAGCGATATATAAAAGTTTGATCCAGTTCTCTATACAAGACATAAAGTACATCAATTTCATCAAAAAATATTTGATATAGTTATATTGAAAATGAAAATAAATATATAGGCATGATAGGTGTGAGTTCCATATGCACATGGCGCACACACACTCTAGGGACATAACACCAATAGACTAACCATATATATTGTATTATGCATGCAGTGAGTCCCACATCCCCAACACCAATCAAAGCATTCAACAACCACTGTCTCGTCCCTCGGTCTGGTTCCTGCAGCCCAGCGGATGGCACAAAACCAGTTTTCAAACCAGGATTTGAATGCAAAGAGAATTACATGCAGTTTAGTTTGGATGCAAATGGTATCTTTAGACATCACTGTAGCGGCAAGAAAGTCTGTCTTGAGAATGGTGGTACAGCAAGTGGTACAAAGGTAGTCATCAGTAGTACCTGTACTGATGAACAAGCTAAATTCACTAGAACCGCAGGTAAATAACTGAGGGCCATGGTTGATTATGTAAACCATGAGTTATACATGTAGGGTAAGAACATGTGACAGTAACAAACGTTTCTGATGAACTTGTGGTCTTCTCTAAAAAAACACTATTTACAAACAATTATAATATAAAATTTGCTACTAGACTTTATTACTCGGGCCCTTCCGAAGGAAGCCCGAGTTATAAAATGGGCCTTTTTTTTTTCATGGCCACAGAATGAAGAAAGAATGCAAAGTATTTGATCGTATCGAGTTTCAAGATTACTCAGCAGATAAGGGAAAACAAACGACACACAGGACTCAAGTAGATTTGAATCTAGTTTTGAATCTTAGTTTTGAAAGCAGCTGTAGATCTTCAAGCTATTAAAGGTCAGGATTCTAGTTCATCGTTCGATGACTAGCAGTGGTAGAAGGACTAGAAGCTCGTGCTGGATCGAAAGAGAAGAAGTCATCTTGTGTAGTGAGAGAAATGATGCAAACGCATACGCGTACTACATACCAGATACGCATACTCTAAATCTTCCTCGAGCGTTTTCGAAAGGGCTGTTCTACGACGTCGTTCTACGACGTCGTTCCACGAACTCGAACTCATCAAAAAATGAACTGAAAAGCAAATGAAATGAACTCAAAACCTATCATGACCTCGCGCTATGCCATGTTTGTTGCTAATTGTAATAGTACGTGTACAGTTATGTGCTTGAGTATTTATAATTAAACTCACGACCTGCGATGTATACTACATCTATTGACAGAAAGCTATATGTACAGAAGTCATGCAACAGTCGAGCCAGTCAAAGTATTTTCAGTAACTCATGATGAATGTTTATTTTATTCCACGTTTGAAAAATTCAGAAGGAAAAGGAATCGTAAAAATCGTACTTCAAAACTACATCAAAGCAAAGGCAAGCAAGGTCAATGTACGAAAATCGGGATCGTACAAAAGTAGTTTTAGGCTATTTATATACTTGCACAATAGCGAAGCGCATTAATTAGTGACGTCTCAACTCAGACAAACAAACCAAATTTTTCATATCCTTCAGTCCGATTTTGTTAGTTTTTTTTTACTGACAATAATTATTGTTTTGAAAATAAACAGTGTTTGCATGATAAAATGTAGGTTTCTCCGTGTTCTTTTCAGTACAATTACAGTTGTATGATCCTTGTGTGAGTCATACATCTATTACGCGACCTAATTTTAGAACCGCCGCGTAGCGCTACATGTATTTAAAACAGAATTTCCACGCTCAAAACAGGTCAGTGAACGGCAAAAATACAATCGAAATCAAAACGTCCTTAGATTTTAGGGATATATTACAGAAGAAGACGCTCAATGAACATATAGTCGGGTATTATGACAATGACAGTTGCGTGACGAGGGAGACTATTTGTGTCGGTGAGCATCGATAAAGATCTCCGAGTCGTCGAGGTACGTCTGTAGTACGTCTTTAAACATACTTGAGGTCACTTGAGGTTGCATATTCATGGTCGCCAAAAACGGGTCGAATAATTTCCAAACACCTATCGAACTAAATCCGAAAGTATGATTCGCTCAAACGTGTCAAATAGTTTCCGAGTGTATATCGAACTTAATCCGAAGTATTGTTCGCTCAGGGCAGATACTGAGATAGTGCTAAGTCATCATCTTTGACGACTAGAAGTGAAAGAAGCAGTTGACCTGTGCAGAAGAGAAATTATGTTGTATCCAAGGCAAGCCATCCATCAGTTCCTCTTAAATACACTCTCACATACAAAATAATGCACTGTCAGTCATTGTCAGGTTACTCGTCAAGCAACTGACATTGTCCTTGTCATAATGCCCGAGTGTACGCTCATTGAGCATCTTGTTATTATTATGTTTATGTTAAGCACCAATAATTGATTATTTTCCAGGTAAATCACTAAAACATGTTGCAAGTGGTAAATGTGTTCATCCTAGTGGTGGGCAGCATGGTGATGATGTTGAGCTGGTTATCTGGGATGGTTGTGACACAGAACGCTTGAAGTTATTGTTCATGATCCCTGGTAAGTTGTCATGCACAGTGTTTCAAATAATTGCATGTTTATCATGAAACGGGTCAATGAAAACACAGGCAAATCATCCAGACAAGAATAGGTATGGAAACAGGTTATGGAAACAGGCTGTGGAAACAGGTTATGGAAACAGGTTATGGAAACAGGTTATGGAAACAGGTTATGGAAACAGGTTATGGAAACAGGTTATGGAAACAGGTTATGGCAGGTTATGGAAACAGGTCAATGAAAACACAGGCAAATTATCCAGGCAAGAATAGGTATGGAAACAGGTTATGGAAACAGGCTGGAAACAGGTTATGGAAACAGGTTATGGAAACAGGCTGTGGAAACAGGTTATGGAAACAGGTTATGGAAACAGGTTATGGAAACAGGTTATAGAAACAGGTTATGGAAACAGGCTGTGGAAACAGGCTGTGGAAACAGGTTATGGAAACAGGTTATGGAAACAGGTTATGGAAATAGGTTATGGAAACAGGTTATGGCAGGTTATGGAAACAGGTTATGGAAACAGGTTATGGAAACAGGTTATGGAAACAGGTTATAGAAACAGGTTATGGAAACAGGTTATGGAAACAGGTTATAGAAACAGGTTATGGAAACAACAGGTTATGGAAACAACAGGTTATGCAAACAACAGGTTATGGAAACAGGTTATGGAAACAAAGAATAAGAATGAAGTTCGGATAATTTAAAACTTTAATTAAAGATTATTTGTGTTTTGAAGTTCGTTGTCAGGTGGCCATAGCTCGTATGTTAATTACTCTAGGCAATTGGTGCATTTACTTTTCCCAGACTGTGTCCTTCCTCTTGGCATGCAAAGTAAAACAATAAGTAATAGTCAAATTACAGCAAGTTCACACAGAAATTCAGAACATCCCTACAATGCACGGCTTGAAAGTAGCAGCTATTGGTGTGCTAAAGAGAAGAAACAAAGTGAATATCTACAAATAGACCTTGGCAAGGTAGACGATAACTATGCACATCCCTATATGCAACATTGTTGTACTTCTTGGCCACCCCTCTTGTCTCTTCAATCCTTCAAGCCCAGGGAGTAGAAAGAATTAAGGGGGAGGAAGGGGGTTGGGAGAGGATGGAAAGAAAGGGAAGGGGAGGGGAAGGGTGGGAGACAGAAAATTATCCCTTTTCCCTTCCACAAAGAGTCATTTAAATGTGTCTCTCATGTGGTAGGCATCCCAGGATATTGCACTAAACAATGTTCTGTGCTTTGCTTGTTATTTAGGTTCAAACCATCTCTGCTATTGCCATCCAAGGACGTTCAAACTGGTATGATTGGATTACAGGGTTTTATATATACTACAGTCAGGATGGTCAGCGGTGGACTGGATATTCTAAAAGTGGGGATGCTCAACACTCCAACGTAACTTGTAACTTGTTTAACTTGTTTAACTTGTTTAACTTGTATAACTTGTTTAACTTGTTTAACTTGTTTAACTTGTTTAACTTGTTTAACTTGTTTAACTTGTTTAACTTGTTTTACTTGTTTAACTTGTTTAACTTGTTTAACTTGTTTAACTTGTTTAACTTGTTTAACTTGTTTAACTTGTTTAACTTGTTTAACTTGCTTAATGTTAAGGCAGTGGGTTTGTTTTATTTAGTCTCATTGCTACCTTGGTACATGTCAAGAGACCCACGACAAACAATGTAAAGATCTGTGGGGACCAAGTAAGTCAATAGAAGTGAATCGATTGGAGGGAAATGAAAACAAACAAATAAAGAAATCAGTAAGGAAAGGAAAGGATGGAAGAAAGAAAGGAAGAAAGAAAAGAGAGAAAGATAGACAGATAGATTTAGGAAGGAAGGAAGGAAGAAGAAAGAAAGGGAAGAAAAAGAAAAGAAAGGAAAGAATAAGAAATTAAAGGAAGGAAGAAATGAAGGAATAAGGAAAGAAAGCTCCCTTAACCATTCAGATGTATGTTTTCCTTCACTCTGTTGTTATAGTCTATTGAACTGTTTATTTTCACATTCAGCTGGAGGAAACGCTGTTCAAGGCTGTTATGATAAACTGAACGTTGAAGCTAAGGGTTATGGGACTTGTGACCCAGCCACTAACTCGTCATGCGCAGCCGCGTAAGTAGAGAAGGCTCATCATTTTTGCAATGAATTTAAGATCAGCCTGTATTACGTGCATGATTATCCTCGGGTGATGGCTGTGTGGTCACTTAATAGAGGGTGAACTCGGTTAACAAACAAGGATGAGTTTATGGTAAATGTGTAAGAATGTTTTGACCTCTTAATAGAGGGTGTCGATTGCTTAATAGAGGGTGAACTCGGTTAACAGAGGATGAGTTTATGGTAAATGTGTAAGAATGTTCATAACATTTCGTGAATAATCATGGTGGCCGTCAACATAAAATATATAATATATATCAAAAATATAAAACAAAACATAATAAAAGTATAAAACACTAAATATAAATAGGGGGTGACCTCTTAATAGAGGGTGTTGATTGCTTAATAGAGAGTGGCTGCTTATGTTTGACTGTAATTCAAGTGTCAAATATCACCAAGCAAGCCCATTGGATGACCTGCAGTGGAGACTGTATTGGGATCTTATTTTGTAACTAGTTATTTTTTGCCATGTACATGTATATCTACTTTTCTCCTTTTAATGTCATTTTATTCTTGTAAATAACATAAATAAAATTATTTGTTTGCTCTTCAGTGATGTTGTGTGTGGTCAAATACAATGCAAAGACACTCTCACCAAGCCAGCTATCAAGGACTATGGATGGAGTTACAGCAAAATAAGCTTAACTTCTGGTGATCAGTGCAGGTATCACTGTGGACTCTGCAATCACTAGCTTTAATATTGTAAATAGTCTAGATACTGATACATACATTTTGAACTAGTACAACACATTCTTACTGATTATTACATATTTATTTATTCTATTTTATTCATTTATTTATCATTATCTTTTTTTTTATTATTATTTATTTTTTTAACATAATTATATAAATTGTATTTAGATTTTAGTTTTATATTTACAGTATTTTAGATTTAAGTCTCCCCGATTAGTAGGGCACTTGTGCCCAGCTAGAAGATTTCTTGAGACATTAATAAAGTTATTATTATTATTATACTCACCATGCAGATGGCTGTGTTATATGAAAGGCCAAGAGAAGACTGAAAACGAGTAGCGTGTTTTACTAACTATTTCTTCGGATGCTATTTAAAATATATATTATTGCGCTCATATTTTTTGGGTTTCCTGTGGAATAGTGAGCGGCATATTATATATTGGGATTCCTGCATTCTTACACATGTGATCGCGTGCATTTCCATGTATTTCCGTTCAAATATATATCCTCTTAACATAAATGTAACCTCAGAAGAAGTAGTTGGGCTACCTGTGGAATTACTTTAGTATAAATATTTGATAGTAAATACTGATGACCTCATTGTGTTTGATAGTAAATACTGATGACCTCATTGTGTTTGATAGTAAATACTGATGACCTCATTGTGTTTGATAGTAAATACTGATGACCTCATTGTGTTTGATAGTAAATACTGATGACCTCATTGTGTTTGATAGTAAATACTGATGACCTCATTGTGTTTGATAGTAAATACTGATGACCTCATTGTGTTTGATAGTAAATACTGATGACCTCATTGTGTTTGATAGTAAATACTGATGACCTCATTGTGTTTGATAGTAAATACTGATGACCTCATTGTGTTTGATAGTAAATACTGATGACCTCATTGTGTTTGATAGTAAATACTGATGACCTCATTGTGTTTGATAGTAAATACTGATGACCTCATTGTGTTTGATAGTAAATACTGATGACCTCATTGTGTTTGATAGTAAATACTGATGACCTCATTGTGTTTGATAGTAAATACTGATGACCTCATTGTGTTTGATAGTAAATACTGATGACCTCATTGTGTTTGATAGTACTGCTACTTTGAAAAGAACCGATTCAATGGGAGAAGGGATGGTCAGAACTGGAACAAAATGTGGCACCCTAAAGGTATCTTTGCTACAGTGCAAATAGTTTCATCTTGTGGTCGTCCTATTATGGTCTATAATGGTGCATCCTCTGGGGCTCTGTAGTGGGGCCTGGGGAAAAAAGAAATCAGGATTCATGTTTTCCTCTTCTCCTTTCCTCTCCTCCATCTCCATCTCCATCCCCCCTCTCCTCTCCCCCTGAGTAGCCCCTGGGTTTCTGCGGATGGCTGTGCTAATAGTAACTACACCCAATGTTCTAGATGTGTAAAGACTATAAGTGCCAGCAATTCTCTAACCTTGGAATCCAGTCATGTACTAAAGTCAATGGCCTTGAATGCGCTGGACGTGGGGTGAGTTCTATCAGCTATTTGTTACTTTCTCTTTCCTTCCCATTTTAATTTCTATTCCATTATTCCTGGTATAACCTTTCCTCTCTTCCTCCTTTCTCAATATTTGTTTTGCATTTACTAGCTAGTTGAATATCGTACACTTTTCTCTTCACATGGAAGTCAATGTTAATATATAGCTACATGTAACTTGCCTAGTTACTAAAGATGGCTTATTAATTCCCCCCTCCCCCCATATGGATTATCTTGGCTTATCTCGCCTCTTATGGTGTACATCTACATCCCATGGGGGAGGGTGTAGAGGGTGGATCTGATATTTTAAATATTCTCCACATTGGTCAATTCCAGGTTTGTACAGAGAAGAAGGTTTGTCAGTGCTCTGGTGGATACGATCCTGCTACAGCATGTAACACAGGTAACCCACATGGACCTAGACTAGAGTACTTATTGCTACAGCATGTAACACAGGTAACCCATATGGACCTAGACTAGAGTACGTATTGGTACAGCATGTAACACAGGTAACCCACATGGACCTAGACTAGAGTACGTATTGGTACATCATGTAACACAGGTAACCCACATGGACCTAGACTAGAGTACGTATTGGTACAGCATGTAACACAGGTAACCCATATGGACCTAGACTAGAGTACATATTGGTACAGCATGTAACACAGGTAACCCACATGGACCTAGACTAGAGTACATATTGGTACAGCATGTAACACAGGTAACCCACATGGACCTAGACTAGAGTACGTATTGGTACAGCATGTAACACAGGTAACCCATATGGACCTAGACTAGAGTACATATTGGTACAGCATGTAACACAGGTAACCCACATGGACCTAGACTAGAGTACATATTGGTACAGCATGTAACACAGGTAACCCATATGGACCTAGACTAGAGTACGTATTGGTACAGCATGTAACACAGGTAACCCACATGGACCTAGACTAGAGTACATATTGCTACAGCATGTAACACAGGTAACCCACATGGACCTAGATTAGAGTACTTATTGTAGTGAACTATAAGACGATAGAGTGCCGTTTCAAAGGCTTTATTCTGATAAACCTCAAACTGCATGTTATAAACAAAACATGGCGGCCTGTCGCAAACTAAAATGACCGCTGACTAATTGCAGGCACATGAAAACACAGGTAGCCCAATCAATACACGATAATAACAAACGTTCAAATCAGTACATTCTCCCCCTTCTAAATATTAAGCTTATCAACGGGGCGACGAGCTCGCTGAGAGCGTCGCAGTGTTATGGGGGATTGTTCACTTGGTGCTTGTAAAGATACTTCTTCAGTGATGTCACTACGTGGTGCTTGTTCTTCACTGTGGGCTTGATCTTCAGTAGATATTGTCAAGTCTGGAATGGGATGTACTTCCATTCTGGGCTGAGGTAGAGTTTGTGGTTCCTTTGATTGACCTCTAGGAGCAAGGCTCTTGGTAGACACAGTAGTCTCCCTACCATCTGGGTAGCGCACATGTGCATAGTGGGGGTTCGCTTGAAGCAACTCAGCTTCGTCCACCAAAGGATCAGTCTTGCTATTCCGGACATTACGCTTGACATAGATCGGACCAGGAGTAGCTAGCCATGTAGGAACAGAACTGCCAGCCGAAGACCGACGTGAGAACCCAAGGAAACGTTCGTGAGGTGTCTCGTTTGTTGCGGTGCATAAGAGTGAACGGACTGAGTGCAACACGTCTGGGAGGACATCCTGCCAATGCTCTATTGGAAGGTTATTGGATTTAAGACTCATTGTAATCGCTTTCCAGATGGTACCATTATACTTCTCAACTTGACCATTGCCAGCCGGATTGTAGCTAGTGGTACGGCTCATCGCAACCCCTTTTTCAGTGAGGAAGGCTCGTAACTCATGGCTCATGAAAGACGCCCCTCGGTCTGAGTGAACGTACGCTGGCATCCCGAAGAGAGAGAAGAGTGTGGTGAGACACTTGATTACTGTCGTTGTGGAAACATCAGGACATGGGAATACAAATGGAAATCTGGAGAATTCATCAATTATATTGAGGAAGTATCTGTTCTTGTTAGTTGATGGCAACGGGCCTTTGAAGTCGATGTTGATCCTTTCAAATGGTTGAGTAGCTTTGATGAGATGAGTTTCCTCAGGATGGTGGAACTTAGGTTTACACTCACAACAAACAGGGCACGAATTCGTCATCTGCCTGACTTCCTCAAGTGAATATGGGAGGTTTTTGGCTCGTATGAAATGCCAAAGTCTTGTTATGCCTGGATGGCAGAGTGACTGGTGAAGCTTGTAGAGGGAATCTTGTGTAGCTGCAGCACAAGTGGCGCGTGATAGAGTGTCCGGTGGGATATTGTCCTTTCCCGGTCGATATACAATGTCGAAACTGTAACAAGAGAGCTCAATCCTCCAACGCATAATCTTGTCATTCTTGATTTTGCCTTTGTGGCGCTGGTCGAACATGTAGGATACAGACTTTTGGTCAGTCGTAAGAGTGAAATGTCTTCCAGTCAGGAAATGTTTCCAGTGTCTCAATGCCTCGACAATCGCCTGGGCTTCCTTCTCAATTGACGCATGTTTCAGCTCACTCCCTTGCAGAGTCCTTGAGAAGAAGGCAACAGGTCTTCCCTTTTGGTTGAGAGTAGCTGCCAACGCTACATCTGAGGCATCAGTCTCCACTTCAAATGGTGTATTCTCGTCAATTGCTGTAACAACTGCTTCCTCTATTATCTTCTTGATCCCTTGAAATGCCTTTACAGCCTCTTGAGGTAAAGGGAATGACTTTGCGCTGGTGATTGGCTTGATGCGGTCAGAGTATGCCGGGATCCATCGTGAATAGTAAGAGAATAACCCCAGGCATCTATTGAGGGCCTTGGTGTCATGTGGAACAGGAAGCTCACGCAGCGGTCGTAGCCGTTCAGGATCCGGGCAGATGGTTCCTTCTTCGATGACATATCCCAGGATCGGAAGGCGCCGGGTTGAAAAGATGCTCTTATCATCATTGTATGTTATGTTCTTTTGTTTAGCGGCTTCAAGAAAACATGTCAGGTTTTTGTCATGGTCTTCTTGGTTTTTACCACAGATGGTGATGTTGTCCAGGTAAGGGAATACCGCTTTAAGATCTTCTTCTTGCACAAGTTTCATCATCTCCCTTTGGAAGCACGCCACTCCATTAGTCACACCAAAAGGAAGACGTGTAAACTGGAAGAGGCCATTTCGAGCTTCGAAAGCGGTATATGGTCTGTCTTCGTCTTTGAGGGACACTTGGTGGTATGCGCTCTTCAGGTCGACGGTGCTGAAGACTCGGTACTGAGCAATGTCGTTGATAGTGTCATTGATTCTGGGTAATGGGAAGGCATCTAGTAGTGTAAATCGGTTGATAGTCTGGGAGTAGTCTATGGCCAGTCGTTTCTTGTGGTTTTCGTCTTTAGTCACTACAACTTGAGCTCGCCATGGAGATTGACTCGGCTCTATGATGCCTTCTTTGAGTAGCCTCTCCACTTCTCCATTGATGAAGGCCAGATCTTCTTGACTGTAACGTCTTGACTTAGTGATGATAGGATGACAATCTGCAGTCAGGTTTGCAAACGGTGCTGGTGGATCCATGTTCAGTGTAGATAGACCACAGATAGATAAGGATGGTTTTGGACCACCATAATTGAAAGTAACACTTTCGTGCTGCGACTGAAAATTGAGTCCCAGGATAAGGTCTGCACAAAGTCCTGGTAGTACTGACAGATGAAAACCTTTGTATACCCTTTCTTGATCGGCGAGGTCAACAATGCAGCACCCTGTCACTTTTGTAGAAAATGCTGACGTCGCCATGGAGACAGTACTGGAGGACGGATGAATGGTTATAGCTGCTGCTTCCACCAGGCTAGGGTGGATGAAACTTTCACTACTTCCACTGTCGAAGAGAGCCTTGACTTTCCATCCCGCGTTAATTTCTACCGTAGCTGATGACTTCTTGAGGGATTCTGGGGTCCCTGTGGTGGCGAGTGTTGGGGACCAGATTGCAGCTGAAAATCCCTCTTTGGGTTTGCTTGACTTTCCACGGCATGCTTTCGCAAAGTGCCCTTTTTTTTGACATTTGTTACAGGTGGCATCACGAGCTGGGCATTTAGAACGAGGATGCTTGGTGTTACCACAGAAGAAACATGTTTGTTCTTCATGTTGAGCAGCGGCCAGGGTGTTGTGGTCAAGTTGGACCGGGTCAGGTGGAGTAGGAGGGACTGCAGCGTTGAAGGAGGGCTGAGGGGCCATGTAGGATTCAGAAGTACGCATAGCAGACTCTAGAGCACGAGCCTGGTCAAACATTGTTTTTAAGTCAAGTGTCTTGTTTTCCAGTAACCTTTGTCGAATTTGGTTCGATTGAAGTCCCGTAATGAAGGCATCTCTAACACCTTCCTCGCAGTATTTAACAGCCGTGACAGACTTGAAGTTACAGTCTTTGCTCAAGGACTTAAGAGCTTGTAGATACTCGTCGAGAGTCTCGTTGGATTGCTGTCGTCGAGTGGCGAGTATGTATCGAGCGTAGATCTCATTCCGTGGCTTCACGTAGATATTTTGCAGAACTTCGATGGCATATTCATAGGTCGTACACTCTTCGACGTATTGAAAGATCGAGGGTGAGATAAAGTTGATTAATACACCGAATTTGTTGACGTCTTTGTCGCTTAATACTGAGAGGAAGTTTTCGAAGGTTCGCTTCCAGTGGATCCATTCTTTCGAAGCTCCAACGCTGTTTGGATCCGTTTCCAGGCGTTCGGGACGTAGGACTTTATCCATTGAGTTATCAGAATAAATTGTAGTGAACTATAAGACGATAGAGTGCCGTTTCAAAGGCTTTATTCTGATAAACCTCAAACTGCATGTTATAAACAAAACATGGCGGCCTGTCGCAAACTAAAATGACCGCTGACTAATTGCAGGCACATGAAAACACAGGTAGCCCAATCAATACACGATAATAACAAACGTTCAAATCAGTACACTTATTGCTACAGCATGTAACACAGGTAACCCACATGGACCTAGACTAGAGTACATATTGGTACAGCATGTAACACAGGTAACCCACATGGACCTAGACTAGAGTACATATTGGTACAGCATGTAACACAGGTAACCCACATGGACCTAGACTAGAGTACATATTGCTACAGCATGTAACACAGGTAACCCACATGGACCTAGACTAGAGTACATATTGGTACAGCATGTAACACAGGTAACCCACATGGACCTAGACTAAAGTACATATTGGTACAGCATGTAACACAGGTAACCCACATGGACCTAGACTAGAGTACATATTGGTACAACATGTAACACAGGTAACCCACATGGACCTAGATTAGAGTACTTATTGCTACAGCATGTAACACAGGTAACCCACATGGACCTAGATTAGAGTACTTATTGCTACAGCATGTAACACAGGTAACCCACATGGACCTAGACTAGAGTACGTATTGGTACATCATGTAACACAGGTAACCCACATGGACCTAGACTAGAGTACGTATTGGTACAGCATGTAACACAGGTAACCCACATGGACCTAGACTAGAGTACGTATTGGTACATCATGTAACACAGGTAACCCACATGGACCTAGATTAGAGTACTTATTGCTACAGCATGTAACACAGGTAACCCACATGGACCTAGACTAGAGTACATATTGGTACAGCATGTAACACAGGTAACCCACATGGACCTAGACTAAAGTACATATTGGTACATCATGTAACACAGGTAACCCACATGGACCTAGACTAGAGTACTTATTGCTACAGCATGTAACACAGGTAACCCACATGGACCTAGACTAGAGTACATATTGGTACAGCATGTAACACAGGTAACCCACATGGACCTAGACTAGAGTACATATTGGTACAGCATGTAACACAGGTAACCCACATGGACCTAGACTAGAGTACATATTGGTACAGCATGTAACACAGGTAACCCACATGGACCTAGACTAGAGTACGTATTGGTACAGCATGTAACACAGGTAACCCACATGTATCTAGACTAGAGTACCTATTGGTACAGCATGTAACACAGGTAACCCACATGGACCTAGACTAGAGTACATATTGGTACAGCATGTAACACAGGTAACCCACATGGACCTAGACTAGAGTACATATTGGTACAGCATGTAACACAGGTAACCCACATGGACCTAGACTAGAGTACGTATTGGTACAGCATGTAACACAGGTAACCCACATGGACCTAGACTAGAGTACATATTGGTACAGCATGTAACACAGGTAACCCACATGGACCTAGACTAGAGTACATATTGGTACAGCATGTAACACAGGTAACCCACATGGACCTAGATTAGAGTACATATTGGTACAGCATGTAACACAGGTAACCCACATGGACCTAGACTAGAGTACATATTGGTACAGCATGTAACACAGGTAACCCACATGGACCTAGACTAGAGTACATATTGGTACAACATGTAACACAGGTAACCCACATGGACCTAGATTAGAGTACTTATTGCTACAGCATGTAACACAGGTAACCCACATGGACCTAGACTAGAGTACATATTGGTACAGCATGTAACACAGGTAACCCACATGGACCTAGACTAAAGTACATATTGGTACATCATGTAACACAGGTAACCTACATGGACCTAGACTAGAGTACGTATTGGTACAGCATGTAACACAGGTAACCCACATGGACCTAGACTAGAGTACATATTGGTACAACATGTAACACAGGTAACCCACATGGACCTAGACTAGAGTACGTATTGGTACAGCATGTAACACAGGTAACCCACATGGACCTAGACTAGAGTACATATTGGTACAACATGTAACACAGGTAACCCACATGGACCTAGACTAGAGTACTTATTGCTACAGCATGTAACACAGGTAACCCACATGGACCTAGACTAGAGTACGTATTGGTACAGCATGTAACACAGGTAACCCACATGGACCTAGACTAGAGTACATATTGGTACAACATGTAACACAGGTAACCCACATGGACCTAGACTAGAGTACTTATTGCTACAGCATGTAACACAGGTAACCCACATGGACCTAGACTAGAGTACATATTGGTACAGCATGTAACACAGGTAACCCACATGGACCTAGACTAGAGTACATATTGGTACATCATGTAACACAGGTAACCCACATGGACCTAGACTAGAGTACGTATTGGTACAGCATGTAACACAGGTAACCCATATGGACCTAGACTAGAGTACATATTGGTACAGCATGTAACACAGGTAACCCACATGGACCTAGACTAGAGTACTTATTGCTACAGCATGTAACACAGGTAACCCACATGGACCTAGACTAGAGTACATATTGGTACAGCATGTAACACAGGTAACCCACATGGACCTAGACTAGAGTACATATTGGTACAGCATGTAACACAGGTAACCCACATGGACCTAGACTAGAGTACATATTGGTACAGTATGTAACACAGGTAACCCACATGGACCTAGACTAGAGTACATATTGGTACAGCATGTAACACAGGTAACCCACATGGACCTAGATTAGAGTACAGTAACACAGGTAACCCACATGGACCTAGACTAGAGTACATATTGGTACAACATGTAACACAGGTAACCCACATGGACCTAGATTAGAGTACTTATTGCTACAGCATGTAACACAGGTAACCCACATGGACCTAGACTAGAGTACATATTGGTACAGCATGTAACACAGGTAACCCACATGGACCTAGACTAGAGTACATATTGGTACAGCATGTAACACAGGTAACCCACATGGACCTAGACTAGAGTACATATTGGTACAGCATGTAACACAGGTAACCCACATGGACCTAGACTAGAGTACATATTGGTACAGTTTAGAATTGTAAGTGAGAAGCTACCAGTTCATAACCCTTCATCATCAACAACAACAACAACAACAACAACTTTATTGTGCTCACTTATAATTACAATTTGAGATATATGCATATCTATGTATACAGATACATATATATAGATGTGTATATAATTTAATGTTAGAATTAAGCACAGCTACTCAAAATAGCTAAAAACAGCTAATCGAGTTAAGTAGCTATCAAACCATTAAAGTATGTAATGACTGGCCAGTGGGTGGATCTTGTTCATGGTCTGCACCTCCCACTTCCCCTCCCCCATGTCACGACTTCTATTTCAAACTAGCACTGCAGTGTTTGACATGGAGAACTGCTTGCTTGCTCCTCTCTTGCTCTATAACTCCCATCGTGTGTACAGTATATAGTCACATGCATTATACATACTATTTACTACTGACGGTAAACTATTCTTTGTATCACCTTTCAGTGTTGCAGGCAGTTAATGGCGGGTTTAGTGCATGGTCTTCATGGAGTAAATGTAGTGCTGGTTGTGATGGTGGGAAACAGTCTAGACATCGATTCTGTAACAAACCTACACCATTACATGGTGGACAAGAATGTAAAGAAGAACGAATCCAGACACAACCTTGTAACACTGACTTCTGTCCATGTAAGTAGAATTGTCAATAGAGTCGTTTTCATATGAGTGGGAAGTAGTTATTACTTGATTTCATTAGACGTCACTTCCGGTCTCGTGAGGAATTTTCATCAGCTGAATTGCACCTTTTCAATACAATACTCTCTGCTTGGTAGCACATGGAGGGCAGTATTTGCCTGTCATTTGAAGGCAAATAATGAGATTCGAGGAGTTTTAGCAGCTGATTGAAACCAAGCAATTGTACGGTTTGTGCCATGCAGTGACTGTGCCATGTCCGACAATTCTGATTGGATTGAATTGGTTAAATTATTATAGATGTCTTCAATTCTGTACCGTGACTGTAACTCCGTACCTTTAGGTTTCCCACTCATATGAAATCGACTCTAATGTCAACATACTCACCGAACTTGTAAGTAGTATGTTGCGCAGCGAACTGGTAACTAGTATGTTGCGTGGAGAAAACTGTTTTAGGACAGTCCCATAATTCTCTGTGAAACATGCTAGTTACTAGTTCGCCGCGCAACTCTGAAATGGCGAATAAGACTGGTACGTGATGTTGCCAATAAATGATTATTTCACTTTTATTGCAATGTGCTACTTTCATTCATCCTTTATTTCAGTTGCTACATCCTGTCGACATATACAAGCCATTGGTCAAGCGAACAACCAGCAATACCCAGATGGTGTGTATGATATCTACCCTGACCCTACCTCTGATTCATCAATAAAAACCTATTGCGATATGTCACGTGATGGTGGAGGATGGACCCTATTGGTTGCTAGTCATACCAATAGTTGGACAGCGGCAAATGTACTTCTAAGGAACACAGACTCTCCTGATCTGTATAAAGATTATTCTATACTGACGCATGCTGATAAAATCAAAAATAACTTGAATGTCGAAGGTGTATTGTTTGAATATCGCCTGGAAGCACAAAAACGTGGTAAGTTGAGATTAGCATAGTAGTACACACCACTCTGCATCACACTCCACCACACACCACACCACACCTCATCACACACTGCACCACACCGCCCCTCATCACACACTGCACCACACACCACACCATACCTCATCACACACACCACACCACACCTCATCACATTGCACCACACCGCCCCTCATCATACACTGCACCACACACACCACACTGCATCACACACCACACCGCACCACACACACCACACCACACCTCATCACATTGCACCACACACCATACCACACCACACCGCACCTCATCACACACCACACTGCACACCACACCACACTGCACCTCATCACACACACACACCGCACACCACACCGCACCACACACCGCACCACACACCACACCACACCGCACCTCATCACACACTGCACCACACACCGCACACACCACACCGCACCTCATCACACACTGCACACCACACCGCACCTCATCACACACCACACCGCACCACACACCACACTGCACACCACACCACACACCACACCGCACCTCATCACACACTGCACACCACACCGCACCTCATCACACACTGCACCACACACCACACCACACTGCACCCACACCGCACCTCATCACACACTGCACCACACACCACACCACACCACACTGCACCTCATCACACACCACA
This sequence comes from Actinostola sp. cb2023, assembly GCA_033675265.1. Lineage (NCBI taxonomy): Eukaryota > Metazoa > Cnidaria > Anthozoa > Actiniaria > Actinostolidae > Actinostola > Actinostola sp. cb2023. Next base: position 23,447 of record JAUJYZ010001144.1, read on the forward strand.
CTGCACACACACACCGCACCACACACCACACCGCACACCACACTGCACCTCATCACACACTGCACACCACACTGCACCTCATCACACACCACACCACACCAAACACCACACCACACTCCACACCACACCGCACCACACACCACACCTCATCACATACCACACTGCACACTACACTACACTGCACTACACACCGCACCACACACCACACCACACCGCACCTCATCACACACTGCACCACACCACACCTCATCACACACCACACCGCACCACACACCACACCACACTGCACACCGCACCACACACCACATCGCACCTCATCACACACCACACCACACTGCACACCACACCGCACCACACCACACACCACACCACACCACACCACACTGCACACCGCACACCACACCGCACCACACACCACACCACACCGCACACCACATCGCACACCACATCGCACCTCATCACACACCACACCACACCACACTGCACCACACTGCACACCACACCACACTGCACACCACACCGCACCACACACCACACCGCACCTCATCACACACAGCACCACACCGCACCACACTGCACACCACACTTATTTATTGTTCTGTGTGCTATCCACTAGGTGGATGGGGTGGTATTTGGAAAGCAGACAGATCCTATTCATTCACTGCTACCAACGATGGTCAAACTAATGTCAAACTGAGTAAGAAGTTCGATAACTGGCAGTACAATGATAGATCAATAGAAAAACGTATGCCTTGGCTGAATGCTGAACAACTGACAACATCAAAGAAAGGATCGTATGATTGGGGAATTATTACAGGTAATGTATTATAAATTATTATCATCATAATCATTTGATTAATCATCATCATAAGTGGTATTGTATGCACCAAATAATCCTGTTTTTATGTGGATCAAAGGCGCATCATTCTTCGTGATGATGATGCATGATGGTATGTGGTGACGGCCTGATGGTGGTGAAGGCGATCAACTTAGATACCTACAAGCATGAATCTATCCGGTTTATTTGTACTCATGTTGTGAAGCAATATTATCTTGGAGTCGGCGCGCAAGATGTTTTTTTATTATCTTTGAGTAAGTTAAGTCACAATGTAATAAGTATTAGCGTCATCGGTTCTATACTTGCAGATAATGAAGTCAAATATCATCCTGCGCCCTGGATTAGTGGGAATCTCATGTTAAAACAGCCCTCGTATATTTGGTATTGGTTGAGAGAAGGTCCAGTAAAGCTTCCAAGGTCTTGCAGTGAAGTACAGATGAGAGGATATGCTACTACCCCTTTGAAAGGTATGCTACTACCCCATTTAAAGGTATGCTACTACCCCATTGAAAGGTATGCTTAATAAAGTTTTATTATTATTATGCTACTACCCCATTGAAAGGGGTATGTTACTATCCCATTGAAAGGTATGCTACTACCCCATTAAAAGGTCTGCTACTACCCCATTAAAAGGTATGCTACTACCCCATTGAAAGGTATGCTACTACCCCATTAAAAGGTATGCTACTACCCCATTGAAAGGTATGCTACTACCCCATTGAAAGGTATGCTACTACCCCATTAAAAGGTATGCTACTACCCCATTAAAAGGTATGCTACTACCCCATTGAAAGGTATGTTACTATCCCATTGAAAGGTATGCTACTACCCCATTAAAAGGTATGCTACTACCCCATTAAAAGGTATGCTACTACCCCATTAAAAGGTATGCTACTACCCCATTAAAAGGTATGCTACTACCCCATTGAAAGGTATGTTACTATCCCATTGAAAGGTATGCTACTACCCCATTAAAAGGTATGCTACTACCTCATTGAAAGGTATGCTACTACCCCATTGAAAGGTATGCTACTACCCCATTAAAAGGTATGTTACTATCCCATTGAAAGGTATGCTACTACCTCATTGAAAGGTATGCTACTACCCCATTGAAAGGTATGCTACTACCTCATTGAAAGGTTATGCTACTACCCCATTGAAAGGTATGTTACTATCCCATTGAAAGGTATGCTACTACCTCATTGAAAGGTATGCTACTACCCCATTGAAAGGTATGCTACTACCCCATTGAAAGGTATGCTACTACCCCATTGAAAGGTATGCTACTACCCCATTGAAAGGTATGCTACTACCCCATTGAAAGGTATGCTACTACCTCATTGAAAGGTATGCTACTACCCCATTGAAAGGTATGTTACTATCCATTGAAAGGTATGCTACTACCTCATTGAAAGGTATGCTACTACCCCATTGAAAGGTATGCTACTACCCCATTGAAAGGTATGCTACTACCCCATTGAAAGGTATGCTACTACCCCATTGAAAGGTATGCTACTACCCCATTGAAAGGTATGCTACTACCCCATTGAAAGGTATGCTACTACCCCATTGAAAGGTATGCTACTACCCCATTGAAAGGTATGCTACTACCCCATTAAAAGGTCTGCTACTACCCCATTGAAAGGTATGCTACTACCCCATTGAAAGGTATGCTACTACCCCATTAAAAGGTATGCTACTACCCCATTAAAAGGTATGCTACTACCCCATTAAAAGGTATGCTACTACCCCATTAAAAGGTATGCTACTACCCCATTAAAAGGTATGCTACTACCCCATTGAAAGGTATGCTACTACCCCATTGAAAGGTATGCTACTACCCCATTGAAAGGTATGCTACTACCCCATGAAAGGTATGCTACTACCCCATTAAAAGGTATGCTACTACCCCATTAAAAGGTATGCTACTACCCCATTGAAAGGTATGCTACTACCCCATTAAAAGGTATGCTACTACCCCATTAAAAGGTATGCTACTACCCCATTGAAAGGTATGCTACTACCCCATTGAAAGGTATGCTACTACCCCATTGAAAGGTATGCTACTACCCCATTGAAAGGTATGCTACTACCCCATTGAAAGGTATGCTACTACCCCATTGAAAGGTATGCTACTACCCCATTGAAAGGTATGCTACTACCCCATTAAAAGGTATGCTACTACCCCATTGAAAGGTATGCTACTACCCCATTAAAAGGTCTGCTACTACCCCATTAAAAGGTCTGCTACTACCCCATTGAAAGGTATGCTACTACCCCATTGAAAGGTATGTTACTACCCCATTGAAAGATATGATTTCATTAGAAGCCAACAACTTTCAAAATCATTGCCACCCACTTTTGTCAGTTCCATCTGCCGAATTTGATGTGTTTATTTGAACCCTTTTGTTTGTCATGGTCGTTTACTCTGGTAGGACAATCTGTATACTTTTATTGAAACTCCATTCAATAAACATTTTTACCGATACGGCGCCCATTTTGGATTCTATCGTTTTGGCTAATACATTATGGGATGCTCAGGGTGCAAATGACCCAAAAACTGTAGAGAGTGGAGTCGCGTCAATATATTATATTTCTATTTCACTCTAGCCATAGTGTTGTATGACTTACTATAGTAAACTAAGTAAAGTCTCCTTTCCTCCCTCCCTTCATCCATCCATCCATCTGGCATCCATTTGGCATCATTATATACATACATTTCTCTCCTCATACCTGTCTGTCTGTTCTTTCATTCATCCTTCCCTCCTTCTTTCCCTGCTTTTCTCCATCCTCCCCCTCTCACCCCTCCCTAAATATCCAAGGTTTGAAGGGCGTGTGGTTTCCTCCAGTAAAATAAAGAATATAGCAGTATTTTTGTATTGCAGACGGTGTATATACTATCAAACCAGAAGGCAAAGACAGTGTCAGTACGTACTGTGACTTAACTAGTGATGGTGGTGGATGGACTTTGATAGCTACAAGTAAAACACACACTGGATGGACGACTGATAACGTAGAAGACAGGAACCCTCACCAACCATCTCTTAATGATGATTATTCTATCCTTGGATGGGCAGATGCTATCAAAACGAACGATCCGTCACAGGTTATTTATTTTATTTTATTATTATTTATTATTTATTATTTTTATTATTATTATTATTTTATTATTATTATTTATTTTATTTATTTTTATTTACAGTATTTTTATTTTATTTTATTTTTATGACAATAAATTAACAGACCATATTAGAACTGTTATTACAAAATAGGTCTTAGTCAACAAGACCCGTTTTGAGAACACAGACTTCATATATATATTAATAAAAATAACTTAACATTTAATAATCATTTTCTTGAGTAATAAAATGTTCTTACAAAAACAAACAGTTAAAAAAATAAAATAAAAATAGGTGCAGCAAGGAATCGATCCCGGGCAATGTGCTTCTAAATGTGCTTCTAACGCGCTGTGTTTCAGTGCGAGCCACGGGACCATAGTAATTTGCACAACAATAGACAGTCCATTCTCAAGATACACTAGGTTATTTTGTCCTCCAAATCAACAAGCGTGCACGATAGCCTAGTGGTGCGGGACAGTTATTTAGTGGGACTAGGATCCGACTGTTCCCTCCCTCTTTGATCACTAAGCTGATTGGTGTAATGCCCGATAGCGCGGATGAGGTCGAAATCTTCATCCTATACGTAGCATACGGTGACTCAGCATAATGTCTGGGAGCATGGTCCTTTTTGGATAAATTACCGGCATTCATCTCTTTTGAACCTGGAAGTCCGGGGTTCGAGTCCCAGCCGTGACACGTTTTTGTTTTCATTCTTTCTTTTTTTGTTTTGTTATTGTTTTGTTTTTGTTTGTTTGTTTGTTTTTTTTTTGGAATTGTTTACATATTTCTTCTTAAAAGAAAACATATGGATAGGCTTTCACCTTTTCTCCTTCCCTGAGCGCTAGGTCCAGTTAAATATTTTTTTATTTTTTTAAATAATTTTAATATTTAACGTTGCTTTCTTTTGAGTAATAGCATTTAAACGATATTCAACAGACACAAGAATTCAGGAATTTATTTTAACACCTGTTCAAAGAGTGCATAGCGTAAATAGCATAAATCAACTTATCTACTAGAGTGCAAACCATAATATGTCCGTGAAATAGTACTATTACTAAATAGTACTAAATAGCCTTATCTCCATTGTTTTCTATTGTTTCATCAGTGCTATTTAGTACTAATTAGTTAGTACTGTTTCACGGACATATGGTTTGCACTCGAGATATACAACTTATTATACATTTTAGTGTGCAGTACGGCTGGAGTCGTCATGCGTTATTACAAAATGGGTCTTAGTCAACAAGACCCCTTTTGAGAACACAGACCTCGTATCCTTCTGCACCCCTCTCCCCATTTATTTCTCTTGCATTTGGCAGAACAACAGTGGAAGAGGGGGAGGGATATAAACTTTAAAGTTCTTAAATTAATTTTTAGTATATATTCCAGGAGTTCTTCCAGTATCGAATCGAGGCTGACGGTGCCAGTCAGTACGGTGGTATATTCAATGCGCCAAAGTCCTACTCATTCACATCCACAACCAACCAACAAAATAACATCAAACTCGTCAAAAATTTCAACAACATTGACACCAAGAGTAATCTTGCCTCACGCATGCCAAGGTTGGGACTCACTGCTGACATACTTTTGAGCACCGCCTCAACGACCAACGATGCTTCGGGATCAATAATCTACAATGGTGCTTCTCGAGTTTATTTACCAAACGTAAAACCAAATCCAGGAGTCGTGAGATATTGGATGAGAGAAGGCACAAGGTACAGATCACTAGATTATTCAGTTTGACCAATAGCGTTATACTGAACACATGGTTGTGATTATGTCCCAGGCGTTCCTGTAACGACATCAAAGTGCATGGTGTAAGGGCAGGACAAACCTACAAGGATGGTTACTACATGATTCGTGTCATCAATGAATACCAATATCTCCCAGTATTCTGTGATATGACGTCAGAGCCGGGTGCCTTTACTCTTATCGTTACAAGCCGACATAACCAGTGGACTCGTGCCCAGGTTCCCGCAAGGTAGTTTTCATTTGAATGTATTAGTACAGTGATAAGTGTATTTGTTATTTCTTTCGAGGCTATTATTAAACATACAAATATATTATTTTTTATTTAATAGTTATTGTATTTTATTTTTTATTAATATTATTATTATTATTTTTTATTTTTTATTTATTTTATTGGATTTGCATGCAAATAATGATGAGTTCTGTTCTTTTTCTAATTGTTAGTCACGCAACACAATGATGAGTTCTGTTCTTTTTCTAATCGTTAGTCACGCAACACAATGATGAGTTCTGTTCTTTTTCTAATCGTTAGTCACGCAACACAATGATGAGTTCTGTTCTTTTTCTAATTGTTAGTCACGCAACACAATGATGAGTTCTGTTCTTTTTCTAATCGTTAGTCACGCAACACAATGATGAGTTCTGTTCTTTTTCTAATCGTTAGTCACGCAACACAATGATGAGTTATATTCTTTTTCTAATCGTTAGTCACGCAACACAATGATGAGTTCTGTTCTTTTTCTAATCGTTAGTCACGCAACACAATGATGAGTTCTGTTCTTTTTCTAATCGTTAGTCACGCAACACAATGATGAGTTATATTCTTTTTCTAATCGTTAGTCACGCAACACAACAATGATGAGTTCTGTTCTTTTTCTAATCGTTAGTCACGCAACACAATGATGAGTTCTGTTCTTTTTCTAATCGTTTGTCATGCAACACAATGATGAGTTCTGTTCTTTTTCCAGTCGTTGGTCACGCAACACAATGACGAGTTCTGTTCTTTTTCCAATCGTTAGTCACGCAACACAATGATGAGTTCTGTTCTTTTTCTAATCGTTAGTCACGCAACACAATGATGAGTTCTGTTCTTTTTCTAATCATTAGTCACGCAACACAATGATGAGTTCTGTTCTTTTTCTAATCGTTAGTCACGCAACACAATGATGAGTTCTGTTCTTTTTCTAATCGTTAGTCACGCAACACAATGATGAGTTATATTCTTTTTCTAATCGTTAGTCACGCAACACAATGATGAGTTATATTCTTTTTCTAATCGTTAGTACGCAACACAATGATGAGTTATATTCTTTTTCTAATCGTTGGTCACGCAACACAATGACGAGTTCTGTTCTTTTTCCAATCGTTAGTCACGCAACACAATGATGAGTTCTGTTCTTTTTCTAATCATTAGTCACGCAACACAATGATGAGTTCTGTTCTTTTTCTAATCGTTAGTCATGCAACACAATGATGAGTTCTGTTCTTTTTCTAATCGTTAGTCACGCAACACAATGATGAGTTCTGTTCTTTTTCTAATCGTTAGTCACGCAACACAATGATGAGTTATATTCTTTTTCTAATCGTTAGTCACGCAACACAATGATGAGTTATATTCTTTTTCTAATCGTTAGTCACGCAACACAATGATGAGTTATATTCTTTTTCTAATCGTTAGTCATGCAACACAATGATGAGTTATATTCTTTTTCTAATCGTTAGTCACGCAAGACAATGATGAGTTATATTCTTTTTCTAATCGTTGGTCACGCAACACAATGACGAGTTCTGTTCTTTTTCCAATCGTTAGTCACTCAACACAATGATGAGTTCTGTTCTTTTTCTAATCATTAGTCACGCAACACAATGATGAGTTCTGTTCTTTTTCTAATCATTAGTCACGCAACACAATGATGAGTTCTGTTCTTTTTCTAATCGTTAGTCATGCAACACAATGATGAGTTCTGTTCTTTTTCTAATCGTTAGTCACGCAACACAATGATGAGTTCTGTTCTTTTTCTAATCGTTTGTCATGCAACACAATGATGAGTTCTGTTCTTTTTTCAGTCGTTGGTCACGCAACACAATGACGAGTTCTGTTCTTTTTCCAATCGTTAGTCACGCAACACAATGATGAGTTCTGTTCTTTTTCTAATCGTTAGTTACGCAACACAATGATGAGTTCTGTTCTTTTTCTAATCATTAGTCACGCAACACAATGATGAGTTCTGTTCTTTTTCTAATCGTTAGTTACGCAACACAATGATGAGTTCTGTTCTTTTTCTAATCATTAGTCACGCAACACAATGATGAGTTCTGTTCTTTTTCTAATCGTTAGTCACGCAACACAATGATGAGTTCTGTTCTTTTTCTAATCGTTAGTCACGCAACACAATGATGAGTTCTGTTCTTTTTCTAATCGTTAGTCACGCAACACAATGATGAGTTCTGTTCTTTTTCTAATCGTTAGTCACGCAACACAATGATGAGTTCTGTTCTTTTTCTAATCGTTAGTCACGCAACACAATGATGAGTTCTGTTCTTTTTCCAATCGTTAGTCACGCAACACAATGATGAGTTCTGTTCTTTTTCCAATCATTAGGAACGTGTTTACACCCTCACTAAACAACGACTACTCGATACTAAAGTATGCTGATATGATTAAAAACCTGGGTAATAATGCAACCTTTGAATACAAGCTGGATGCCAACGAGAGAGGGCACTGGGGAGGAGTATGGAGTGCTCTTCATGCGTACAGGTAAAACAACTTGGTTATCAGTTGCTGTTATCCCTAGACTTGCTACTGCTTTTGTTATGGCAGTTTTTGCATTCATTGTCGTCAATGACGTCACTATTGTCATTGTTTTTGTTGTTGCAGTTACATTCGTTGTGGTTGTTGTTGTCTTTGCTGTGGTTTCTATTGTTGCCTTGTGTTCGGTGTTGTTATCGTTGCAATCGTTGATCTCGTTTCAACTCTACTCGTTGTCAATGATGTTTTTCTCTTTAGTTTTATGGCAGAGAACAACAAGCAAACAACTGTCGTTTTGAAGGCTAATTTTGGCAACTGGGTGTACTCTTGGTGGAATAGTCTCAACCCAAGAATGCCATGGTATAATGCCAAGGAGAAAAGTACCAAAGCTCTGCTGACAACATCAGTGAATGTGGATTACTATCCCTCAGGATCAATAATATGGGGGCACTCGGACAAACATCCAGCGTCCTGGATAGCTATGAATGGCACGGAAAACCCTGGTGTTATCTGGTATTGGGTCAATGAAGATGATTGTGATACTAATCGACAACCAGGTAAAAGTATCTTCAACTAAGAATTTAATTTATGACTTCACGTTATGGTGTTTTATTCGACGGCAAATATTTCCTCTTTTTTTAGGGTGTGTGAGGGAATGGGTCAGGGTGTGCTAGCGAATGGGTCAGGTGTGCCAGCGAATGGGTCAGGTGTGCCAACGAATGGGTCAGGTGTGCCAGCGAATGGGTCAGGGTGTGTCAGGGAATGGGCCAGGGTGTGTCAGGGAATGGGTCAGGGTGTGTCAGGGAATGGGTCAGGTGTGCCAGCGAATGGGTCAGGGTGTGTCAGGGAATGGGCCAGGGTGTGTCAGGGAATGGGTCAGGGTGTGTCAGGGAATGGGTCAGGGTGTGTCAGGGAATGGGTCAGGGTGTGTCAGGGAATGGGTCAGGGTGTGTCAGGGAATGGGTCAGGGTGTGTCGGGAATGGGTCAGGGAATGGGTCAGGGTGTGTCAGGGAATGGGTCAGGGTGTGTCAGGGAATGGGTCAGGGTGTGTCAGGGAATGGGTCAGGGTGTGTCAGGGAATGGGTCAGGCTGTGTCGGGGAATGGGTCGGGAATGGGTCAGGTGTGTCGGGGAATGGGTCAGGGTGTGTCAGGGAATGGGTCAGGGTGTGTCAGTGAATGGGTCAGGGTGTGTCAGGGAATGGGTCAGGGTGTGTCAGGGAATGGGTCAGGCTGTGTCGGGGAATGGGTCGGGGTGTGTCAGGGAATGGGTCAGGGGTGTGTCAGGGAATGGGTCAGGGTGTGTCAGGGAATGGGTCAGGGTGTGTCGGGGAATGGGTCAGGGTGTGTCAGGGAATGGGTCAGGGTGTATCGTGGCCCTCAAATAAATGTAACTGTAAAACAAAGTGATAATTTTAGAGAGTTGCTAGTGGAGTTACTGGGGATATGGCTAACAACTATGGTGCCGGTTCTTATTTATAGTTAGTTTGTTTGGTTTTATCTAGTTAATGGAGGACTTTCAGAGTGGACTGCTTGGTCAGACTGCGACAAATTGTGCGTCCAAGGGAAACAAACAAGAACGAGGACATGCACAAACCCTAAGCCTCGATGTGGCGGAAAATTGTGCAGCACTTTAGCAACTGAAGAGAAAGTCTGCAATGTCTGTCCAGGTGGGATGAAACGCTTCGAATCATGTTGATCACTCAATGTCATTGGCGACCTCAAACAGGCCTTTTACCAATTATGGAATGTTTTTACCAAATATGGAATGTTTTTACCAAATATGGAATGTTTTTTTACCAAATAAGGAAATTGAGAAATACACAAAAGACATCCTCTAATAATAATTTATTCACTTATATTGCGCAAATAGCAATCCGAAAATTTTCAGAAATGGAAATGACGGACGGACGCAATCTCGTCCCCAGAGCCTGCGTTACTTGTAGGGCATGTAGTCACTTACAATAAATAATTGCAGAAATTATGAAAAATGGTCGCTTAAAAGAGGTCGCATCGTTGACCGGAGGTGGTCGCTTAAGAGAGTTCATTTGTTTATTTTCTCTCTTTAATTCAGAAAGTCCCATCAAGGGCAGCAAAGATCTATGTGTCCAACCCAACCAAGCAACATGTAACCAAGCAGAAGGCAACTATTTGATATTCAAAAGTACTGCCCCTTGTTCACAAGAGTACATGAAATTTCTCTTCGATGCTAATGGAGTCATTCATCACAAGTGTAGTGGCATGATTATATGTCCTGAAGGTACTAAATATAAGTATTAAATTATTATTATTATTTTTTTTTATTATTATTATTATTATTATTATTATTATTATTATTATTATTATTATTATTATTATTATTATTATTATTATTATTATTATTATTATTATTATTACTCTAAGCACTTCAGCCTGTTTTTCACTAGAAACAACGCAACCACAAGACACGTTATTTCAGTGAACCACAAGAACTGACAAATATTAACATATCTCTTGTGCTTTATACTAAGTTGTGTTATTATTTTAGGCGGCTTCCCAGGATATGATAAGAAACTTGTTTTGAAGAAATCATGTGATCCAAGTGTCTCAAAACATAAACGGTGAGAAGTGAAATGATGAATGATTACAGGGATGGGTTTTAGTCATCCTCGGGAACCCAGGGGTATATTCTGTCGCTCGTTACTCGCTCCCAGAGAAATACCCCTGGGAACGAAGTCTGTTGGAAATTGTTCCGGAAGTCAAAATTACTCTTGTTTCTGATTGGTCGACCTAGGAAGGTATATTCTGGTTTGAATAGGACAGCCGCCATTTTGAATTTTGACTACCGGAATAAGTTCCAACAGACTTCGTTTCCAGGGGTATTTCTCTGGGAGCGAGTAACGAGCGACAGAATATACCCCTGGGTTCCCGAGGATGGGTTTTAGTGTGTCTTGCCTACAATGTCTAAAGAAGTTAACCACATTCAGGTTATCATCAAAAGTACTGAAGAACCTCAAGAATGGATTCTGTGTTCACCCCCAAGGTGGTTCGCCAAAGGAGGGCGTCGCGCTAGTCTATTGGGAGGGTTGTGGCGATTCTGACCGCATAAAATTGGACTTTTTCAAACTGGGTATGTTGTCATGGCAATAATAATGCTTTAATTGACATCTTTATGGTGAATGTTAAACATTTTTAAAAACTAAAAAAAAACTAAAAAAAGGAGTTTAGTTTAAAATTTAGTTTGATGATATTTCATACCAAGTGATAAAAATAAAACACAATTACAAATGGTAAGGGATAGTAATAGAGGAAACGTATGTCAAAACTACTCTCAAACATATATAAATATCTATAAACACTCAATTGCAAAATATTTGTTCTATTTTCCAACAGCACCACCTTAAAGCACATCAGGACTGACTTTGGATCGTAATCGTATCATACTCGGGTTGTATTCGTAGCGTAATCGTATCTTAATCGGGTTGTAATCGTAGCGTAATCGGGTCATAATCGCATCTTAATCGGGTTGTAATCGTAGCGTAATCGGGTCATAATCGCATCTTAATCGGGTTATAATCGTAACGTAATCGGGTCATAATCGTATCTTAATCGGGTTATAATCGTAGCGTAATCGGGTCATAATCGCATCTTAATCGGGTTATAATCGTAACGTAATCGGGTCATAATCGTATCTTAATCGGGTTATAATCGTAGCGTAATCGGGTCATAATCGTATCTTAATCGGGTTATAATCGTAGCGTAATCGGGTCATAATCGTGCATATTGTAATCGGTAATAATCTATAGGAATAACCAATAAAGGGAAGTGGAAAATGTTTTATTTTGTGTTTTTTTATATTTACTTCATTCTCTCCAAACATTTATTCGTTTTGTTTATCCATGTTTCGTGCCTTCTTTAAATACATTAAGTCAACTTTCCGCATACTAGATACTCAGTGTTTGAGATTGTATAAGTGGCACTTTTCAACTGATTGAAATTTTTTGTACCGCTACGCAGGCTATCATTTCCCTGCATCAAACGTTGGAAATTCGTGGGAAATTTTATTTTATCATTATTTAGAGGGGTAACAATCATAAAACTAGAACTATAAACATAATTTTCAAGGTTTGAAGAGTGTGAAATATGCTGTACTTTAGTATCTATCTATCTATCTATCTATCTATCTATCTATCTATCTATCTATCTATCTATCTATCTATCTATCTATCTATCTATCTATCTATCTATCTATCTATCTATCTATCTATCTATCTATCTATCTATCTATCTATCTATCTATCTATCTATCTATCTATCTATCTATCTATCTATCTATCTATCTATCTATCTATCTATCTATCTATCTATCTATCTATCTATCTATCTATCTATCTATCTATCTATCTATCTATCTATCTATCTATCTATCTATCTATCTATCTATCTGCCTGCCTGCCTGCCTGCCTGCCTGCCTGCCTGCCTGCCTGCCTGCCTGCCTGCCTGCCTGCCTGCCTGCCTGCCTGCCTGCCTGCCTGCCTGCCTGCCTGCCTGCCTGCCTGCCTGCCTGCCTGCCTGCCTGCCTGCCTGCCTGCCTGCCTGCCTGCCTGTCTGCCTGTCTGTCTGTCTGTCTGTCTGTCTGTCTGTCTGTCTGTCTGTCTGTCTGTCTGTCTGTCTCTATCTGTCTATCTGTTTTTAAATAAAGGTGCTATGTACGGGACCGCAAATGAACCCAGGCCCGCAAATGAACCCAGGCCCGCAAATGATCCCAAGACTGGATCCCAAATGATCCCAGGCCCGCAAATGATCCCAAGACTGGATCGCAAATGAACCCAGGCCCGCAAATGAACCCAGAGAGGACCGCAAGTGATCCCAGAGATAAAATCAGGAATCTGGAACGGAACAAAATGGGATTTCACACAGCTGAGAAGTCCTGAAATGGAGTTTTGCAAGGAAACAGTGGAATGCTCCAGGTCTACTCGGATGACATGGAATGTTGTGAAAAGTGATTGTATGAAATGAATTATGAGTTTAATTGAGCCATATGTCCAAATGTATCCAATTCGTTAATGTTCTTATAGTTATCTCGACGAAATTATGTTGGATCACTCGGCCTTTGCCGTAATTTTTGATATTAATCTAATCACGAAATTACAAAATACCGCATATTTTCTCCCCTAAACTGAAACCCGGGCCTTTGGATGATATGACCTGCAAGGTAGTGAAAAACAATGAATAAAAAAAAACCGTGAATCATTAGTAAAACTAATTAAACTCAGCAGGCCGATGCAAATGTCTAAAGTTTGTACTGATCAGCGGTGTCAGGTTTAATCGAGAAAACACGGTAGATATGAAATAAAGTGCCTAATAATCATGAAGATGAAGTTTCTGTTAAAATAAATGAATGATGACGCTGAGAAATGCAATTTGAGGCAAACTGAGAAACAGTTTATATTTATTAAAATGTTTTTACCCTGGTTAATTACGGAATAAAGTTCAGTTCAGGGTCAGACTCGTTAACAACTTTGTGGATTGAGTTTGAATTGGTAGTTCACTGACGTTTCTGGAGATATTAACCTATTTTAGCTGGTATTTCGCGACATATATTTGCTATTCATTACCTCCAAGCAAAACAAGATGGCTTCGCGTTGCGCGAGCGTGTCTCTTTCTTAATTCTTGAAAATAAATTATATATATATTTGGCTGGCTATTCACATGTGTGGTATATATACGATAAAAAACTCGCGGCTCAGGAAATATCCACCACTACTCACCGACGCTGAGGGGAGTAATTGTTAATTATTTGAGAACAAATTTTATTGAATGAGACTGCCAAATGCTTTTCTAAAAAATGACCATTGTTCTTCTACAAAACAGGGGTGTTTTTTATTTTCAAAGGCGTTAATATGAGAAAAAGTGTAAAATCCCATTTTGTTCCGTTCCAGATTCCTGATTTTATCTCTGGGATCACTTGCGGTCCTCTCTGGGTTCATTTGCGGGCCTGGGTTCATTTGCGATCCAGTCTTGGGATCATTTGCGGGCCTGGGATCATTTGGGATCCAGTCTTGGGATCATTTGCGGGCCTGGGTTCATTTGCGGGCCTGGGTTCATTTGCGGTCCCGTACAGCTATCTATCTATCTATTTATCTATCTATCTATTTGTCTGTCTGTCTGTCTGTCTGTCTGTCTGTCTGGCTATCTATCTATCTATCTCTCTCTCTATCTCTCTCTCTATCTATCTATCTATTTTCCTATACACCTTACCCCTCTCTCTAAGAGCATTACAAGATGGGTGATCAGCGGTAAGTAGCAATAAAGAAATCAAATTTACTGGTCTTACCTTTATCAGTGAATACTCAAGCAGTTCACAACATCCCACTGCGTACTCACTCGAGAGCCGTCTAACAGCTGTTGAGATTCGTTTATGATATATAAATTACACGCCCATTACCATATATGGTACATACCATGTCCTGTTACGTCATAGTAGTTAGTTAATGAACAAAGGGGTAGGAAGGAAGCAGTGGGAAGTGAATGGAAGAAGTGGGAACTGAATGGAAGCACAAGGTTCAAGTGCATGACACGCCTAACTAATGTTAACTATTTTTATACTGAGAAAAAGTTCCAACACCGAAACGTCTATTTTTCTTCAAAAGTCGAGAAAATTAACAATTATTGGACGAGGTTTGAGGCATCGGCAATCATTAATCTGCTCGCCACTGACAAATCACGATTTTTGCGAAAACCCGAGTCCAGTAATTGTTTGAATCAATCACATTATTTTCTCTCCCCCACCTCAGAAAACAACCAACTCGGAAAAAATGGAGCTAAGCCATTGTCGAGGAGAACAAAAGCACTTAATTCGTAGGAAGTTATCTGCATTGACGTAGTCGTCTCTTCGACAGATGAAAAATTCCCTGAGGAAAACCAATGTGAATGATAAATGTTTGTGCACTTATTTATCGTTTACCGTAGCACTGCGAATACAGCCGCTTTCTGTGGAAGCGAACCGCCAAAAAGCGGCTGTATTCGCAGGCTATCGTTACCGTGGATTGTTCAGTAGTGTGTGGGCCAGGAATACTGATTTTAAAGTTACCAATTAATTGCTCGATTCATAATTTTTTGCTGTACCTTTTGATTCTTATCCGAAAAACCCATTACCAGACATTCATTCGATAATAATACTGACTATTTTAGTTTTTAATTTTTATTTTGAAATAGATTTTTGGTTTTTCAAACCGATCTTCAAAACTATGGTTACTGTTGTATGACGCTCGCTAATGGGTACCAGTGTTTAGGTCAATATGCTACAGCAATTCTCTCATAGCAGATGTTTACTAACGAACAACTATAGGGCTTTGAGATTATTTATATGGCACCATTAATCATTATACACCAATATCCATGACGTGTTACTCCATTTGATTTATCCGTGCGATTATTGTTTTTTTTTTTTTTTTTTTTGTTCATTCTTCTCTAAGTTTTGCCAGTTTAAGGTGGTTCCCGCATAATGAAATACCAGTTTGCCGTAATTTTTAAACTCGCTCGCTCCGCGTCAATATTGCCTTGGAATTTTATTTGTGCTTCACACAAATACTAATTCAACTATTCTGCCTTTCGACGGTGTATTCAAAAAAAATTTATCATTGTAAGCCGCGTTTGTGAATGCCAGCTGATATTTCAAACGACACTATTTTCACTAAAAACTGCTGCCAAGCGTTATTCCCTCGTACGATTTTTTTGTAAAACTTCGTGAACGGCCTTTTAGGTCCCTACTAGTGTTCTGGACGAAGTAAGAAGGAAATTGATAACGAGCCGAAATCACCAATTCATAATTTTTGTTGTCAAAATTTGGACCTTTCGATTGTTACATGATTTCGCGGCTCGAACTAATTTTTTTTCTTACCTCGTCAGAACATTACTAGGGACCTTAACAGGCCGTTCACGAAGTTTGTAAAAAAATCGTACAGAGGGAATAACGCTTGACAGCAGTTTTAGTGAAAATAGGTGTCGTTTGGAATATCAGCTGGCATTCACAAACGCGGCTTACAATGATAATTTTGAATAACACCGTCGAAATGGCAGAATAGTTGAATTAGTTGTATTGTGTTAAGCACAATAAAATTCGAGCAATATTGACGCGGAAGCGAGCGAGTTAAAAAATACGGGCGCAACCGGTCATTCATTATGCGGGAACCACCTTAACACTTGCGAAAACTTAGAGAAGAATGACAAACAATTAATGCCCGATAAATCAAATGATTAAAACGTCATGGGGGGATATTGTCGTACTGATTAATTGTGCCATAATAATCTCAAGCCTCTAGTTGGTTCTCGTTAGTAAACATCTGCTATGAGAGACTGCTGTCGGATATTGACCTAAACAATGGTACCATTAGCGAGCGTCATACAACAGTAACCATAGTTTTGAACATCGGTGAAAAAAACCAAAATAATATTTTCAAATAAAAATTAAAACTAAAATAGTCAGTATTATATATCGAATGAATGTCTGGTAAATGGTTTTTCCGGATAAGATCAAAATTTACAGCAAAAAATTATGAATCGAGCAATTAATTGGTAACTTTTAAAATCATGTATTCCTGGCCCACACACTACTGAACAATCACGGAACGATAGCCCGGCGAATACAGCCGCTTTTTGGCGGTCGTTCGGCACAGAAAGCGGCTGTATTCGCAGGCTACGGTAACCGATAAATAAGTGCACAAACATTTATCATTCACATTGTTTTCTCCGGGATTTTCATCTGTCGAGAGAGACGACTACGTCACTGCAGATAACTTCCTACGAATAAGTGCTTTTGTTCTCCTCGACAATGGCAGCTCCATTTTTTCCAGAGTTGTTGTTTTCTGAGGTGAGAGAAAATAATGTGATTGATAAAACAATTACTGGACTCGGTTTTCGCAAAAATCGTGATTTGTCAGTGGCGAGCAGATTAATGATTGCCGATGCTCAACCTCGTCCAATATTGTTAATTTTCTCGACTTTGAAGAAAAATAGACGTTTCGGTGTTCGAACTTTTTTCTCAGTCCTAAAAATAGTTAACATTAGTTAGGCGTGTCATGCACTTGAACCTTGTGCTTCCATTCAGTTCCCACTTCTTCCATTCACTTCCCACTGCTTCCTTCCTACCCCTTTGTTCATTAACTAACTACTATGACGTAACAGGACATGGTATGTACCATATATGGTAATGGGCGTGTAATTTTATATATCATAAACGAATCTCAACAGCTGTTAGACACGGCTCTCGAGTGAGTACGCAGTGGGATGTTGTGAACTGCTTGAGTATTCACTGATAAAGGTAAGACCAGTAAATTTGATTTCTTTATTGCTACTTACCGCTGATCACCCATCTTGTAATGCTCTTAGAGAGAGGGGTAAGGTGTATAGGAAAATAGATAGATAGATAGAGAGAGAGATAGATAGATAGATAGACAGCCAGACAGCCAGACAGACAGACAGACAGACAGACAGACAGACAGACAAATAGATAGATAGATAAATAGATAGATAGATAGCTGTACGGGACCGCAAATGAAACCCAGGCCCGCAAATGAACCCCAGGCCCGCAAATGATCCCAAGACTGGATCCCAAATGATCCCAGGCCCGCAAATGATCCCAAGACTGGATCGCAAATGAACCCAGGCCCGCAAATGAACCCAGAGACCGCAAGTGATCCCAGAGATAAAATCAGGAATCTGGAACGGAACAAAATGGGATTTTACACTTTTTCTCATATTAACGCCTTTGAAAATAAAAACACCCCTGTTTTGTAGAAGAACAATGGTCATTTTTTAGAAAAGCATTTGGCAGTCTCATTCAATAAAATTTGTTCTCAAATAATTAACAATTACTCCCCTCAGCGTCGGTGAGTAGTGGTGGATATTTCCTGAGCCGCAAGTTTTTTATCGTATATATACCACACATGTGAATAGCCAGCCAAATATATATATAATTTATTTTCAAGAATTAAGAAAGAGACACGCTCGCGCAACGCGAAGCCATCTTGTTTTTGCTTGGAGGTAATGAATAGCAAATATATGTCGCGAAATACCAGCTAAAAATAGGCTTAATATCTCCAGAAACGTCAGTGAACTACCAATTCAAAACTCAATCCACAAAGTTGTTAACGAGTCTGACCCTGAACTGAACTTTATTCCGTAATTAACCAGGGTAAAAACATTTTAATAAATATAAACTGTTTCTCAGTTTGCCTCAAATTGGCATTTTCTCAGCGTCATCATTCATTTATTTTAACAGAAAACTTCATCTTCATGATTATTAGGCACTTTATTTCATATCTACCGTGTTTTCTCGATTAAACCTGACACCGCTGATCAGTACAAACTTCAGACATTTGCATCGGCCTGCTGAGTTTAATTAGTTTTACTAATGATTCACGGTTTTTTTTATTTCATTGTTTTTCACTACCTTGCAGGTTCATATCATCCAAAGGCCCGGGTTCAGTTTAGGGGAGAAAATATGCGGTCTTTTTGTAATTTCGTGATTAGATTAATATCAAAAAATTACGGCAAAGGCCGAGTGATCCAACATAATTTCGTCGAGATAACTATAAGAACATTAACGAATTGGATACATTTGGACATATGGCTCAATTAAACTCATAATTCATTTCATACAATCACTTTTCACAACATTCCATGTCATCCGAGTAGACCTGGAGCATTCCACTGTTTCCTTGCAAAACTCCATTTCACTGACTTCTCAGCTGTGTGAAATCCCATTTTGTTCCGTTCCAGATTCCTGATTTTATCTCTGGGATCACTTGCGGTCCTCTCTGGGTTCATTTGCGGGCCTGGGTTCATTTGCGATCCAGTCTTGGGATCATTTGCGGGCCTGGGATCATTTGGGATCCAGTCTTGGGATCATTTGCGGGCCTGGGATCATTTGCGCGGGCCTGGGTTCATTTGCGGTCCCGGACATAGCACCTTTATTTAAAAACAGATAGGACAGATAGAGGACAGATTTGACAGACAGTACAGACAGACAGACAGACAGGACAGAAAGACAGACAGACAGGACAGGCAGGCAGGCAGGCAGGCGGCAGGCAGGCAGGAAGCAGGCAGGCAGGCAGGCAGGCAGGCAGGCAGGCAGGCAGGCAGGCAGGCAGGCAGGCAGGCAGGCAGGCAGGCAGGCAGAGGCAGGCAGCCAGGCAGGCAGGCAGACAGCAGGCAGACAGGACAGGCAGGCAGGCAGATACAGAAGATAGATAGATAGATAGATAGATAGAGTAGATAGATAGACAGATAGATAGTAGATAGGATAGATAGATAGATAGATAGATAGATAGATAGATAGATAGATAGATAGATAGATAGATAGATAGATAGATAGATAGATAGATAGATAGATAGGTAGAGATAGATAGATAGATAGATAGATAGATAGATAGATAGATAGATAGATAGATAGATAGATCGATAGATAGATAGATAGATAGATAGATAGATAGCCTAGATACTAAAGTACAGCATATTTCACACTCTTCAAACCTTGAAAATTATGTTTATAGTTCTAGTTTTATGATTGTTACCCCTCTAAATAATGATAAAATAAAATTTCCCACGAATTTCCAACGTTTGATGCAGGGAAATGATAGCCTGCGTAGCGGTACAAAAAATTTCAATCAGTTGAAAAGTGCCACTTATACAATCTCAAACACTGAGTATCTAGTATGCGGAAAGTTGACTTAATGTATTTAAAGAAGGCACGAAACATGGATAAACAAAACGAATAAATGTTTGGAGAGAATGAAGTAAATATAAAAAAACACAAAATAAAACATTTTCCACTTCCCTTTATTGGTTATTCCTATAGATTATTACCGATTACAATATGCACGATTATGACCCGATTACGCTACGATTATAACCCGATTAAGATACGATTATGACCCGATTACGCTACGATTATAACCCGATTAAGATACGATTATGACCCGATTACGTTACGATTATAACCCGATTAAGATGCGATTATGACCCGATTACGCTACGATTATAACCCGATTAAGATACGATTATGACCCGATTACGTTACGATTATAACCCGATTAAGATGCGATTATGACCCGATTACGCTACGATTACAACCCGATTAAGATGCGATTATGACCCGATTACGCTACGATTACAACCCGATTAAGATAGACGATTACGCTACGAATACAACCCGAGTATGATACGATTACGATCCAAAGTCAGTCCTGATGTGCTTTAAGGTGGTGCTGTTGGAAAATAGAACAAATATTTTGCAATTGAGTGTTTTATAGATATTTTATATATGTTTGAGAGTAGTTTTGACATACGTTTCCTCTATTACTATCCCTTACCATTTGTAATTGTGTTTTATTTTTATCACTTGGTATGAAATATCATCAAACTAAATTTTTAAACTAAACTCCTTTTTTTAGTTTTTTTTTAGTTTTTAAAAATGTTTAACATTCACCATAAAGATGTCAATTAAAGCATTATTATTGCCATGACAACATACCCAGTTTGAAAAAGTCCAATTTTATGCGGTCAGAATCGCCACAACCCTCCCAATAGACTAGCGCGACGCCCTCCTTTGGCGAACCACCTTGGGGGTGAACACAGAATCCATTCTTGAGGTTCTTCAGTACTTTTGATGATAACCTGAATGTGGTTAACTTCTTTAGACATTGTAGGCAAGACACACTAAAACCCATCCTCGGGAACCCAGGGGTATATTCTGTCGCTCGTTACTCGCTCCCAGAGAAATACCCCTGGAAACGAAGTCTGTTGGAACTTATTCCGGTAGTCAAAATTCAAAATGGCGGGCTGTCCTATTCAAACCAGAATATACCTTCCTAGGTCGACCAATCAGAAACAAGAGTAATTTTGACTTCCGGAACAATTTCCAACAGACTTCGTTCCCAGGGGTATTTCTCTGGGAGCGAGTAACGAGCGACAGAATATACCCCTGGGTTCCCGAGGATGACTAAAACCCATCCCTGTAATCATTCATCATTTCACTTCTCACCGTTTATGTTTTGAGACACTTGGATCACATGATTTCTTCAAAACAAGTTTCTTATCATATCCTGGGAAGCCGCCTAAAAATAATAACACAACTTAGTATAAAGCACAAGAGATATGTTAATATTTGTCAGTTCTTGTGGTTCACTGAAATAACGTGTCTTGTGGTTGCGTTGTTTCTAGTGAAAAACAGGCTGAAGTGCTTAGAGTAATAATAATAATAATAATAATAATAATAATAATAATAATAATAATAATAATAATAATAATAATAATAATAATAATAATAATAATAATAATAATAATAAAAATAATAATAATAATTTAATACTTATATTTAGTACCTTCAGGACATATAATCATGCCACTACACTTGTGATGAATGACTCCATTAGCATCGAAGAGAAATTTCATGTACTCTTGTGAACAAGGGGCAGTACTTTTGAATATCAAATAGTTGCCTTCTGCTTGGTTACATGTTGCTTGGTTGGGTTGGACACATAGATCTTTGCTGCCCTTGATGGGACTTTCTGAATTAAAGAGAGAAAATAAACAAATGAACTCTCTTAAGCGACCACCTCCGGTCAACGATGCGACCTCTTTTAAGCGACCATTTTTCATAATTTCTGCAATTATTTATTGTAAGTGACTACATGCCCTACTTCGCCTGCGGCGAAAGTAACGCAGGCTCTGGGGACGAGATTGCGTCCGTCCGTCATTTCCATTTCTGAAAATTTTCGGATTGCTATTTGCGCAATATAAGTGAATAAATTATTATTAGAGGATGTCTTTTGTGTATTTCTCAATTTCCTTATTTGGTAAAAAAACATTCCATATTTGGTAAAAACATTCCATATTTGGTAAAAACATTCCATATTTGGTAAAACATTCCCTATTTTGGTAAAAAACATTCCATATTTGGTAAAAACATTCCATATTTGGTAAAAACATTCCATATTTGGTAAAAACATTCCATATTTGGTAAAAAACATTCCATAATTGGTAAAAGGCCTGTTTGAGGTCGCCAATGACATTGAGTGATCAACATGATTCGAAGCGTTTCATCCCACCTGGACAGACATTGCAGACTTTCTCTTCAGTTGCTAAAGTGCTGCACAATTTTCCGCCACATCGAGGCTTAGGGTTTGTGCATGTCCTCGTTCTTGTTTGTTTCCCTTGGACGCACAATTTGTCGCAGTCTGACCAAGCAGTCCACTCTGAAAGTCCTCCATTAACTAGATAAAACCAAACAAACTAACTATAAATAAGAACCGGCACCATAGTTGTTAGCCATATCCCCAGTAACTCCACTAGCAACTCTCTAAAATTATCACTTTGTTTTACAGTTACATTTATTTGAGGGCCACGATACACCCTGACCCATTCCCTGACACACCCTGACCCATTCCCCGACACACCCTGACCCATTCCCTGACACACCCTGACCCATTCCCTGACACACCCTGACCCATTCCCTGACACACCCCGACCCATTCCCCGACACAGCCTGACCCATTCCCTGACACACCCTGACCCATTCCCTGACACACCCTGACCCATTCACTGACACACCCTGACCCATTCCCTGACACACCCTGACCCATTCCCCGACACACCCTGACCCATTCCCCGACACAGCCTGACCCATTCCCTGACACACCCTGACCCATTCCCTGACACACCCTGACCCATTCCCTGACACACCCTGACCCATTCCCTGACACACCCTGACCCATTCCCTGACCCATTCCCGGACACACCCTGACCCATTCCCTGACACACCCTGACCCATTCCCTGACACACCCTGACCCATTCCCTGACACACCCTGACCCATTCCCTGACACACCCTGACCCATTCCCTGACACACCCTGGCCCATTCCCTGACACACCCTGACCCATTCGCTGGCACACCTGACCCATTCCCTGACACACCCTGACCCATTCCCTGACACACCCTGGCCCATTCCCTGACACACCCTGACCCATTCGCTGGCACACCTGACCCATTCGTTGGCACACCTGACCCATTCGCTGGCACACCTGACCCATTCGCTAGCACACCCTGACCCATTCCCTCACACACCTAAAAAAAAGAGGAAATATTTGCCGTCGAATAAAAACACCATAACGTGAAGTCATAAATTAAATTCTTAGTTGAAGATACTTTTACCTGGTTGTCGATTAGTATCACAATCATCTTCATTGACCCAATACCAGATAACACCAGGGTTTTCCGTGCCATTCATAGCTATCCAGGACGCTGGATGTTTGTCCGAGTGCCCCCATATTATTGATCCTGAGGGATAGTAATCCACATTCACTGATGTTGTCAGCAGAGCTTTGGTACTTTTTCTCCTTGGCATTATACCATGGCATTCTTGGGTTGAGACTATTCCACCAAGAGTACACCCAGTTGCCAAAATTAGCCTTCAAAACGACAGTTGTTTGCTTGTTGTTCTCTGCCATAAAACTAAAGAGAAAAACATCATTGACAACGAGTAGAGTTGAAACGAGATCAACGATTGCAACGATAACAACACCGAACACAAGGCAACAATAGAAACCACAGCAAAGACAACAACAACCACAACGAATGTAACTGCAACAACAAAAACAATGACAATAGTGACGTCATTGACGACAATGAATGCAAAAACTGCCATAACAAAAGCAGTAGCAAGTCTAGGGATAACAGCAACTGATAACCAAGTTGTTTTACCTGTACGCATGAAGAGCACTCCATACTCCTCCCCAGTGCCCTCTCTCGTTGGCATCCAGCTTGTATTCAAAGGTTGCATTATTACCCAGGTTTTTAATCATATCAGCATACTTTAGTATCGAGTAGTCGTTGTTTAGTGAGGGTGTAAACACGTTCCTAATGATTGGAAAAAGAACAGAACTCATCATTGTGTTGTGTTGTTGCGTGACTAACGATTAGAAAAAGAACAGAACTCATCATTGTGTTGCGTGACTAACGATTAGAAAAAGAACAGAACTCATCATTGTGTTGCGTGACTAACGATTAGAAAAAGAACAGAACTCATCATTGTGTTGCGTGACTAACGATTAGAAAAAGAACAGAACTCATCATTGTGTTGCGTGACTAACGATTAGAAAAAGAACAGAACTCATCATTGTGTTGCGTGACTAATGATTAGAAAAAGAACAGAACTCATCATTGTGTTGCGTAACTAACGATTAGAAAAAGAACAGAACTCATCATTGTGTTGCGTGACTAACGATTAGAAAAAAAGAACATTGTGTTGCGAACGATTAGAAAAAGAACTCATCATTGTGTTGCGTGACCAACGATTGGAAAAAGAACAGAACTCATCATTGTGTTGCGTGACAAACGATTAGAAAAAGAACAGAACTCATCATTGTGTTGCGTGACTAACGATTAGAAAAAGAACAGAACTCATCATTGTGTTGCATGACTAACGATTAGAAAAAAACAGAACTCATCATTGTGTTGCGTGACTAATGATTAGAAAAAGAACAGAACTCATCATTGTGTTGCGTGACTAACGATTAGAAAAAGAACAGAACTCATCATTGTGTTGAGTGACTAACGATTGGAAAAAGAACAGAACTCGTCATTGTGTTGCGTGACCAACGATTAGAAAAAGAACATAACTCATCATTGTCTTGCGTGACTAACGATTAGAAAAAGAATATAACTCATCATTGTGTTGCATGACTAACGATTAGAAAAAGAATATAACTCATCATTGTGTTGCATGACTAACGATTAGAAAAAGAATATAACTCATCATTGTGTTGCGTGACTAACGATTAGAAAAAGAATATAACTCATCATTGTGTTGCGTGACTAACGATTAGAAAAAGAATATAACTCATCATTGTGTTGCGTGACTAACGATTAGAAAAAGAACAGAACTCATCATTGTGTTGCGTGACTAACGATTAGAAAAAGAACAGAACTCATCATTGTGTTGCATGACTAACGATTAGAAAAAGAACAGAACTCATCATTGTGTTGCGTGACTAATGATTAGAAAAAGAACAGAACTCATCATTGTGTTGCGTGACTAACGATTGGAAAAAGAACAGAACTCGTCATTGTGTTGCGTGACCAACGATTAGAAAAAGAATATAACTCATCATTGTGTTGCGTGACTAACGATTAGAAAAAGAATATAACTCATCATTGTGTTGCGTGACTAACGATTAGAAAAAGAATATAACTCATCATTGTGTTGCGTGACTAACGATTAGAAAAAGAATAGAACTCATCATTGTGTTGCGTGACTAACGATTAGAAAAAGAACAGAACTCATCATTGTGTTGCGTGACTAACGATTAGAAAAAGAACAGAACTCATCATTGTGTTGCGTGACTAATGATTAGAAAAAGAACAGAACTCATCATTGTGTTGCGTGACTAACGATTAGAAAAAGAACAGAACTCATCATTGTGTTGCGTGACTAACGATTGGAAAAAGAACAGAACTCGTCATTGTGTTGCATGACCAACGACTGGAAAAAGAACAGAACTCATCATTGTGTTGCATGACAAACGATTAGAAAAAGAACAGAACTCATCATTGTGTTGCGTGACTAACGATTAGAAAAAGAACAGAACTCATCATTGTGTTGCGTGACTAACGATTAGAAAAAGAATATAACGATTCATCATTGTGTTGCGTGACTAACGATTAGAAAAAGAACATAACTCATCATTGTGTTGCGTGACTAACGATTAGAAAAAGAACAGAACTCATCATTGTGTTGCGTGACTAACGATTAGAAAAAAACAGAACTCAACTCATTGTGTTGCGTGACTAAACAATTAGAAAAAGAACAGAACTCATCATTGTGTTGCGTGACTAACGATTAGAAAAAGAACAGAACTCATCATTGTGTTGCGTGACTAACGATTAGAAAAAGAACAGAACTCATCATTGTGTTGCGTGACTAACAATTAGAAAAAGAACAGAACTCATCATTATTTGCATGCAAATCCAATAAAATAAATAAAAAATAAAAAATAATAATAATAATATTAATAAAAAATAAAATACAATAACTATTAAATAAAAAATAATATATTTGTATGTTTAATAATAGCCTCGAAAGAAATAACAAATACACTTATCACTGTACTAATACATTCAAATGAAAACTACCTTGCGGGAACCTGGGCACGAGTCCACTGGTTATGTCGGCTTGTAACGATAAGAGTAAAGGCACCCGGCTCTGACGTCATATCACAGAATACTGGGAGATATTGGTATTCATTGATGACACGAATCATGTAGTAACCATCCTTGTAGGTTTGTCCTGCCCTTACACCATGCACTTTGATGTCGTTACAGGAACGCCTGGGACATAATCACAACCATGTGTTCAGTATAACGCTATTGGTCAAACTGAATAATCTAGTGATCTGTACCTTGTGCCTTCTCTCATCCAATATCTCACGACTCCTGGATTTGGTTTTACGTTTGGTAAATAAACTCGAGAAGCACCATTGTAGATTATTGATCCCGAAGCATCGTTGGTCGTTGAGGCGGTGCTCAAAAGTATGTCAGCAGTGAGTCCCAACCTTGGCATGCGTGAGGCAAGATTACTCTTGGTGTCAATGTTGTTGAAATTTTTGACGAGTTTGATGTTATTTTTTTGTTGGTTGGTTGTGGATGTGAATGAGTAGGACTTTGGCGCATTGAATATACCACCGTACTGACTGGCACCGTCAGCCTCGATTCGATACTGGAAGAACTCCTGGAATATATACTAAAAATTAATTTAAGAACTTTAAAGTTTATATCCCTCCCCCTCTTCCACTGTTGTTCTGCCAAATGCATGAGAAATAAATGGGGAGAGGGGTGCAGAAGGATACGAGGTCTGTGTTCTCAAAAGGGGTCTTGTTGACTAAGACCCATTTTGTAATAACGCATGACGACTCCAGCCGTACTGCACACTAAAATGTATAATAAGTTGTATATCTCGAGTGCAAACCATATGTCCGTGAAACAGTACTAACTAATTAGTACTAAATAGCACTGATGAAAACAATAGAAAACAATGGAGATAAGGCTATTTAGTACTATTTAGTAATAGTACTATTTCACGGACATATTATGGTTTGCACTCTAGTAGATAAGTTGATTTATGCTATTTACGCTATGCACTCTTTGAACAGGTGTTAAAATAAATTCCTGAATTCTTGTGTCTGTTGAATATCGTTTAAATGCTATTACTCAAAAGAAAGCAACGTTAAATATTAAAATTATTTAAAAAAATAAAAAAATATTTAACTGGACCTAGCGCTCAGGGAAGGAGAAAAGGTGAAAGCCTATCCATATGTTTTCTTTTAAGAAGAAATATGTAAACAATTCCAAAAAAAGAAAACAAACAAACAAAAACAAAACAATAACAAAACAAAAAAAGAAAGAATGAAAACAAAAACGTGTCACGGCTGGGACTCGAACCCCGGACTTCCAGGTTCAAAAGAGATGAATGCCGGTAATTTATCCAAAAAGGACCATGCTCCCAGACATTATGCTGAGTCACCGTATGCTACGTATAGGATGAAGATTTCGACCTCATCCACGCTATCGGGCATTACACCAATCAGCTTAGTGATCAAAGAGGGAGGGAACAGTCGGATCCTAGTCCCACTAAATAACTGTCCCGCACCACTAGGCTATCGTGCACGCTTGTTGATTTGGAGGACAAAATAACCTAGTGTATCTTGTGAATGGACTGTCTATTGTTGTGCAAATTACTATGGTCCCGTGGCTCGCACTGAAACACAGCGCGTTAGAAGCACATTTAGAAGCACATTGCCCGGGATCGATTCCTCGCTGCACCTATTTTTATTTTATTTTTTTAACTGTTTGTTTTTGTAAGAACATTTTATTACTCAAGAAAATGATTATTAAATGTTAAGTTATTTTTATTAATATATATATGAAGTCTGTGTTCTCAAAACGGGTCTTGTTGACTAAGACCTATTTTGTAATAACAGTTCTAATATGGTCTGTTAATTTATTGTCATAAAAATAAAATAAAATAAAATAAAATAAATAAAAATAAATAAAATAAATAATAATAATAAATAATAATAATAATAAATAATAATAAATAATAAATAATAATAAAATAAAATAAATAACCTGTGACGGATCGTTCGTTTTGATAGCATCTGCCCATCCAAGGATAGAATAATCATCATTAAGAGATGGTTGGTGAGGGTTCCTGTCTTCTACGTTATCAGTCGTCCATTCAGTGTGTGTTTTACTTGTAGCTATCAAAGTCCATCCACCACCATCACTAGTTAAGTCACAGTACGTACTGACACTGTCTTTGCCTTCTGGTTTGATAGTATATACACCGTCTGCAATACAAAAATACTGTTATTTTCTTTATTTTACTGGAGGAAACCACACGCCCTTCAAACCTTGGATATTTAGGGAGGGGTGAGAGGGGGAGGATGGAGAAAAGCAGGGAAAGAAGGAGGGAAGGATGAATGAAAGAACAGACAGACAGGTATGAGGAGAGAAATGTATGTATATAATGATGCCAAATGGATGCCAGATGGATGGATGGATGAAGGGAGGGAGGAAAGGAGACTTTACTTAGTTTACTATAGTAAGTCATACAACACTATGGCTAGAGTGAAATAGAAATATAATATATTGACGCGACTCCACTCTCTACAGTTTTTGGGTCATTTGCACCCTGAGCATCCCATAATGTATTAGCCAAAACGATAGAATCCAAAATGGGCGCCGTATCGGTAAAAATGTTTATTGAATGGAGTTTCAATAAAAGTATACAGATTGTCCTACCAGAGTAAACGACCATGACAAACAAAAGGGTTCAAATAAACACATCAAATTCGGCAGATGGAACTGACAAAAGTGGGTGGCAATGATTTTGAAAGTTGTTGGCTTCTAATGAAATCATATCTTTCAATGGGGTAGTAACATACCTTTCAATGGGGTAGTAGCATACCTTTCAATGGGGTAGTAGCAGACCTTTTAATGGGGTAGTAGCATACCTTTTAATGGGGTAGTAGCATACCTTTCAATGGGGTAGTAGCATACCTTTCAATGGGTAGTAGCATACCTTTCAATGGGGTAGTAGCATACCTTTTAATGGGGTAGTAGCATACCTTTCAATGGGGTAGTAGCATACCTTTCAATGGGGTAGTAGCATACCTTTCAATGGGGTAGTAGCATACCTTTCAATGGGGTAGTAGCATACCTTTCAATGGGGTAGTAGCATACCTTTTAATGGGGTAGTAGCATACCTTTTAATGGGGTAGTAGCATACCTTTCAATGGGGTAGTAGCATACCTTTTAATGGGGTAGTAGCATACCTTTTAATGGGGTAGTAGCATACCTTTCAATGGGGTAGTAGCATACCTTTCAATGGGGTAGTAGCATACCTTTCAATGGGGTAGTAGCATACCTTTCAATGGGGTAGTAGCATACCTTTTAATGGGGTAGTAGCATACCTTTTAATGGGGTAGTAGCATACCTTTTAATGGGGTAGTAGCATACCTTTTAATGGGGTAGTAGCATACCTTTTAATGGGGTAGTAGCATACCTTTCAATGGGGTAGTAGCATACCTTTCAATGGGGTAGTAGCAGACCTTTTAATGGGGTAGTAGCATACCTTTCAATGGGGTAGTAGCATACCTTTCAATGGGGTAGTAGCATACCTTTTAATGGGGTAGTAGCATACCTTTCAATGGGGTAGTAGCATACCTTTCAATGGGGTAGTAGCATACCTTTCAATGGGGTAGTAGCATACCTTTCAATGGGGTAGTAGCATACCTTTCAATGGGGTAGTAGCATACCTTTCAATGAGGTAGTAGCATACCTTTCAATGGGATAGTAACATACCTTTCAATGGGGTAGTAGCATACCTTTCAATGAGGTAGTAGCATACCTTTCAATGGGGTAGTAGCATACCTTTCAATGGGGTAGTAGCATACCTTTTAATGGGGTAGTAGCAGACCTTTCAATGGGGTAGTAGCATACCTTTCAATGGGGTAGTAGCATACCTTTCAATGAGGTAGTAGCATACCTTTCAATGGGATAGTAACATACCTTTCAATGGGGTAGTAGCATAACCTTTCAATGAGGTAGTAGCATACCTTTCAATGGGGTAGTAGCATACCTTTCAATGAGGTAGTAGCATACCTTTCAATGGGATAGTAACATACCTTTTAATGGGGTAGTAGCATACCTTTCAATGGGGTAGTAGCATACCTTTCAATGAGGTAGTAGCATACCTTTTAATGGGGTAGTAGCATACCTTTCAATGGGATAGTAACATACCTTTCAATGGGGTAGTAGCATACCTTTTAATGGGGTAGTAGCATACCTTTTAATGGGGTAGTAGCATACCTTTTAATGGGGTAGTAAAGCATACCTTTTAATGGGGTAGTAGCATACCTTTCAATGGGATAGTAACATACCTTTCAATGGGGTAGTAGCATACCTTTTAATGGGGTAGTAGCATACCTTTTAATGGGGTAGTAGCATACCTTTCAATGGGGTAGTAGCATACCTTTCAATGGGGTAGTAGCATACCTTTTAATGGGGTAGTAGCATACCTTTCAATGGGGTAGTAGCATACCTTTTAATGGGGTAGTAGCAGACCTTTTAATGGGGTAGTAGCATACCTTTCAATGGGATAGTAACATACCCCTTTCAATGGGGTAGTAGCATAATAATAATAAAACTTTATTAAGCATACCTTTCAATGGGGTAGTAGCATACCTTTAAATGGGGTAGTAGCATACCTTTCAAAGGGGTAGTAGCATATCCTCTCATCTGTACTTCACTGCAAGACCTTGGAAGCTTTACTGGACCTTCTCTCAACCAATACCAAATATACGAGGGCTGTTTTAACATGAGATTCCCACTAATCCAGGGCGCAGGATGATATTTGACTTCATTATCTGCAAGTATAGAACCGATGACGCTAATACTTATTACATTGTGACTTAACTTACTCAAAGATATAAAAAAAACATCTTGCGCGCCGACTCCAAGATAATATTGCTTCACAACATGAGTACAAATAAACCGGATAGATTCATGCTTGTAGGTATCTAAGTTGATCGCCTTCACCACCATCAGGCCGTCACCACATACCATCATGCATCATCATCACGAAGAATGATGCGCCTTTGATCCACATAAAAAACAGGATTATTTGGTGCATACAATACCACTTATGATGATGATTAATCAAATGATTATGATGATAATAATTTATAATACATTACCTGTAATAATTCCCCAATCATACGATCCTTTCTTTGATGTTGTCAGTTGTTCAGCATTCAGCCAAGGCATACGTTTTTCTATTGATCTATCATTGTACTGCCAGTTATCGAACTTCTTACTCAGTTTGACATTAGTTTGACCATCGTTGGTAGCAGTGAATGAATAGGATCTGTCTGCTTTCCAAATACCACCCCATCCACCTAGTGGATAGCACACAGAACAATAAATAAGTGTGGTGTGCAGTGTGGTGGTGCGGTGTGGTGCTGTGTGTGATGAGGTGCGGTGTGGTGTGTGGTGCGGTGTGGTGTGCAGTGTGGTGTGGTGTGCAGTGTGTGGTGCAGTGTGGTGTGGTGTGGTGTGTGATGAGGTGCGATGTGGTGTGCGATGTGGTGTGTGCGGTGTGGTGTGGTGTGTGGTGCGGTGTGGTGTGCGGTGTGCAGTGTGGTGTGGTGTGGTGTGGTGTGGTGTGTGGTGTGGTGCGGTGTGGTGTGCAGTGTGTGGTGTGGTGTGTGATGAGGTGCGATGTGGTGTGTGGTGCGGTGTGCAGTGTGGTGTGTGTGTGGTGCGGTGTGGTGTGTGATGAGGTGTGGTGTGGTGCAGTGTGTGATGAGGTGCGGTGTGGTGTGGTGTGTGGTGGTGCGGTGTGTAGTGCAGTGTAGTGTAGTGTGCAGTGTGGTATGTGATGAGGTGTGGTGTGTGGTGCGGTGTGGTGTGGAGTGTGGTGTGGTGTTTGGTGTGGTGTGGTGTGGTGTGTGATGAGGTGCAGTGTGGTGTGCAGTGTGTGATGAGGTGCAGTGTGGTGTGCGGTGTGGTGTGTGGTGTGTGGTGTGGTGTGTGGTGTGTGTGTGTGATGAGGTGCAGTGTGGTGTGGTGTGGTGTGTGGTGCAGTGTGTGATGAGGTGCGGTGTGGTGCAGTGTGGTGTGGTGTGTGGTGCAGTGTGTGATGAGGTGCGGTGTGGTGTGCAGTGTGTGATGAGGTGCGGTGTGGTGTGTGGTGTGGTGTGCAGTGTGGTGTGTGGTGCGGTGTGGTGTGTGATGAGGTGCGGTGTGGTGTGCAGTGTGTGATGAGGTGCGGTGTGGTGTGCGGTGTGTGGTGCAGTGTGTGATGAGGTGCGGTGTGGTGTGGTGTGTGGTGCGGTGTGTGGTGTGTGGTGGTGTGTGGTGTGGTGTGGTGTGTGGTGCAGTGTGCAGTGTGGTGTGGTGTGCAGTGTGGTGTGTGATGAGGTGCGGTGTGGTGTGGTATGGTGTGTGGTGCAATGTGATGAGGTGTGGTGTGGTGTGTGGTGCGGTGTGGTGTGTGATGCAGTGTGGTGTGTGTGGTGCAGTGTATGATGAGGGGCGTGTGTGGTGCAATGTGATGAGGTGTGGTGTGGTGTGTGTGATGAGGTATGGTGTGGTGTGTGGTGCAGTGTGTGATGAGGGGCGGTGTGGTGCAGTGTGTGATGAGGTGTGGTGTGGTGTGTGGTGGAGTGTGATGCAGAGTGGTGTGTACTACTATGCTAATCTCAACTTACCACGTTTTTGTGCTTCCAGGCGATATTCAAACAATACACCTTCGACATTCAAGTTATTTTTGATTTTATCAGCATGCGTCAGTATAGAATAATCTTTATACAGATCAGGAGAGTCTGTGTTCCTTAGAAGTACATTTGCCGCTGTCCAACTATTGGTATGACTAGCAACCAATAGGGTCCATCCTCCACCATCACGTGACATATCGCAATAGGTTTTTATTGATGAATCAGAGGTAGGGTCAGGGTAGATATCATACACACCATCTGGGTATTGCTGGTTGTTCGCTTGACCAATGGCTTGTATATGTCGACAGGATGTAGCAACTGAAATAAAGGATGAATGAAAGTAGCACATTGCAATAAAAGTGAAATAATCATTTATTGGCAACATCACGTACCAGTCTTATTCGCCATTTCAGAGTTGCGCGGCGAACTAGTAACTAGCATGTTTCACAGAGAATTATGGGACTGTCCTAAAACAGTTTTCTCCACGCAACATACTAGTTACCAGTTCGCTGCGCAACATACTACTTACAAGTTCGGTGAGTATGTTGACATTAGAGTCGATTTCATATGAGTGGGAAACCTAAAGGTACGGAGTTACAGTCACGGTACAGAATTGAAGACATCTATAATAATTTAACCAATTCAATCCAATCAGAATTGTCGGACATGGCACAGTCACTGCATGGCACAAACCGTACAATTGCTTGGTTTCAATCAGCTGCTAAAACTCCTCGAATCTCATTATTTGCCTTCAAATGACAGGCAAATACTGCCCTCCATGTGCTACCAAGCAGAGAGTATTGTATTGAAAAGGTGCAATTCAGCTGATGAAAATTCCTCACGAGACCGGAAGTGACGTCTAATGAAATCAAGTAATAACTACTTCCCACTCATATGAAAACGACTCTATTGACAATTCTACTTACATGGACAGAAGTCAGTGTTACAAGGTTGTGTCTGGATTCGTTCTTCTTTACATTCTTGTCCACCATGTAATGGTGTAGGTTTGTTACAGAATCGATGTCTAGACTGTTTCCCACCATCACAACCAGCACTACATTTACTCCATGAAGACCATGCACTAAACCCGCCATTAACTGCCTGCAACACTGAAAGGTGATACAAAGAATAGTTTACCGTCAGTAGTAAATAGTATGTATAATGCATGTGACTATATACTGTACACACGATGGGAGTTATAGAGCAAGAGAGGAGCAAGCAAGCAGTTCTCCATGTCAAACACTGCAGTGCTAGTTTGAAATAGAAGTCGTGACATGGGGGAGGGGAAGTGGGAGGTGCAGACCATGAACAAGATCCACCCACTGGCCAGTCATTACATACTTTAATGGTTTGATAGCTACTTAACTCGATTAGCTGTTTTTAGCTATTTTGAGTAGCTGTGCTTAATTCTAACATTAAATTTTATACACATCTATATATATGTATCTGTATACATAGATATGCATATATCTCAAATTGTAATTATAAGTGAGCACAATAAAGTTGTTGTTGTTGTTGTTGTTGTTGTTGATGATGAAGGGTTATGAACTGGTAGCTTCTCACTTACAATTCTAAACTGTACCAATATGTACTCTAGTCTAGGTCCATGTGGGTTACCTGTGTTACATGCTGTACCAATATGTACTCTAGTCTAGGTCCATGTGGGTTACCTGTGTTACATGCTGTACCAATATGTACTCTAGTCTAGGTCCATGTGGGTTACCTGTGTTACATGCTGTACCAATATGTACTCTAGTCTAGGTCCATGTGGGTTACCTGTGTTACATGCTGTAGCAATAAGTACTCTAATCTAGGTCCATGTGGGTTACCTGTGTTACATGTTGTACCAATATGTACTCTAGTCTAGGTCCATGTGGGTTACCTGTGTTACTGTACTCTAATCTAGGTCCATGTGGGTTACCTGTGTTACATGCTGTACCAATATGTACTCTAGTCTAGGTCCATGTGGGTTACCTGTGTTACATACTGTACCAATATGTACTCTAGTCTAGGTCCATGTGGGTTACCTGTGTTACATGCTGTACCAATATGTACTCTAGTCTAGGTCCATGTGGGTTACCTGTGTTACATGCTGTACCAATATGTACTCTAGTCTAGGTCCATGTGGGTTACCTGTGTTACATGCTGTAGCAATAAGTACTCTAGTCTAGGTCCATGTGGGTTACCTGTGTTACATGCTGTACCAATATGTACTCTAGTCTAGGTCCATATGGGTTACCTGTGTTACATGCTGTACCAATACGTACTCTAGTCTAGGTCCATGTGGGTTACCTGTGTTACATGATGTACCAATATGTACTCTAGTCTAGGTCCATGTGGGTTACCTGTGTTACATGCTGTACCAATATGTACTCTAGTCTAGGTCCATGTGGGTTACCTGTGTTACATGCTGTAGCAATAAGTACTCTAGTCTAGGTCCATGTGGGTTACCTGTGTTACATGTTGTACCAATATGTACTCTAGTCTAGGTCCATGTGGGTTACCTGTGTTACATGCTGTACCAATACGTACTCTAGTCTAGGTCCATGTGGGTTACCTGTGTTACATGCTGTAGCAATAAGTACTCTAGTCTAGGTCCATGTGGGTTACCTGTGTTACATGTTGTACCAATATGTACTCTAGTCTAGGTCCATGTGGGTTACCTGTGTTACATGCTGTACCAATACGTACTCTAGTCTAGGTCCATGTGGGTTACCTGTGTTACATGTTGTACCAATATGTACTCTAGTCTAGGTCCATGTGGGTTACCTGTGTTACATGCTGTACCAATACGTACTCTAGTCTAGGTCCATGTAGGTTACCTGTGTTACATGATGTACCAATATGTACTTTAGTCTAGGTCCATGTGGGTTACCTGTGTTACATGCTGTACCAATATGTACTCTAGTCTAGGTCCATGTGGGTTACCTGTGTTACATGCTGTAGCAATAAGTACTCTAATCTAGGTCCATGTGGGTTACCTGTGTTACATGTTGTACCAATATGTACTCTAGTCTAGGTCCATGTGGGTTACCTGTGTTACATGCTGTACCAATATGTACTCTAGTCTAGGTCCATGTGGGTTACCTGTGTTACATGCTGTACCAATATGTACTCTAATCTAGGTCCATGTGGGTTACCTGTGTTACATGCTGTACCAATATGTACTCTAGTCTAGGTCCATGTGGGTTACCTGTGTTACATGCTGTACCAATATGTACTCTAGTCTAGGTCCATGTGGGTTACCTGTGTTACATGCTGTACCAATACGTACTCTAGTCTAGGTCCATGTGGGTTACCTGTGTTACATGCTGTACCAATATGTACTCTAGTCTAGGTCCATGTGGGTTACCTGTGTTACATGCTGTACCAATATGTACTCTAGTCTAGGTCCATGTGGGTTACCTGTGTTACATGCTGTACCAATAGGTACTCTAGTCTAGATACATGTGGGTTACCTGTGTTACATGCTGTACCAATACGTACTCTAGTCTAGGTCCATGTGGGTTACCTGTGTTACATGCTGTACCAATATGTACTCTAGTCTAGGTCCATGTGGGTTACCTGTGTTACATGCTGTACCAATATGTACTCTAGTCTAGGTCCATGTGGGTTACCTGTGTTACATGCTGTACCAATATGTACTCTAGTCTAGGTCCATGTGGGTTACCTGTGTTACATGCTGTAGCAATAAGTACTCTAGTCTAGGTCCATGTGGGTTACCTGTGTTACATGATGTACCAATATGTACTTTAGTCTAGGTCCATGTGGGTTACCTGTGTTACATGCTGTACCAATATGTACTCTAGTCTAGGTCCATGTGGGTTACCTGTGTTACATGCTGTAGCAATAAGTACTCTAATCTAGGTCCATGTGGGTTACCTGTGTTACATGATGTACCAATACGTACTCTAGTCTAGGTCCATGTGGGTTACCTGTGTTACATGCTGTACCAATACGTACTCTAGTCTAGGTCCATGTGGGTTACCTGTGTTACATGATGTACCAATACGTACTCTAGTCTAGGTCCATGTGGGTTACCTGTGTTACATGCTGTAGCAATAAGTACTCTAATCTAGGTCCATGTGGGTTACCTGTGTTACATGCTGTAGCAATAAGTACTCTAATCTAGGTCCATGTGGGTTACCTGTGTTACATGTTGTACCAATATGTACTCTAGTCTAGGTCCATGTGGGTTACCTGTGTTACATGCTGTACCAATATGTACTTTAGTCTAGGTCCATGTGGGTTACCTGTGTTACATGCTGTACCAATATGTACTCTAGTCTAGGTCCATGTGGGTTACCTGTGTTACATGCTGTAGCAATATGTACTCTAGTCTAGGTCCATGTGGGTTACCTGTGTTACATGCTGTACCAATATGTACTCTAGTCTAGGTCCATGTGGGTTACCTGTGTTACATGCTGTACCAATATGTACTCTAGTCTAGGTCCATGTGGGTTACCTGTGTTACATGCTGTAGCAATAAGTGTACTGATTTGAACGTTTGTTATTATCGTGTATTGATTGGGCTACCTGTGTTTTCATGTGCCTGCAATTAGTCAGCGGTCATTTTAGTTTGCGACAGGCCGCCATGTTTTGTTTATAACATGCAGTTTGAGGTTTATCAGAATAAAGCCTTTGAAACGGCACTCTATCGTCTTATAGTTCACTACAATTTATTCTGATAACTCAATGGATAAAGTCCTACGTCCCGAACGCCTGGAAACGGATCCAAACAGCGTTGGAGCTTCGAAAGAATGGATCCACTGGAAGCGAACCTTCGAAAACTTCCTCTCAGTATTAAGCGACAAAGACGTCAACAAATTCGGTGTATTAATCAACTTTATCTCACCCTCGATCTTTCAATACGTCGAAGAGTGTACGACCTATGAATATGCCATCGAAGTTCTGCAAAATATCTACGTGAAGCCACGGAATGAGATCTACGCTCGATACATACTCGCCACTCGACGACAGCAATCCAACGAGACTCTCGACGAGTATCTACAAGCTCTTAAGTCCTTGAGCAAAGACTGTAACTTCAAGTCTGTCACGGCTGTTAAATACTGCGAGGAAGGTGTTAGAGATGCCTTCATTACGGGACTTCAATCGAACCAAATTCGACAAAGGTTACTGGAAAACAAGACACTTGACTTAAAAACAATGTTTGACCAGGCTCGTGCTCTAGAGTCTGCTATGCGTACTTCTGAATCCTACATGGCCCCTCAGCCCTCCTTCAACGCTGCAGTCCCTCCTACTCCACCTGACCCGGTCCAACTTGACCACAACACCCTGGCCGCTGCTCAACATGAAGAACAAACATGTTTCTTCTGTGGTAACACCAAGCATCCTCGTTCTAAATGCCCAGCTCGTGATGCCACCTGTAACAAATGTCAAAAAAAAGGGCACTTTGCGAAAGCATGCCGTGGAAAGTCAAGCAAACCCAAAGAGGGATTTTCAGCTGCAATCTGGTCCCCAACACTCGCCACCACAGGGACCCCAGAATCCCTCAAGAAGTCATCAGCTACGGTAGAAATTAACGCGGGATGGAAAGTCAAGGCTCTCTTCGACAGTGGAAGTAGTGAAAGTTTCATCCACCCTAGCCTGGTGGAAGCAGCAGCTATAACCATTCATCCGTCCTCCAGTACTGTCTCCATGGCGACGTCAGCATTTTCTACAAAAGTGACAGGGTGCTGCATTGTTGACCTCGCCGATCAAGAAAGGGTATACAAAGGTTTTCATCTGTCAGTACTACCAGGACTTTGTGCAGACCTTATCCTGGGACTCAATTTTCAGTCGCAGCACGAAAGTGTTACTTTCAATTATGGTGGTCCAAAACCATCCTTATCTATCTGTGGTCTATCTACACTGAACATGGATCCACCAGCACCGTTTGCAAACCTGACTGCAGATTGTCATCCTATCATCACTAAGTCAAGACGTTACAGTCAAGAAGATCTGGCCTTCATCAATGGAGAAGTGGAGAGGCTACTCAAAGAAGGCATCATAGAGCCGAGTCAATCTCCATGGCGAGCTCAAGTTGTAGTGACTAAAGACGAAAACCACAAGAAACGACTGGCCATAGACTACTCCCAGACTATCAACCGATTTACACTACTAGATGCCTTCCCATTACCCAGAATCAATGACACTATCAACGACATTGCTCAGTACCGAGTCTTCAGCACCGTCGACCTGAAGAGCGCATACCACCAAGTGTCCCTCAAAGACGAAGACAGACCATATACCGCTTTCGAAGCTCGAAATGGCCTCTTCCAGTTTACACGTCTTCCTTTTGGTGTGACTAATGGAGTGGCGTGCTTCCAAAGGGAGATGATGAAACTTGTGCAAGAAGAAGATCTTAAAGCGGTATTCCCTTACCTGGACAACATCACCATCTGTGGTAAAAACCAAGAAGACCATGACAAAAACCTGACATGTTTTCTTGAAGCCGCTAAACAAAAGAACATAACATACAATGATGATAAGAGCATCTTTTCAACCCGGCGCCTTCCGATCCTGGGATATGTCATCGAAGAAGGAACCATCTGCCCGGATCCTGAACGGCTACGACCGCTGCGTGAGCTTCCTGTTCCACATGACACCAAGGCCCTCAATAGATGCCTGGGGTTATTCTCTTACTATTCACGATGGATCCCGGCATACTCTGACCGCATCAAGCCAATCACCAGCGCAAAGTCATTCCCTTTACCTCAAGAGGCTGTAAAGGCATTTCAAGGGATCAAGAAGATAATAGAGGAAGCAGTTGTTACAGCAATTGACGAGAATACACCATTTGAAGTGGAGACTGATGCCTCAGATGTAGCGTTGGCAGCTACTCTCAACCAAAAGGGAAGACCTGTTGCCTTCTTCTCAAGGACTCTGCAAGGGAGTGAGCTGAAACATGCGTCAATTGAGAAGGAAGCCCAGGCGATTGTCGAGGCATTGAGACACTGGAAACATTTCCTGACTGGAAGACATTTCACTCTTACGACTGACCAAAAGTCTGTATCCTACATGTTCGACCAGCGCCACAAAGGCAAAATCAAGAATGACAAGATTATGCGTTGGAGGATTGAGCTCTCTTGTTACAGTTTCGACATTGTATATCGACCGGGAAAGGACAATATCCCACCGGACACTCTATCACGCGCCACTTGTGCTGCAGCTACACAAGATTCCCTCTACAAGCTTCACCAGTCACTCTGCCATCCAGGCATAACAAGACTTTGGCATTTCATACGAGCCAAAAACCTCCCATATTCACTTGAGGAAGTCAGGCAGATGACGAATTCGTGCCCTGTTTGTTGTGAGTGTAAACCTAAGTTCCACCATCCTGAGGAAACTCATCTCATCAAAGCTACTCAACCATTTGAAAGGATCAACATCGACTTCAAAGGCCCGTTGCCATCAACTAACAAGAACAGATACTTCCTCAATATAATTGATGAATTCTCCAGATTTCCATTTGTATTCCCATGTCCTGATGTTTCCACAACGACAGTAATCAAGTGTCTCACCACACTCTTCTCTCTCTTCGGGATGCCAGCGTACGTTCACTCAGACCGAGGGGCGTCTTTCATGAGCCATGAGTTACGAGCCTTCCTCACTGAAAAAGGGGTTGCGATGAGCCGTACCACTAGCTACAATCCGGCTGGCAATGGTCAAGTTGAGAAGTATAATGGTACCATCTGGAAAGCGATTACAATGAGTCTTAAATCCAATAACCTTCCAATAGAGCATTGGCAGGATGTCCTCCCAGACGTGTTGCACTCAGTCCGTTCACTCTTATGCACCGCAACAAACGAGACACCTCACGAACGTTTCCTTGGGTTCTCACGTCGGTCTTCGGCTGGCAGTTCTGTTCCTACATGGCTAGCTACTCCTGGTCCGATCTATGTCAAGCGTAATGTCCGGAATAGCAAGACTGATCCTTTGGTGGACGAAGCTGAGTTGCTTCAAGCGAACCCCCACTATGCACATGTGCGCTACCCAGATGGTAGGGAGACTACTGTGTCTACCAAGAGCCTTGCTCCTAGAGGTCAATCAAAGGAACCACAAACTCTACCTCAGCCCAGAATGGAAGTACATCCCATTCCAGACTTGACAATATCTACTGAAGATCAAGCCCACAGTGAAGAACAAGCACCACGTAGTGACATCACTGAAGAAGTATCTTTACAAGCACCAAGTGAACAATCCCCCATAACACTGCGACGCTCTCAGCGAGCTCGTCGCCCCGTTGATAAGCTTAATATTTAGAAGGGGGAGAATGTACTGATTTGAACGTTTGTTATTATCGTGTATTGATTGGGCTACCTGTGTTTTCATGTGCCTGCAATTAGTCAGCGGTCATTTTAGTTTGCGACAGGCCGCCATGTTTTGTTTATAACATGCAGTTTGAGGTTTATCAGAATAAAGCCTTTGAAACGGCACTCTATCGTCTTATAGTTCACTACAATAAGTACTCTAATCTAGGTCCATGTGGGTTACCTGTGTTACATGCTGTAGCAATATGTACTCTAGTCTAGGTCCATGTGGGTTACCTGTGTTACATGCTGTACCAATACGTACTCTAGTCTAGGTCCATATGGGTTACCTGTGTTACATGCTGTACCAATATGTACTCTAGTCTAGGTCCATGTGGGTTACCTGTGTTACATGCTGTACCAATATGTACTCTAGTCTAGGTCCATATGGGTTACCTGTGTTACATGCTGTACCAATACGTACTCTAGTCTAGGTCCATGTGGGTTACCTGTGTTACATGCTGTACCAATATGTACTCTAGTCTAGGTCCATGTGGGTTACCTGTGTTACATGCTGTACCAATATGTACTCTAGTCTAGGTCCATATGGGTTACCTGTGTTACATGCTGTACCAATACGTACTCTAGTCTAGGTCCATGTGGGTTACCTGTGTTACATGATGTACCAATACGTACTCTAGTCTAGGTCCATGTGGGTTACCTGTGTTACATGCTGTACCAATACGTACTCTAGTCTAGGTCCATATGGGTTACCTGTGTTACATGCTGTAGCAATAAGTACTCTAGTCTAGGTCCATGTGGGTTACCTGTGTTACATGCTGTAGCAGGATCGTATCCACCAGAGCACTGACAAACCTTCTTCTCTGTACAAACCTGGAATTGACCAATGTGGAGAATATTTAAAATATCAGATCCACCCTCTACACCCTCCCCCATGGGATGTAGATGTACACCATAAGAGGCGAGATAAGCCAAGATAATCCATATGGGGGGAGGGGGGAATTAATAAGCCATCTTTAGTAACTAGGCAAGTTACATGTAGCTATATATTAACATTGACTTCCATGTGAAGAGAAAAGTGTACGATATTCAACTAGCTAGTAAATGCAAAACAAATATTGAGAAAGGAGGAAGAGAGGAAAGGTTATACCAGGAATAATGGAATAGAAATTAAAATGGGAAGGAAAGAGAAAGTAACAAATAGCTGATAGAACTCACCCCACGTCCAGCGCATTCAAGGCCATTGACTTTAGTACATGACTGGATTCCAAGGTTAGAGAATTGCTGGCACTTATAGTCTTTACACATCTAGAACATTGGGTGTAGTTACTATTAGCACAGCCATCCGCAGAAAAACCCAGGGGCTACTC
Source organism: Actinostola sp. cb2023 (assembly GCA_033675265.1). Classification (NCBI taxonomy): domain Eukaryota; kingdom Metazoa; phylum Cnidaria; class Anthozoa; order Actiniaria; family Actinostolidae; genus Actinostola; species Actinostola sp. cb2023. Next base: position 66,357 of record JAUJYZ010001144.1, read on the forward strand.
AGGGGGAGAGGAGAGGGGGGATGGAGATGGAGATGGAGGAGAGGAAAGGAGAAGAGGAAAACATGAATCCTGATTTCTTTTTTCCCCAGGCCCCACTACAGAGCCCCAGAGGATGCACCATTATAGACCATAATAGGACGACCACAAGATGAAACTATTTGCACTGTAGCAAAGATACCTTTAGGGTGCCACATTTTGTTCCAGTTCTGACCATCCCTTCTCCCATTGAATCGGTTCTTTTCAAAGTAGCAGTACTATCAAACACAATGAGGTCATCAGTATTTACTATCAAACACAATGAGGTCATCAGTATTTACTATCAAACACAATGAGGTCATCAGTATTTACTATCAAACACAATGAGGTCATCAGTATTTACTATCAAACACAATGAGGTCATCAGTATTTACTATCAAACACAATGAGGTCATCAGTATTTACTATCAAACACAATGAGGTCATCAGTATTTACTATCAAACACAATGAGGTCATCAGTATTTACTATCAAACACAATGAGGTCATCAGTATTTACTATCAAACACAATGAGGTCATCAGTATTTACTATCAAACACAATGAGGTCATCAGTATTTACTATCAAACACAATGAGGTCATCAGTATTTACTATCAAACACAATGAGGTCATCAGTATTTACTATCAAACACAATGAGGTCATCAGTATTTACTATCAAACACAATGAGGTCATCAGTATTTACTATCAAACACAATGAGGTCATCAGTATTTACTATCAAACACAATGAGGTCATCAGTATTTACTATCAAATATTTATACTAAAGTAATTCCACAGGTAGCCCAACTACTTCTTCTGAGGTTACATTTATGTTAAGAGGATATATATTTGAACGGAAATACATGGAAATGCACGCGATCACATGTGTAAGAATGCAGGAATCCCAAATATATATAATATGCCGCTCACTATTCCACAGGAAACCCAAAAAATATGAGCGCAATAATATATATTTTAAATAGCATCCGAAGAAATAGTTAGTAAAACACGCTACTCGTTTTCAGTCTTCTCTTGGCCTTTCATATAACACAGCCATCTGCATGGTGAGTATAATAATAATAATAACTTTATTAATGTCTCAAGAAATCTTCTAGCTGGGCACAAGTGCCCTACTAATCGGGGAGACTTAAATCTAAAATACTGTAAATATAAAACTAAAATCTAAATACAATTTATATAATTATGTTAAAAAAATAAATAATAATAAATAAAAAGATAATGATAAATAAATGAATAAAATAGAATAAATAAATATGTAATAATCAGTAAGAATGTGTTGTACTAGTTCAAAATGTATGTATCAGTATCTAGACTATTTACAATATTAAAGCTAGTGATTGCAGAGTCCACAGTGATACCTGCACTGATCACCAGAAGTTAAGCTTATTTTGCTGTAACTCCATCCATAGTCCTTGATAGCTGGCTTGGTGAGAGTGTCTTTGCATTGTATTTGACCACACACAACATCACTGAAGAGCAAACAAATAATTTTATTTATGTTATTTACAAGAATAAAATGACATTAAAAGGAGAAAAGTAGATATACATGTACATGGCAAAAAATAACTAGTTACAAAATAAGATCCCAATACAGTCTCCACTGCAGGTCATCCAATGGGCTTGCTTGGTGATATTTGACACTTGAATTACAGTCAAACATAAGCAGCCACTCTCTATTAAGCAATCAACACCCTCTATTAAGAGGTCACCCCCTATTTATATTTAGTGTTTTATACTTTTATTATGTTTTGTTTTATATTTTTGATATATATTATATATTTTATGTTGACGGCCACCATGATTATTCACGAAATGTTATGAACATTCTTACACATTTACCATAAACTCATCCTCTGTTAACCGAGTTCACCCTCTATTAAGCAATCGACACCCTCTATTAAGAGGTCAAAACATTCTTACACATTTACCATAAACTCATCCTTGTTTGTTAACCGAGTTCACCCTCTATTAAGTGACCACACAGCCATCACCCGAGGATAATCATGCACGTAATACAGGCTGATCTTAAATTCATTGCAAAAATGATGAGCCTTCTCTACTTACGCGGCTGCGCATGACGAGTTAGTGGCTGGGTCACAAGTCCCATAACCCTTAGCTTCAACGTTCAGTTTATCATAACAGCCTTGAACAGCGTTTCCTCCAGCTGAATGTGAAAATAAACAGTTCAATAGACTATAACAACAGAGTGAAGGAAAACATACATCTGAATGGTTAAGGGAGCTTTCTTTCCTTATTCCTTCATTTCTTCCTTCCTTTAATTTCTTATTCTTTCCTTTCTTTTCTTTTTCTTCCCTTTCTTTCTTCTTCCTTCCTTCCTTCCTAAATCTATCTGTCTATCTTTCTCTCTTTTCTTTCTTCCTTTCTTTCTTCCATCCTTTCCTTTCCTTACTGATTTCTTTATTTGTTTGTTTTCATTTCCCTCCAATCGATTCACTTCTATTGACTTACTTGGTCCCCACAGATCTTTACATTGTTTGTCGTGGGTCTCTTGACATGTACCAAGGTAGCAATGAGACTAAATAAAACAAACCCACTGCCTTAACATTAAGCAAGTTAAAAACAAGTTAAACAAGTTAAACAAGTTAAACAAGTTAAACAAGTTAAACAAGTTAAAACAGTTAAAACAAGTTAAACAAGTAAAAAACAAAGTTAAACAAGTTAAACAAGTTAAACAAGTTAAACAAGTTAAACAAGTTAAACAAGTTAAACAAGTTATACAAGTTAAACAAGTTAAACAAGTTAAACAAGTTACAAGTTACGTTGGAGTGTTGAGCATCCCCACTTTTAGAATATCCAGTCCACCGCTGACCATCCTGACTGTAGTATATATAAAACCCTGTAATCCAATCATACCAGTTTGAACGTCCTTGGATGGCAATAGCAGAGATGGTTTGAACCTAAATAACAAGCAAAGCACAGAACATTGTTTAGTGCAATATCCTGGGATGCCTACCACATGAGAGACACATTTAAATGACTCTTTGTGGAAGGGAAAAGGGATAATTTTCTGTCTCCCACCCTTCCCCTCCCCTTCCCTTTCTTTCCATCCTCTCCCAACCCCCTTCCTCCCCCTTAATTCTTTCTACTCCCTGGGCTTGAAGGATTGAAGAGACAAGAGGGGTGGCCAAGAAGTACAACAATGTTGCATATAGGGATGTGCATAGTTATCGTCTACCTTGCCAAGGTCTATTTGTAGATATTCACTTTGTTTCTTCTCTTTAGCACACCAATAGCTGCTACTTTCAAGCCGTGCATTGTAGGGATGTTCTGAATTTCTGTGTGAACTTGCTGTAATTTGACTATTACTTATTGTTTTACTTTGCATGCCAAGAGGAAGGACACAGTCTGGGAAAAGTAAATGCACCAATTGCCTAGAGTAATTAACATACGAGCTATGGCCACCTGACAACGAACTTCAAAACACACAAATAATCTTTAATTAAAGTTTTAAATTATCCGAACTTCATTCTTATTCTTTGTTTCCATAACCTGTTTCCATAACCTGTTGTTTGCATAACCTGTTGTTTCCATAACCTGTTGTTTCCATAACCTGTTTCTATAACCTGTTTCCATAACCTGTTTCCATAACCTGTTCTATAACCTGTTTCCATAACCTGTTTCCATAACCTGTTTCCATAACCTGTTTCCATAACCTGCCATAACCTGTTTCCATAACCTATTTCCATAACCTGTTTCCATAACCTGTTTCCATAACCTGTTTCCACAGCCTGTTTCCACAGCCTGTTTCCATAACCTGTTTCCATAACCTGTTTCCATAACCTGTTTCCATAACCTGTTTCCATAACCTGTTTCCAACCTGTTTCCATAACCTGTTTCCATAACCTGTTTCCAGCCTGTTTCCATAACCTGTTTCCATACCTATTCTTGCCTGGATAATTTGCCTGTGTTTTCATTGACCTGTTTCCATAACCTGCCATAACCTGTTTCCATAACCTGTTTCTATAACCTGTTTCCATAACCTGTTTCCATAACCTGTTTCCATAACCTGTTTCCATAACCTGTTTCCACAGCCTGTTTCCATAACCTGTTTCCATACCTATTCTTGTCTGGATGATTTGCCTGTGTTTTCATTGACCCGTTTCATGATAAACATGCAATTATTTGAAACACTGTGCATGACAACTTACCAGGGATCATGAACAATAACTTCAAGCGTTCTGTGTCACAACCATCCCAGATAACCAGCTCAACATCATCACCATGCTGCCCACCACTAGGATGAACACATTTACCACTTGCAACATGTTTTAGTGATTTACCTGGAAAATAATCAATTATTGGTGCTTAACATAAACATAATAATAACAAGATGCTCAATGAGCGTACACTCGGGCATTATGACAAGGACAATGTCAGTTGCTTGACGAGTAACCTGACAATGACTGACAGTGCATTATTTTGTATGTGAGAGTGTATTTAAGAGGAACTGATGGATGGCTTGCCTTGGATACAACATAATTTCTCTTCTGCACAGGTCAACTGCTTCTTTCACTTCTAGTCGTCAAAGATGATGACTTAGCACTATCTCAGTATCTGCCCTGAGCGAACAATACTTCGGATTAAGTTCGATATACACTCGGAAACTATTTGACACGTTTGAGCGAATCATACTTTCGGATTTAGTTCGATAGGTGTTTGGAAATTATTCGACCCGTTTTTGGCGACCATGAATATGCAACCTCAAGTGACCTCAAGTATGTTTAAAGACGTACTACAGACGTACCTCGACGACTCGGAGATCTTTATCGATGCTCACCGACACAAATAGTCTCCCTCGTCACGCAACTGTCATTGTCATAATACCCGACTATATGTTCATTGAGCGTCTTCTTCTGTAATATATCCCTAAAATCTAAGGACGTTTTGATTTCGATTGTATTTTTGCCGTTCACTGACCTGTTTTGAGCGTGGAAATTCTGTTTTAAATACATGTAGCGCTACGCGGCGGTTCTAAAATTAGGTCGCGTAATAGATGTATGACTCACACAAGGATCATACAACTGTAATTGTACTGAAAAGAACACGGAGAAACCTACATTTTATCATGCAAACACTGTTTATTTTCAAAACAATAATTATTGTCAGTAAAAAAAAACTAACAAAATCGGACTGAAGGATATGAAAAATTTGGTTTGTTTGTCTGAGTTGAGACGTCACTAATTAATGCGCTTCGCTATTGTGCAAGTATATAAATAGCCTAAAACTACTTTTGTACGATCCCGATTTTCGTACATTGACCTTGCTTGCCTTTGCTTTGATGTAGTTTTGAAGTACGATTTTTACGATTCCTTTTCCTTCTGAATTTTTCAAACGTGGAATAAAATAAACATTCATCATGAGTTACTGAAAATACTTTGACTGGCTCGACTGTTGCATGACTTCTGTACATATAGCTTTCTGTCAATAGATGTAGTATACATCGCAGGTCGTGAGTTTAATTATAAATACTCAAGCACATAACTGTACACATACTATTACAATTAGCAACAAACATGGCATAGCGCGAGGTCATGATAGGTTTTGAGTTCATTTCATTTGCTTTTCAGTTCATTTTTTGATGAGTTCGAGTTCGTGGAACGACGTCGTAGAACGACGTCGTAGAACAGCCCTTTCGAAAACGCTCGAGGAAGATTTAGAGTATGCGTATCTGGTATGTAGTACGCGTATGCGTTTGCATCATTTCTCTCACTACACAAGATGACTTCTTCTCTTTCGATCCAGCACGAGCTTCTAGTCCTTCTACCACTGCTAGTCGTCGAATGATGAACTAGAATCCTGACCTTTAATAGCTTGAAGATCTACAGCTGCTTTCAAAACTAAGATTCAAAACTAAGATTCAAATCTACTTGAGTCCTGTGTGTCGTTTGTTTTCCCTTATCTGCTGAGTAATCTTGAAACTCGATACAATCAAATACTTTGCATTCTTTCTTCATTCTGTGGCCATGAAAAAAAAAGGCCCATTTTATAACTCGGGCTTCCTTCGGAAGGGCCCGAGTAATAAAGTCTAGTAGCAAATTTTATATTATAATTGTTGTAAATAGTGTTTTTAGAGAAGACCACAAGTTCATCAGAAACGTTTGTTACTGTCACATGTTCTTACCCTACATGTATAACTCATGGTTTACATAATCAACCATGGCCCTCAGTTATTTACCTGCGGTTCTAGTGAATTTAGCTTGTTCATCAGTACAGGTACTACTGATGACTACCTTTGTACCACTTGCTGTACCACCATTCTCAAGACAGACTTTCTTGCCGCTACAGTGATGTCTAAAGATACCATTTGCATCCAAACTAAACTGCATGTAATTCTCTTTGCATTCAAATCCTGGTTTGAAAACTGGTTTTGTGCCATCCGCTGGGCTGCAGGAACCAGACCGAGGGACGAGACAGTGGTTGTTGAATGCTTTGATTGGTGTTGGGGATGTGGGACTCACTGCATGCATAATACAATATATATGGTTAGTCTATTGGTGTTATGTCCCTAGAGTGTGTGTGCGCCATGTGCATATGGAACTCACACCTATCATGCCTATATATTTATTTTCATTTTCAATATAACTATATCAAATATTTTTTGATGAAATTGATGTACTTTATGTCTTGTATAGAGAACTGGATCAAACTTTTATATATCGCTGAAGAAACGTGCACAGAAAGAGAAATCTTTGTGGAGAACATAAAAGTCGACTTTTCACAATCTCTTAAAGACCTCTTGCTATAATTTTCTTTGACGCACGTCATTTTTACTATAAAATATAATTGTGAAAAGTGTTCAGCTCTGGACTATGTCTTGCATGACTCTTTTATATGTTGCCTTTTGATATCTTTCTTTCCTACTGACGTTTTAACGTTTTCCCTCCTCATTTTACTCCCCTTCTTCTATCTCTTATCTTTTTCTTTGTTGTCTTCTTTCTCTCCCTCCCTCGATCTACAATCGTTGCCATTATTACTTGGCACGATGCACATTTACAGTAGCTAGTGCTCTTTATTGGGAACAAGTTGTCTTGTTGGACTCCCCCCTTCCCCCACATACAATGTTGTGGGTTATTTAGATAGTGTAATGATGTGTGTTGATTTCCCCCTTCCCCCACATACAAAGTTGTGGGTTATTTAAAGTGTAATGATGTGTGTTGATTTCCCCCTTCCCCCACATACAAAGTTGCGGGTTATTTGGATAGTGTAATGATGTGTGTTGATTTCCCTGTGGTCCTCGATGAGCAAGTTCCTCTCAACAACATTGTACGGGGGAGGGGAGAGGAGGGGAGGGAAGGGAGAAATAGTTTTTACCCAAACTTTAATGACGCACATTCTTAATTATCCAATCGTGCCAACCATTTTGGCAACGATTGTAGCTCTCTCTTCTCCACTCCAAAGCCCTTCCCTGTCTGTCTCTCCTAACTCTTAACACCATTCTCATCATCGTCTTATATTTCCCATTCTCTCTCCCTCTCCCTTCAGTAGCCTTGTTTCCCCCTCCTCCACTTCCCATGCTAAAGATGCCATTTTGCGCACACAATATTCGCAAGATTACCTTCATTAGCGGGGCATCCATACAGCTCTGTACGCATACAAGGCCAGTTATTCCAGTACTGAGGGTTGATACGAACATAACGAGCTTTGATACGAGGAGACAGAGACTTTGTGACAACAGAGTATAAATTACGGTTACCAAGGACAAGCTAGAAAGTACAAGATTAACAAGAATTGATATGTAAGGTAATTATATGTAGAATCATCAGAGACTTTACAACATCTGTGTGATAGAATAGATTTCGCATGAGTGTAAATAAGAAACATGGCACACAGCCCACTGACACTGTACAGCATGATGTGGCACAGTGTGGCAAGGCGAGGCCTGGATTCATAATAAGAAACATGGCACACAGCCCACTGACACTGTGCAGCATGATGTGGCACAGTGTGGCAAGGCGAGGCCTGGATTCATAATAAGAAACATGGCACACAGCCCAATGACACTGTGCAGCATGGTGTGGCACAGTGTGGCAAGGCGTGGCCTGGATTCATAATAAGAAACATGGCACACAGCCCACTGACACTGTGCAGCATGATGTGGCACAGTGTGGCAAGGCGTGGCCTGGATTCATAATAAGAAACATGGCACACAGCCCACTGACACTGTGCAGCATGGTGTGGCACAGTGTGGCAAGGCAAGGCCTGGATTCATAATAAGAAACATGGCACACAGCCCACTGACACTGTGCAGCATGGTGTGGCACAGTGTGGCAAGGCGAGGCCTGGATTCATAATAAGAAACATGGCACACAGCCCAATGACACTGTGCAGCATGGTGTGGCACAGTGTGGCAAGGCGTGGCCTGGATTCATAATAAGAAACATGGCACACAGCCCACTGACACTGTACAGCATGATGTGGCACAGTGTGGCAAGGCGTGGCCTGGATTCATAATAAGAAACATGGCACCCAGCCCACTGATACTGTGCAGCATGATGTGGCACAGTGTGGCAAGGCGTGGCCTGGATTCATAATAAGAAACATGGCACACAGCCCACTGACACTGTGCAGCATGGTGTGGCACAGTGTGGCAAGGCGAGGCCTGGATTCATAATAAGAAACATGGCACCCAGCCCACTGACACTGTGCAGCATGATGTGGCACAGTGTGGCAAGGCATGGCCTGGATTCATAATAAGAAACATGGCACCCAGCCCACTGACACTGTGCAGCATGTGTGTGGCACAGTGTGGCAAGGCGTGGCCTGGATTCATAATAAGAAACATGGCACACAGCCCACTGACACTGTGCAGCATGGTGTGGCACAGTGTGGCAAGGCGAGGCCTGGATTCATAATAAGAAACATGGCACACAGCCCAATGACAATGTGCAGCATGGTGTGGCACAGTGTGGCAAGGCGAGGCCTGGATTCATAATAAGAAACATGGGCACACAGCCCACTGACACTGTGCAGCATGGTGTGGCACAGTGTGGCAAGGCGAGGCCTGGATTCATAATAAGAAACATGGCACACAGCCCACTGACACTGTGCAGCATGGTGTGGCACAGTGTGGCAAGGCGCCTGGATTCATAATAAGAAACTGGATTCATAATAATTCATAATAAGAAACATGGCACACAGCCCAATGACAATGTGCAGCATGGTGTGGCACAGTGTGGCAAGGCGAGGCCTGGATTCATTATAAGAATCATGGCACACAGCCCAATGACACTGTGCAGCATGGTGTGGCACAGTGTGGCAAGGCGAGGCCTGGATTCATTAGAAATCCTAAAATATCACGGTCACGGCACGGCACTATAAAGGCAGTCATTTGTAAACTGGTCTAACCGTGTTTGTTTTGTTACAAGGCGTCCCATCCTGGATATACGAGTTTCCTGGACACTGAGAAATATAATTAATAAGAATGAGTTAAGCCGCATCTACATGAACAAGTTTTCCTTAACAAGGAAAAAAAACAAACAATTTTTTGTCATCTACATGAACAAGTTTTCCTTAACAAGGGAAAAAAAAACACAATTTTTTGTCATCTACATGAACAAGTTTTCCTTAACAAGGAAAAAAACAAAACAATTTTTTGTCATCTACATGAGTAAGTTTTCCTTGATGAGGAAAAATTGGCGATATTTTTGTCGTCTACACGAGCAAGTCTTCCTTGTCAAGGAAAACTTGTCAAGGAAAACTTGCTCGTGTAGATTCGGCTTTATGATAGAGAAACAGCTATCATTATCTCCATAGGAACAAAGCCATCTCTACACCACTACCAGTCAGTCAGTCAGTCCATCAGGTAGTCAGTCAGTCAGTCAGTCAGTCAGTCAGTCAGTCAGTCAGTCAGTCAGTCAGTCAGTCAGTCAGTCAGTCAGTCAGTCAGTCAGTCAGTCAGTCAGTCAGTCAGTCAGTCAGCAGTCAGTCTTCAGTCAGTCAGTCAGTCAGTCAGTCAGTCAGTCATGTCAGTCAGTCAGCTATCAGTCAGTCAGAACAAAGTCAGTCATTCAGTCAGTCAGTCAGTCAGTCAGTCAGTCAGTCAGTCAGTCAGTCAGTCAGTCAGTCAGTCAGTCAGTCAGTCAGTCAGTCAGTCAGTCAGTCAGTCAGTCAGTCAGTCAGTCAGTCAGTCAGTCAGTCATTCAGTCAGTCAGAGTCAGTAAGTCAGTCATTCCCTTCTATTACAATCAATACTTACATCCCTTGATTCACCGGTACAGTAGTCAGGGACATCACAGTCAGTTTTACCAGCTCTACAAAGACTTCCTTGTTTCTTATACTAAAAAAAACAGCAATGTAACAATTACTCAACACTACTGTAGGTTTTCTGTGTTTTTTTCATATGTAAGCGATTGATCGGACAGACTGGTGTGTACATCGTTGATATTTATAACAGAAACCATCAATTCAGTCTTGAAAATTCTGACTTTTGTGTGTCCTGTCTGTGTTCAAGATGATGGCTATTGTATTTGGTGTAAATTCAGTGGATAGACAGACTGGTCAGACAGGACAGACCGGTAAGACAGGACAGACCGGTCAGACATGACAGACCGGTCAGACAGGACAGACCATTCAGACAAGAAACACTGGTCAGACAAGACAGACCATTCAGACAGGAAATACTGGTCAGACAGGAAAGACCGGTAAGACAGGAAATACTGGTCAGACAGGAAAGACTGGTCAGACAGGAAAGACTGGTCAGACAGGAAAGACTGGTCAAACAGGACAGACCGGTAAGACAGGACAGACCGGTAAGACAGGACAGACCGGTCAGACTGGTCAGACCGGTCAGACAGGATAGACCAGTCAGACAGGACAGACCGGTTAGTCCGGTCACACTGAAAGCACTCTAAGTTATCAAAAGTAAACAAGCATCTCACCAGGCAGTTCTTGCAGCACGAGTGGTGCAGATCGCTACACTGAGATGAAACTTTGAGTTTACAATCACGGGGTTCACAACATGGATCTTTGGCAGCACAAATCTGAACATAAAACAATAAAGTCAAGTGACAACTCTGGTTGTCTAGACAAGATAGTCACTTAATGGAAGAAGATCAAATATGTTATCTGAAGACATAACTAAAGGTCAATATGGACCCAATATGTTGAGAGCGTTCGTACACTTTGTTGGGTGTTGTTGTTTTGTGATCGTTGAAGCACAGGTAGCCCAACAATGTTGTTGTTGTTGTTGTTGTTGTTGTTGTTGTTATTATTATTATTATTATTATTATTATTATTATTATTATTATTATTATTATTATTATTATTATTATTATTATTATTATTATTATTATTATTATTATTATTATTATTATTATTATTATTATTATTATTATTATTATTATTATTATTATTATTATTATTATTATTATTATTATTATTGTTTGTATTCTAATATCATTAGTTAATTGTTATTGAACAATCCAAGCGATCATTTTAAATTTTGTAAATAAGGATTTTTATCTATTTTTCTATCTCTCATTTGTAATTTGATTTATTATTATTATTATTATTATTATTATTATTATTATTATTATTATTATTATTATTATTATTATTATTATTATATTATATATTATTATTATTCAAAATTATTAAATTACAAATTACAAAAATACAAATTATTATTATTATTATTATTATTATTATTATTATTATTATTATTATTATTATTATTATTATTATTATTATTATTATTATTATTATTATTATTATATATTATTATATATATTATTATCATCAACGATAAACCTAATGACATTAAGACAACCCTAAGAAAGAGTGTACACAATTAAACATAATACAGCTCACTGGAAATATTCAGGAATATTATTGTGTACATTAACGTACCTCGGGTGTTCCACAGTCACATTCTTCATTTCCTTCACGGATGCCATTACCGCATCGTGCATTCTTTGCCTGTAAAGTTGATATAACAGAACGTAAACATAGAGATAGCAGGTACATACATGTAGTAGCTAATTATTATTATCAGAAATAACTGGGCTGTCCGTGGTTCGACTGCATACTATTCTTATGTACCAATACCTTAATGGGTACATTATAAAAACATGAGTCATCGATTTTTTTCAGTGCTTCCATGCTACAATTAGAGAATCCAGGAACACGTGTTCTGGAAGAAGAAATTGAACAAAATTACAACAATGTAACTATGAAAGTTTAGTATTTGCTTGTTTACATGGCGTTTAAATGTGACGTCAAGAGTTGTGCACAACAAAGGCATGCAAACCTCTTGACGTCACCGAGCCATTGTCAAGGGCCAGTCTCATGTCACAATTTTTGAACCGCAAAATGAAAATGTTTGCACACTCAAAGTCTATGTATAAATACAGCAAATGTCCAGAGAAAGACCAAACAACAATAATGTACAATAAAACAAGGATCTACATTTTTGTTTCATGGGCACTTTAAGAGAGACTTACTTGTGACCACCCATGATACAACCTCTAGGAGTAAGACATTTGCAGAAATCTGAAATAAACCACAGATTGACAACATGTCTGACAAGGTGATGCATATGTCTCTTCTTAAAGTCATTTTCCTATGAGTGGGAAGTAGTTAAGGTATGGTTTGTGCCATGTGGTGATCGTGCCATGTACAACATTCTGATTGGTTGAGCAATGACTTTGCATGCTGTGATTGGTTGAATAGAATGTCTTTGATTCCGTATTGTGATCGTAACTGTGTACCATAGGTTTCCCAAGCTCATACGAAAACAACTCTATGCAATAGGATAATTGATGATCGATCTTATTAATGATGATGTCTTTTGTTGATGATTGATATTGATGATCATGATGATGACAAAAATGATAGTGATGAATAATGGTGATCCAGATGTTTATTGATGATGATAATAATGATAATAATCTTTGTTGTTGTTAGGCTGTTGATGATGATGATAATGATGATAATAATAATGATGATAATAAAATAATGATGATAATAATAATATTAATGATGATGATGATAATAATGATAGCGATGATGATAGTGAATGATGTAATTCACTGAGTAACTAAAAGTGAGTAAACCAACCTTTGTCGTGCTGAAACCCAAAGTTATGTCCCATCTCATGTGCAAGAGTCACATAAGGACCGATGATGCTGGAGAAATCCCACTATATACAACAGAAAAAAATATTCCATTAATTATAACCTCTCACTTACAAATGTGTTTTAAACTGAGAAACGATGTCAATGCCAAGACTTACAGCGTTTACACCTTCTGAGTTCTCTCCACACATAGATCCTACATAGGCCATGCCTGCACAGTCTGTCCAACCCTTATGACTAAACATACAAGCTTATATTAGACTAGTATGCTATACATAGGCCATGTCTGCACAGTCTGTCCAACCCTTATTACTAAACATACAAGCTTATATTAGACTAGTACATGCTATACATAGGCCATGCCTGCACAGTCTGTCCAACCCTTATTACTAAACATACAGGCTTATATTAGACTAGTATGCTATACATAGGTCATGCCTGCACAGTCTGTCCAACCCTTATGACTAAACATACAAGCTTATATTAGACTAGTATGCTATACATAGGCCATGCCTGCACAGTCTGTCCAACCCTTATTACTAAACATACAAGCTTATATTAGACTAGTATGCTATACATAGGCCATGCCTGTACAGTCTGTCCAACCCTTATTACTAAACATACAAGCTTATATTAGACTAGTATGCTATACATAGGCCATGCCTGTACAGTCTGTCCAACCCTTATGACTAAACATACAAGCTTATATTAGACTAGTATGCTATACATAGGCCATGCCTGTACAGTCTGTCCAACCCTTATTACTAAACATACAAGCTTATATTAGACTAGTATGCTATACATAGGCCATGCCTGCACAGTCTGTCCAACCCTTATGACTAAACATACAAGCTTATATTAGACTAGTATGCTATACATAGGCCATGCCATGCCTGCACAGTCTGTCCAACCCTTATGACTAAACATACAAGCTTATATTAGACTAGTATGCTATACATAGGCCATGCCTGCACAGTCTGTCCAACCCTTATGACTAAACATACAAGCTTATATTAGACTAGTATGCTATACATAGGCCATGCCTGTACAGTCTGTCCAACCCTTGTTACTAAACATACAAGCTTATATTAGACTAGTACATGCTATACATAGGCCATGCCTGTACAGTCTGTCCAACCCTTATGACTAAACATACAAGCTTATATTAGACTAGTACATGCTATACATAGGCCATGCCTGTACAGTCTGTCCAACCCTTATTACTAAACATACAAGCTTATATTAGACTAGTATGCTATACATAGGCCATGCCTGTACAGTCTGTCCAACCCTTATGACTAAACATACAAGCTTATATTAGACTAGTATGCTATACATAGGCCATGCCTGCAAAGTCTGTCCAACCCTTATGACTAAACATACATGCTTATATTAGACTAGTATGCTATACATAGGCCATGCCTGCACAGTCTGTCCAACCCTTATGACTAAACATACAAGCTTATATTAGACTAGTATGCTATACATAGGCCATGCCTGCACAGTCTGTCCAACCCTTATTACTAAACATACAAGCTTATATTAGACTAGTATGCTATACATAGGCCATGCCTGTACAGTCTGTCCAACCCTTATTACTAAACATACAAGCTTATATTAGACTAGTATGCTATACATAGGCCATGCCTGCACAGTCTGTCCAACCCTTATGACTAAACATACAAGCTTATATTAGACTAGTATGCTATACATAGGCCATGCCTGCACAGTCTGTCCAACCCTTATTACTAAACATACAAGCTTATATTAGACTAGTATGCTATACATAGGCCATGCCTGTACAGTCTGTCCAACCCTTATGACTAAACATACAAGCTTATATTAGACTAGTACATTGTGTATGCTATACATAGGCCATGCCTGTACAGTCTGTCCAACCCTTATTACTAAACATACAAGCTTATATTAGACTAGTATGCTATACATAGGCCATGCCTGCACAGTCTGTCCAACCCTTATGACTAAACATACAAGCTTATATTAGACTAGTATGCTATACATAGGCCATGCCTGCACAGTCTGTCCAACCCTTATGACTAAACATACAAGCTTATATTAGACTAGTATGCTATACATAGGCCATGCCTGCACAGTCTGTCCAACCCTTATGACTAAACATACAAGCTTATATTAGACTAGTATGCTATACATAGGCCATGCCTGTACAGTCTGTCCAACCCTTGTTACTAAACATACAAGCTTATATTAGACTAGTACATGCTATACATAGGCCATGCCTGCACAGTCTGTCCAACCCTTATGACTAAACATACAAGCTTATATTAGACTAGTACATGCTATACATAGGCCATGCCTGCACAGTCTGTCCAACCCTTATGACTAAACATAAAAGCTTATATTAGACTAGTACATGCCATACATAGGCCATGCCTGCACAGTCTGTCCAACCCTTATTACTAAACATACAAGCTTATATTAGACTAGTATGCTATACATAGGCCATGCCTGCACAGTCTGTCCAACCCTTATTACTAAACATACAAGCTTATATTAGACTAGTACATGCTATACATAGGCCATGCCTGCAAAGTCTGTCCAACCCTTATTACTAAACATACAAGCTTATATTAGACTAGTATGCTATACATAGGCCATGCCTGTACAGTCTGTCCAACCCTTATGACTAAACATACAAGCTTATATTAGACTAGTATGCTATACATAGGCCATGCCTGTACAGTCTGTCCAACCCTTATGACTAAACATACAAGCTTATATTAGACTAGTATGCTATACATAGGCCATGCCTGTACAGTCTGTCCAACCCTTGTTACTAAACATACAAGCTTATATTAGACTAGTACATGCTATACATAGGCCATGCCTGCACAGTCTGTCCAACCCTTATGACTAAACATACAAGCTTATATTAGACTAGTACATGCTATACATAGGCCATGCCTGCACAGTCTGTCCAACCCTTATGACTAAACATAAAAGCTTATATTAGACTAGTACATGCCATACATAGGCCATGCCTGCACAGTCTGTCCAACCCTTATTACTAAACATACAAGCTTATATTAGACTAGTATGCTATACATAGGCCATGCCTGCACAGTCTGTCCAACCCTTATTACTAAACATACAAGCTTATATTAGACTAGTACATGCTATACATAGGCCATGCCTGCAAAGTCTGTCCAACCCTTATTACTAAACATACAAGCTTATATTAGACTAGTATGCTATACATAGGCCATGCCTGTACAGTCTGTCCAACCCTTATGACTAAACATACAAGCTTATATTAGACTAGTATGCTATACATAGGCCATGCCTGTACAGTCTGTCCAACCCTTATGACTAAACATACAAGCTTATATTAGACTAGTATGCTATACATAGGCCATGCCTGTACAGTCTGTCCAACCCTTATGACTAAACATACAAGCTTATATTAGACTAGTATGCTATACATAGGCCATGCCTGTACAGTCTGTCCAACCCTTATGACTAAACATACAAGCTTATATTAGACTAGTATGCTATACATAGGCCATGCCTGTACAGTCTGTCTAACCCTTATTACTAAACATACAAGCTTATATTAGACTAGTATGCTATACATAGGCCATGCCTGTACAGTCTGTCCAACCCTTATGACTAAACATACAAGCTTATATTAGACTAGTATGCTATACATAGGCCATGCCTGTACAGTCTGTCCAACCCTTATGACTAAACATACAAGCTTATATTAGACTAGTATGCTATTAATACTAAACATATGAAGCTGTGGAAGAAAAGTAAAAGGAGATGAAAGGAATGGAAGGAAAAGGGAAAGGGAAAGGGAATGAAAGGATGGTTCATAGTGAGGCTGTGGCCAAACCGTAGTTTGTGTACAGTAGATGATGCGCTTAATTGTTCATACATGTGTGTATAGTAGGCAATGTACTTTATTGTTTATTACATACCGTATTTCCTCAAATAAAAGCCCAGCCTCAAATAAACGCCTCCCTCCAATAAACGCCCCCCCCCTTCCCCCCCCTGACATTGAAAGATTCCTGTTTTTATTCTTTAAATGTCTACAACTGACTCATTACCGCTTATGTTTCTCATCGTATTGTTGATGACTCGGGAAACGTTTCAGAGGCAAAATTTGGAGTTTCGACGCCCCCCTCTTTTAAACGCCCCCGGCATTTATTTGAGGAAATACGGTAATGGACTATATAACGGAGCAAATGTAGAAGTTATGTGGCCATCCCTGCTTCTACACCCTCCCCCTACAGCCTACGAATCATTATTACCTCAAGAAGTGCGCATTATCATGTGAATATTTGGGCACAAGTGCTGCATTTCTGTATGTTCTGAACGACTTTAGTTCTGGTCCACCTTCACTTTTCCGTGGCATACGATCACCACTAGTCCAAATCTCTAAGGATTTCATGACGATTCGAATGTTGATTCTTTGATAGATCTTAGAAAGACAAACATTTTATTGTATCATCTCCCAGAGACAATGTTGTGTAAAGATACTAAAAACGGTTGCCCAACTAAATTAGAAGCGTTAATTACAATGCTTGCTTTTCATCATCATAATTACAGCCATCACCTATTTATCGTCATCATTCATATTTCTAATACTTACAGCGTCCACTGCATTAACAAGTGTTATGACTTTATCAGTGATCATCTTAATGTCATTTTTGTATGCCACCGACTAAAACAGAAAACATATTGATCACGTCCTTGGGACCAACTCTTACTCTCTAATTTAGATGTGTGTCTTGCAAGAAAGAACTCAGTAACAACAGATGAGAGCTAGAGGGTGTACCTATTGGCAGAATACAATTGAACCCCAGTATCTCAAACTCGGTTATCTCGAACCCCCCGTTATCTCGAACACAAACCCATTTCCCTTGGGTCGTTTTTTCTGAGTCAATTGCTATCGGATATCTCGAACCCCCGCTATCTCGAACAATTTATCGATTCCCATGGGAGTTCGAGATAACGGGGTTCTACTGTAGTAGCAGTCATATCCTTCCAAACAATGTGGATTTTTCATCATTTTCACATTTCAGCAGTCAAACGGTAAAAATGTTACAGAATCATCCTAATTTGCATACAGCAATTTCAAAAAACGTTGATACTGAATATAGTGTATTCCAAGACCGAAATGCATTATGGGACTTGTGTTTTATTGTCTAAAGTAATATAAATAATAATAATTTATTTTATTTTTTGTGTATTCCATCAGAAACAATATACTAGCTCCATATGGCGAACAAATCGCTGTATATTTACTTTTTATTTCAAAATAACGAGGCCCGCACTAGGAATGCACTATTCAGTATGCAGTATTCAGTTTTCAACATTTTTTGAAATTGCTGTATATTATAACTTCGATTTTCTTGGCTAAATTGCTTCATACAGTATCATCAAATTTATAGTAAAACGTTATAAGTAGTTACAAAATTAGTGGTGGTTTTGTATCAGATATACAATGTACACAAAGAAAACAGTCAGCTCTACTCTTTATTTAAGTAATATTGTGTAATGTATTCGTACCATTTTATAATCAACTACCAATAGCAACTCATTATATCTTGTCTCTTTTGTTGTAAAGTATGGAATATAGAAGTCATCAATATTCGATGCGATCAGGCTACGACGAACCTACAATAAACCAATGTCATTAAGTTGCACCAAACTACTTGCAATGACAACAACAATGACAACAACAATGACAACAACAACAATGACAACAACAATGACAACAACAACTGTAACAACGAACCCCTCCTATATTTCACCCATGAGCCCTTGCGGCCGTTGTTCGAGTTTTTCCTTTGTGTAATCAGTGTAAGTCATTTAGTCGCTCTTGTTCAACCATCATTCTTGCGGAAACAGGAATCAAAACCATCAGGTAATTTCGTAGTAACTGTTCGTAGCATCATAATGAGTTCATCTAGTCGTTCAGTATATATATTCTAGCAAAACAACTCATGTAATTTCATCGTTTTCTCACTTAGAAACCACATCAAGTCACATCAAATCACGCCACTAAACCACGCTGTATATTACAAAACGCCTACCTGATTAAAGTATCACTAGTATCGATATGATCAATCAGTATCAATATACCAACTGAAATAAAAGCTTACAATGCGTTTCTGACCGATTCATCTTGCACATTAGTTTCTGATGATGGTTTATCGTCGTTTATCCCGCTTGTTTGTTTGGTGTCGCAAAGGATCAAAGGAACAGTCTTCAATATCCAAAAACTCGAATTCTACAGTTTAATTTCACTACGAACGTTAAAGAAACCCTAAAGCATTCCAAGATTCAAGTTTGTTGGTCGTTTATTCTTACACTAAAGCAGTTTTAGCAGTGTTAATCGAAGTAAAGCATGTCTACACCCGAATCCAAAGCAGACGAAGTCTATCAAGGACCACGAGGTCAAAGAACACCGAAACGTCAATAAACCTGGAACAACTTAAAGCCGAAGAGCTTCGCTTTCTCAAGAAGAGCAAGTCTGGTCATCTTGGTTATTTGAATCGAATTTACAGAGAAATTGAAACACTAATGATTGAAACGAGTAATGTACAACAAGTTTTATCTCAAAAGGAAATCCTAGACAATGCACACAAGAACTGTCTGCATGCTCACGAGAAGTATTTTCGTTGTTTGGAGGACGAAAACGAAAAGCGCGAGGCTTCTGAAGAGTACATTGGTCTCTCTACCGCAAAAAGGCAATTCGAAGACTACTTTGAAGAATGGTTCGAAAGAGTAAAAAAAACTGTTGTTTCTCCAGATCTGAAGGCCGTAAGTCATACTAGTACACCGGCAAAGACCCCCGAAGCCACGCCCAGCTTAGCGAGTAGCGCACGAAGTGCCGCAACTAGTGGAGAAGACGTCCAGTCTCTCGAAGTCGAATATAAACAGCTCGCCGGAAAGCAACAATTACAACGTCAAATTGCTGAGATAAAACGAGAAGAGAACAAGATCTTGGAGGATATAAAGAAGCAAGAAGAGGAAATAGAACGCCAGTTAAAGCTCCTAGAAACGCGTAGTTATAGGTCTTCTTGTAGTAAGCCAACACCGATGAAACACGAACCGAAACAGGAACCAAATGCTAAAGAGTCAGAAGATGAGCTACCACCAAGTGCATCACGCGAGAGCCACGCGCAAGGATCGGTTTTAAAGACGGACATAGAACAATTGCTAAAGCAACAACAGACAGCGATGGAACTCATAGCTTCCTCTCTAAAGATTGGATTCGAAATGCCTAAAAGAGAACTTCTAACATTTGACGGCAACCCAGTGGACTATTGGACATTCATTAAAAACTTTGAATCTAATATCGAAAGCAGACTATCTGATTCAGATGGCAAGCTAACCTATTTGATTCAACAATGCACGGGTAAAGCGCGATAGTCCATCAAAAATTGTGTGATCATTCAGAATAAAGATGAAGCTTACAAGAAAGCGAGAGAGATTCTCCTCACTCGTTATGGTCAAAGGCACGTAATAGCTCATGCGTACATCAATCGCTTGGTAAATGGTCCACAATTGAAAACGTCGGATGGAGCTGGCATATCAGAGTTAGCTCTACAAATGCAAAACTGTCAACTAACGTTAGTCAACATGGGATTCCAAGCCGACGTCAATAGCTCGGATAATCTGGTGAAAGTAGTAAAACGATTACCTGTTCACTTACAGGGTAAATGGGCAGACAAAGCCGGATCGCTCATCAAGGGAGGTGTAGAGCCGAACTTTGAACACTTGACTAAATTTGTAGAAGAAAAGGCAATGCTTGCAAACACAATGTACGGTCAAATAGTTGGATCAATTCCCGAGAGAGACAACTCAACGCAAATCAAGCCAACCTACAATAGGAATCAGAATAGTTCAAATTCAAGGGCATCGACCTTTATGACACACAGCCAAGTCAGCCACAAGAACTCTCAAGATCAAGAATCACCACAAGCTTCTAAAGGACCAAATCTGAAATGTCCTGATTGTTCTGGTCCACACAAGCTTACACGATGTGAAAAGTTCAAAGAAAAAAACACACAACAAAGAAGAGATTTCGTTATGCAAGCGAGACTGTGTCATAATTGTCTTGGAAGAAATCACATTGCTCGTGACTGTCGTAGCGAGAACACTTGCAGGGTTCAAGGTTGTGGACGGAGACATCATACGTTTTTACACCTATCACAGAGCGCTAATACTAGTAACGGCGAGAAAAGGACGGTGACAACTAACGATAATCCACGAGTTACCCCCAGCGCAGTGAGCGGGGCCGGAGCAATGGGTCAGTGCAGCTCAACCGGTAGCAGTAACAGAAACAAAGTCAGCCTTCGCATCATCCCGGTAACAGTAAAGTCTACAGACAGCGTATCAGAAATTGAAACGTACGCACTGCTCGATGCGGGTTCAGACGTCTCTCTTTGCTGCAACAGTCTATTCCACAAGCTAGGAATATCTGGAACTCCAACTAACTTTTCTCTAACTACAGTCAACGGTCAAGTCTCTAAAAGAAACGGACATGAAGTGAAACTTACCATCAAAGGCATACATTCTGACGAAGTCATTGATCTAGATAAAGTGTGGACTGTGGATAAATTATCCATCTCGACGCAAAACATCCCAACTAAAGAAGACATCGTTCATTGGCCTCATCTCAGCGGAATTGACATTCCATCGATAGATGCAAAGGAAGTAACACTTCTGGTTGGTAGCGATGTCCCAGAAGCGCACTGGGTTTTAGATCAGAGAAGAGGAAAAAGAGGTCAGCCCTACGCTGTACGTACGCCACTAGGATGGACGTTGATGGGACCAATTGGTACGAAAGATGGCAACGAGGCAAGTGTACACTTCCTACGTCGAGATGATACCCTTCTACACCAGCAAGTCGAAAGAATGTTTAAAGGTGATTTTAACGAGCCCATGATAGACTCTAAAACAACAATGTCTCTTGAAGATAGAAGAGCATTACATCAAATGGAGGAATCCATAAAGTTAGTTGACGGCCACTATCAGTTAGCACTTCCGTGGAAACGGCCAAACACAGCTCTCCCAAATAATCGAGTGTGTGCTGAAGGAAGACTGCGTCTGCTAAAGAAACGTCTTCAAAGGGACCCTAAGCTGTTGGAAAAGTATCGAGAAACCATGAACGGTTATATTAATTATGATCATGCACGTGCACTTCTCGTAGAAGAATCAACCAAGGAAGTCCATAAGCGCATATGGTACTTGCCACATCACCCAGTCGTGCACCCTCAAAAACCCAACAAATTGCGAGTGGTTTTCGACTGCGCCGCTAGATATAAAGACACCTCACTAAACGACAACTTATTACAAGGCCCAGATCTTACTAATAGCTTGGTAGGAGTGCTAGTACGATTTCGTCAAGAACGCATCGCTTTAGCTTCAGACGTGAAGGGAATGTTTCATCAAGTAAGAGTGGATCCCGACGACTGTAACTCTTTACGATTCTTGTGGTGGCCAGACGGCGACCTGTCAAAGCAACCTACAGACCATCAGATGTTAGTGCACCTTTTTGGGGCAACGTCGTCCCCTAGCTGCGCTAGCTTTAGCCTTCGACGTGTAGCTACAGACAATCAAAGTGACTTTAACGCTGAAACCATTGACACTGTTAATAAGAACTTTTATGTCGATGACTGCTTAAAGTCAGTCCCATCCACCGAAGAAGCAATCAAATTAGCAAGTGAATTAAGAGCTCTCCTCTCCAGAGGTGGATTTAATCTAACCAAGTGGGTCAGTAATGACAAAGAAGTACTATCTACTATCCCAAAGAGTGAGAGAGCCGCATCAGCATTTGATCTAGATCTCGAAGGTCTTCCAACCCAATCAACTCTCGGTCTTCAGTGGGACATGCAAACCGACACATTCAACTTCAGGACTGTGAAGAAAGTGAAAGCGCCCACAAGAAGAGGGATTCTCTCAACAGTCAGCGCAATGTACGATCCTCTAGGGTTTGCAGCGCCTGTCATCTTACCAGCTAAGCAGCTCCTGCAAGGACTCTGTAGTCAGAACTACGGCTGGGATGAAGCAGTCTCAGAATCAGAACTAACAAAGTGGGACAAGTGGTTGAGTACTCTACCGAAGCTACAAGATGTTAAAGTCCCGCGTTGTTTCAAGCCACCAGAATTTGGTAACCTCCATCAAGTCGAGTTGCATCATTTCAGTGACGCGTCTCAAACTGGATATGGTGCTGTGTCCTATATACGCCTCATCGATACGAATAAGAACATCCATTGCTCATTTGTAATGGGGAAATCAAGAGTAGCCCCTTTGAAAACAGTGTCTATTCCTCGACTGGAACTGTCCGCCGCTGTAGTTTCAATCAAACTAAAAGCATCGTTAACTTGGAGTTAGAATACCTCATTGATAGTACAACTTATTGGACTGACTCTACATCAGTGTTAAAGTACATAAGAAATCAATCCAGAAGATTCCAAACATTTATCGCAAACAGAGTTGCTACGATACAAGACAGCTCAGAATCATCTCAGTGGAAGTATGTCAGTACTACCACCAACCCAGCAGATATTGCGTCTCGAGGCATTAACGACTGTGATACTGCAAAGCTAAATCAGTGGCTTAATGGTCCAGAATTCCTATGGCGCGACGAAAGCACGTGGCCATTGCAACCAGATATCCCCTCACAGTTAACCGGCAACGATCCTGAAGTAAAGAAGGAAGCTCGAGTGAACGTTATAACTCAGAACGAAACGTTGACAACGTTGATACCTCGTTATTCATCTTGGTATCGTCTTCAGAAAGCTGTGGCATGGATCACACGTTTTAAAGCTTACATGTGTTACAAGCATCATCGTAGCAAGTCACATACTGCTCCTGCCACCGGTCCATTAACGGTTCAAGAACTAAAGAACGCTACTAAAGAAATCATTGTCCAAGTTCAACGTCAGTCATTTCCTGATGAATATGCACTACTTGAGTCGGCAGAACTCTACCCTGAGAACGAACCTTCTCATTCTAAATCCTTTGTGTCTAGGAAATACCTAAGTAAAAACTTAGGAGCATCCAGCGTCCTACGCAAGTTGAATCCCGTTCTAGATGATAAAGTATTGAGAGTTGGAGGAAGGCTCGAAAGGGCGCCATTAACATTTGAAGTGAAGCACCCAATAATAATACCGAGCAAGCATCATTTATCAGAGTTGATAATACGACATTATCATGTCGTCGAAGGACATTGCGGTCCAACTCAAGTTCTCTCATCGACACGTCAGAAGTTTTGGATTATAAGAGGACATTCTGCTGTCAGAAGAGTCTTAGGAAACTGTGTTGATTGCAAGAGACGAAACGCAAGCCTTGGAAAACAAATCATGGCTCCACTACCTGCAGCCAGGCTAACCCCATCAGAACCACCCTTTACGCGGGTTGGTGTCGACTACTTCGGTCCTCTAGTCAAACGAGGCAGAAGTCACGAGAAGCGATACGGGTGTCTGTTCACCTGTTTCTCCATCAGAGCCGTGCACATAGAAATTGCACATACCTTAGAGAGTGATTCATTTATTTGTGCCTACCAAAGATTTGTCAGCCGACGTGGTAGACCGAAGGAAATCTTTAGTGACAATGGGACGAACTTCAAGGGAGCTGAGAGAGAGCTGCGCGAAGCATTACAACGCTGGAATCAAGACAAAATTAGCAATCGTCTTCATCAAGACGAAGTTCAATGGCACTTCAACCCCCCAGAAGCCAGTCATCAAGGTGGAGTATGGGAGCGAATGATACGGTCCGTAAGGAAAATCTTAAGAGCTCTACTCCTAGAACAAGTAGTGAATGATGAGACCTTGTTGACTCTGATGGCAGAAGTAGAAAGAATCCTAAACGATCGGCCATTGACAGTTGTTAGTGACAGCCCTGATGATCCCGAACCATTGACCCCAAGTAAGCTATTACTGTTAAAGGACAATGCAAGTGTACCGCTTGATGTTATCACAAAGAACGACGACGTATATAACAAGCGCTGGCGAACAGCCCAATGTTTGGCGAACGCATTTTGGAGAAGGTGGATTCGTGAATACTTACCCACGCTTCAACTCAGACAGAAATGGACTGTACCTCACCGCAACTTTAAGGTTGGCGACCTAGTCTTAATTGTAGATGATAGAGTTCAACGAGGAAAATGGCCGAAGGGCCTTATTACAGATGTCTATCCCGACAAACATGGTATTGTCCGCCAAGTTCACGTAAAGACGTCCAGCGCAAGCCTAAGAAGGGACATAAGGAAGTTGTGCCTTTTGGAAGGACATACAGACAAGCTTTACTAGTTATAATTAGAGACGTTATACTAAAAACTCATACTTAGATGAGTTCGTTGTATTTTCATTAGAATAAGCTAGCCTTGGTAGCTAATTCGGGGCCGGTATGTAACAACGAACCCCTCCTATATTTCACCCATGAGCCCTTGCGGCCGTTGTTCGAGTTTTTCCTTTGTGTAATCAGTGTAAGTCATTTAGTCGCTCTTGTTCAACCATCATTCTTGCGGAAACAGGAATCAAAACCATCAGGTAATTTCGTAGTAACTGTTCGTAGCATCATAATGAGTTCATCTAGTCGTTCAGTATATTATTCTAGCAAAACAACTCATGTAATTTCATCGTTTTCTCACTTAGAAACCACATCAAGTCACATCAAATCACGCCGCTAAACCACGCTGTATATTACAAAACGCCTACCTGATTAAAGTATCACTAGTATCGATGATCAATCAGTATCAATATACCAACTGAAATAAAAGCTTACAGTGCGTTTCTGACCGATTCATCTTGCACAACAACAATGACAACAACAATGACAACAACAATAGCAAAGACAACAACAATGACAACAACAATAGCAAAGACAACAACAACAATGACAACAACAATAGCAAAGACAACAACAAGGATAACAACAACAAGGATAACAATAGCAAAGACAACAACAACAATGATGACAACAACAATGACAACAATGACAACAACAATGAAAACAACAACAATGACAACAACAATGACAACAACAATGACAACAACAATAACAACGACAACAATGACAACAACAATGACAACAACAACAAGGATAACAACAACAATGACAACAACAACAATGACAACAACAACAATGACAACAACAATGACAACAACAATGACAACAACAATGACAACAACAACAAGGATAACAACAACAATAACAACAACACGAACAACAATGACAACAACAACAAGGATAACAACAACAATGACAACAACAACAATGACAACAACAATGACAACAATGACAACAACAATGACAACAACAACAAGGATAACAACAACAATGACAACAACAACAATGACAACAACAATGACAACAACAACAATGACAACAACAATGACAACAACAATGACAACAACAACAACAATGACAACAACAATGACAACAACAACAACAATGACAACAACAACAATGACAACAACAACAACAACAACAATGACAACAACAACAACACATGACAACAACAAAAGGACAACAACAACAATGACAACAACAACAAGGACAACAACAACAAGGACAACAACAACAATGACAACAACAACAATGACAACAACAATGACAACAATGACAACAACAATGACAACAACAATGACAACAACAATGACAACAACAACAACAAACAACAATGGCAACAACAATGACAACAACATGACAACAACAATGACAACAACAATGGCAAAGACAACAACAATGACAACAACAATGACAACAACAACGACAACAACAACAACAATGACAACAACCATAGCAAAGACAACAACAATGACAACAATGACAACAACAATGACAACAACAATGACAACAATGACAACAACAATGGCAACAACAACGACAACAATGACAACAACAATGACAACAACAATGACAACAATGACAACAACAATGGCAAAGACAACAACAATGACATTTGATAACAACAACGACAACAATGGCAAAGACAACAACAACAACAACAATGACAACAACAACAACAATGACAATGACAACAACAACAACGACAACAATGGCAAAGACAACAACAACAACAACAATGACAACAACAATAGCAAAAACAACAACAATGACAATGATAACAACAACAATGACAAAGACAACAATGATAACAATGACAAAGACAACAACAACAACAATGACAACAACAACAACAACAATGATAACAACATCAATATATAATGATGATACTCACTCGTGAAGTAGTTCCTTTCATTTCGCTTCCAGGGAAGTGTGCATCATCCATTGATGAATCATGAGAGTTTCCTATCGACATTAACATGTACATGTATGTTAAATATTGGGATATACCATAGTCATTCTCAAAAAGGTTGTCCAGATGAAAAGACTACAATACTACAATAAAGTCCACGTGATTCATTATGTTTTCAATTTCCTCTCGTGGAATTTCAATTTATTTGAGATGCAAAAGTACATGGCATTGTGAGAACTGTTACTGAATGTAATGGCGCTGGTATCAACTCGAAGTTCCGTGCACAGAAATTGAATCCATAATGAATCATGTGACGTTATTGTAGTATTATAGTCTTTTCATCTGGACAATCTTTTTGAGAATGCAGTATATCATACAAAATCTACTCCAACAAGAAGTAATTAATAAATTACTGAATATTAATAACATCATTCATAGAATAATAAAGTTGCCTAGATCCTTACCACAGTCTCTCTTACTGAAGACTTCATTGGCTGGATAGATTTGATGGGCTCCAGTCTCCTATATTAAAACATGATATAATGATAATAATAGTGCCAATGGTGAGTGAAATCATATTCCATTGGCATGTCTACCTGAAAGTCTTGATGTGGTTCAATATGGTATGTTTCATCCTCGCTGTCAATGATGCCTCTGAAACATTTAACAAAATAAAAATAAAAAGTGCTTTGTGTTGTCTATAAACTGACTGTCTAACTTACTGACAGATAGAAAGACAGACAGACATGCAGATAGATGGAAAGACAGGCAGGCCGACAGATAGACAGACAGATGGACAGAAAGACAGACAGACACGCAGACAGATGTAGCTACAATGTAGATAGATAGCAGCAATATTTAAAAATGATAATTCCATTAGTATAAAACTTCTTTACATGAAAGTCATTAAAATGATTAATTAGTTAATAAGTTAAGACAGGCAGGCAGGCAGACAGCTGGACAGACACACACACAGATAGACAGATAGACAGATAGACAGACAGGCAGATACTAATAATAGACAGATAGACAGACAGGCAGCTAGACAGACAGACACACACACACACAGATAGACAGATAGACAGACAGGCAGCTGGACAGACAAACAGACAGACACGCAGATAGACAGACAAGCAGCAGGACAGGCAGCTGGACAGAAAAACAGATAGATAGATAGATAGACAGACAGACAGACAGACAGACAGACAGACAGACAGACAGACAGACACAGACAGACAGACAGACAGACAGATAGATAGATAGATAGATAGCACCTTTATTTAAAAACGATAATTCCATAAGTATATAAAAAACTTCTTTACATGAAAGTCGTAAACAGACACACAGATAGACAGACAGGCAGCTGGACAGGCAGACAAACAGACAGGCACGCAGATAGACAGATAGACAGACAGACAGACAGACACACAGACAGACAGGCACACAGATAGACAGACAGGCAGACAGGCAGCTGGACAGACAACAGACAGACAGGCAACTGGACAGACAAACAGAATGAATGAATGAATGAACTTTATTTGACTCAGGATTTCATCAATTACAAAGTAATTGCTTTTCAGGAAAGCTGAGTTTAAAAGAGTACAAATTACAGACACACAGATAGACAGACAGGCAGCTGAACAAACAGAATGAATGAATGAATGAACTTTATTTGACTCAGAATTTCATCAATTACAAAGTAATTGCTTTTCAGGAAAGCCGAGTTTAAAAGAGTACAAATTACAGACATGCAGATAGACAGACAGGCAGCTGGACAGACAAACAGACAGACACGCAGATAGACAGACAGGCAGCTGGACAGACAAACAGACAGACACGCAGATAGACAGACAGGCAGTTGGACAGACAAACAGACAGACACGCAGATAGACAGACAGGCAGCTGGACAGACAAACAGACAGACACGCAGATAGACAGATAGACAGACAGGCAGCTGGACAGACAGACAGACAGACACGCAGATAAACAGATAGACAGACAGGCAGCTGGACAGACAGACTGCCTGACTAACAACCTAAATAACACAATAACTGACATTATCTATCAGAAATGAGGATGGCACAAAGTATATGTCACACCTTAATCCATTGCAAGTATTTAAGACAACTGTAGATCCTGGCTGATCTCGGATAGTCCCCTGGTAATGGCAGTGCTCAGGTTCATCCTATACATAGTGTCATAAGCAAGTGTCATACACCTAATTTCAAAAACATTGTCCAATAATAATCAAAAAAGCCAAATAGGATTTGATTAAAAGACAAAAGAAGTGCACTCAAGCTGAACTGTTTCTTTTGTCTTTTTGAATGAATTCGTAATTGGCTATTTGGACAACGTTTTTGAAATTAGGTGTATATAGATATTTAACAATTAGACTATGATCGAGTTCGAGTTTTCTATGAGTCAATAGTCAATGAGGTGCGTAGCGTCAAGTTGACTATTTTACTCATAGAAAACAAGAATGAATAGTATAATTGTTTTAGTAGAAACCAACTAGCCTACTACCTTCGATTTTATACCAACATTTATTGAATTTTTGCTAATGTTTTTGTTCAAAACGCCGGCTTTTTTCTACCCATCATCTATCACTCAATAGATAGTGAGTACGTTAACCAATCAGATTGCAGGATTCGTGACAGTATGCTAGTTGGTTTCTACTAAATAATGATTAGTAGAATTACACAGGTGATTATAGAAAATCAAGCACGCTGATTGGTCGAGAACTTCGGACTATTTCCCGATAGTTACCTACAGCATTTTGACAAAATGGCTGCCAGCTTTTGAAATATGAAATAAAAATATATTTTCTTTAAAATGCTTATTTATTTTTATTTTTTCAAATAATCACCTGTGTAATTCTACTAAAACAATTAGTCACCTCAGACTCAGTGAATAGCAGTGATAATAACCTCGACTTCGTCTCGGTTATTATTCACCGATATTCACCTCGCCTTTGGTGACTAATTGTTAATTAGTCTTAGATTAGAGAGAAGGAATGCATAATAACTTTAATCGAATCAATACTGCAGAGACCTTGTAGGGATAAGGGCACTTATTTCAAATTGTGTGGCCAAAGGGGAGGGGGGCGCTTAAATGAGGAAATACGGCATTCCATTTCGAGAGAGTTGGCTGCAAATACACATACCTGAGTAATGACCTCTGTGCCGTCTGGATTAAAGTATCCCAGAGTAAAGGACGGTGATATCAACTCTCTAGAAACATAAAAGAGTACACAAACTACACTGTAGCTTTAAAGGGTTCGTAGTTTTAAAACGTCATTGATAAATGTCCTGAAGTGTGCGCCAAGAATTTCAAGAAAGCCGCCATTTTTGTTTATCATAAAACTAGGGCCTGGGTACTAATGCGTAACTCCGCATCCCACAGTCGCATGCTTATTGCAGGCACACAATATACAATATACAAGTTGTATATGGAAAATAATACCCTGCGAGCAGAGGTTTTTTTCTACTCGCCCAGGAGAGAGACGAGAAAACCTCGTCGCTCTCCTGGGCGAGTAGAAAAAAACCTCTGCTCGCAGGGTAGGAAAATAAACAACCTAAACGCGATATTTACTTGTTACGCTTGACATCGATCTTTATTTGTTTGTTGTCGAAAGACTTCAACGAGAACGAAGCTGAATCATCGTGGCCTCTCTGGAAAAGAAATGCCGGGATGAATTGGGTAAATGGGAATGGATGAATGGACTAGCTGATGAATGGATGGATGAATGAATGGATGGATGAATGAATAGATGGATGGATGGATGAATTAATGGATGAATGGATGAATGGATGAATGGATGAATGAATGAATGGATGGATGGATGGATGGATGGATGAATTAATGGATGAATGGATGAATGGATGAATGGATGGATGAATGAATGGATGGATGGATGGATGGATGGATGAATTAATGAATGAATGAATGGATGAATGGATGAATGGATGAATGGATGAATGGATGAATGGATGAATGGATGAATGGATGAATGGATGAATGGATGAATGGATGGATGGATGGATGAATGGACGAATGGACGAATGGACGAATGGACGAATGGATGAATGGATGAATGGATGAATGGATGAATGGATGAATGGATGAATGGATGAATGGATGAATAGATTAATGGATACATTAATTAATTAATTTACCTCAGAAGCCGTGGATAGATCGCGCTTGTGGCGGTGATTGTCCAGTCGTAGTGGATAAATGATCTTTGATTGCTCTAGAAATACAAACCTTAGTATTATTACAAAAGCTGTGCATGGTCAAAGTCAGTTTCTCTAGTATACATCTTAGTGTCCGCCGGCTTGCATGGAGCAGTTATAGACAACAGGCTAAAAAAGAAAAGCTGTCCTTTGAGGGGTGTCTGTCTTAAAGGGGTGTCTGTCATTAGATACCATGAACAAGATAGTGTCTGTCACTAGACACCATGAACTAGATAGGTGTCTGTCATAGATGGGTGTCTGTCACTAGACACCATGAACTAGATAGGTGTCTGTAATAGATGGGTGTCTGTCACTAGACACCATGAACTAGATAGGTGTCTGTAATAGATGGGTGTCTGTCACTAGACACCATGAACTAGATAGGTGTCTGTCATAGATGGGTGTCTGTCACTAGACACCATGAACTAGATAGGTGTCTGTCATAGATGGGTGTCTGTCACTAGACACCATGAACTAGATAGGTGTCTATATTAGAGAGGTGTCTGTCATAGATGGGTGTCTGTCACTAGAGACCATGAACTAGATAGGTGTCTGTAATAGATGGGTGTCTGTCACTAGACACCATGAACTAGATAGGTGTCTGTCATAGATGGGTGTCTGTCACTAGACACCATGAACTAGATAGGTGTCTGTCATAGATGGGTGTCTGTCACTAGACACCATGAACTAGATAGGTGTCTATATTAGAGAGGTGTCTGTCATAGATGGGTGTCTGTCACTAGAGACCATGAACTAGATAGGTGTCTATATTAGAGAGGTGTCTGTCATAGATGAGTGTCTGTCACAAGAGGCCATGAACTAGATAGGTGTCTATATTAGAGAGGTGTCTGTCATAGATGGGTGTCTGTCACTAGAGACCATGAACTAGATAGGTGTCTGTCATAGATGGGTGTCTGTCACTAGACACCATGAACTAGATAGGTGTCTATATTAGAGAGGTGTCTGTCATAGTGGGATGTTAAGTTACGTTTTCCACTTACCGTCTCTAAGACTAAGTACCAGGTCTTGCGAAAGTAAAATTGTGCACAAACCGATCAAAGTTGAGCGCAAACAACCCATGACTATGCGTCGGCGCAGAACCAAACTAAGAAATACAGATGCAATACAAGAAATCGATAAGATTTAGGAGAGCCGACGACCCCCTAGATCAATTACGGCTAACGCTGGCCTCATCCGCGCTATCCCGACATAGTACACAAAACTCCGTGCTAACCATGCAAAAGACCATCAAAGCAGAGGAGAGCCAACACCCTAGATCAATTACGGCTAACCGTCTATATATAATATATCATGTCCTATTATTCTACATCTACATTTATTAAGTCGGTAACGGTCGTTAGACATCATACACCAACTATAAAATAATTAAACTAAAATGCGACAAATATATGCATAGATATCTATAAAATTAATAAATACTTGAATAATAAATATATATAACTAGAAAAATTAAGATTATATATCAGGATAAATTATATATGATCATATACATAAATACATCTGTGAAATCAATAATTATTAATGTAGGTCTATATACGATTTATATTTCAATAATGTCATTTGGGAGACTATTCCAAAGTCATGACAACAATTTTGTATCTTCAACCTTAGTTTTAATAAAAACTGCCAAGCTTTCGGGCTAAGCGCCCATCTTCAGGGCTAAATGCTTAAAATCTAATTACAACTTATAGCCGTTGTAATTAGATTTTAAGCATTTTGCCCTGAAGATTCGGGTGGGGTAGATAGGTGTCTCCAATTAGTTTCTTGTAAACTATAACACATGACACAATATAATAAAGTTTATTATTATTATTATTAAGATGGGCGCTTAACCCGAAAGCTTGGCAGTTTTTTATTAAAACTAAGGTTGAAGATACAAAATTGTTGTCATGGATTATCCAACCGGCTACAAACCGACATATTCCAAAGTCTATTGGGATAGTCATGACGTCCATTCTTAAGAAAATATGACGTTATTTATTTAATGATTCTGCAATAAACGCAGAAACAAAAGGACGACTAAGTCCACTATAAGCACCGGTACCACCCACATAAAACTCCAAACCGACCCGCCCTCTCTAGTTAAAATGCATGGTCCTCTGATCTGGCTGGTACTGAACAACAACTAGCCGGACAGCGCTACAAATCGATGAAGCAATCCTTGATATAGAATTTGGATCATCTTTTTATCGGCTTCTGATTGGCATCAATACATACACACATACATTGTAGTTATATGAGTTTCCTCAACCCAAATTTATTGATCAACCAATGCAAGCTTTCGGGCTAATAGCCCATCATCAGGGTTAGAATAGTCAATCTTCAGTTACAATCAGCTGTTACAAACAAACAAACAAAAAACAAACAAAAAATCACTTTTATTATTATAATACATAATCTAGTTAGACTCAAATTTGCAAGAAAACAGCTGACGATATTTTTTCATGCAGTTTTTCGTTGAAAACTAATTTTGTGATTAAATAAACCTCTTCAATTATATGGACTATTAAAGAGAAGACATGCCGTCCTGATGCAGTGCAATTTGTGAACGGTATGTGAAACGGTCCTTGTAAATACAGTATATAGCTAATTGCATGATCGTTGTCGGGTTGAAAATCATAAATCATAGAAGCTGAGACCGCAAGGATGGATGGGAAATCAGTTCATGAGCCACATTACATACAGATATATTCAATGTTCTCGTAGTTTTGAAGGTATATGAGCTATTTAACTAAGATCCTACAAGTCTGGATGAAAAGGTCGAAGATTTGACGGTGTTATTTGAGAGTTTTATTTTCCCAGAATTCCTTTTGGTCATAGCTTTCATGATTTTCAACCCGACAACGATTATACAATTAGCTGTATAAGAAGAAGAATGTCATAGTACAGGTTCTATACCTTCATTTCATTCCTTTACGCACTTTATTAACTTACTTAGCGAAAACTAGTTTCGTTTTTTTCGCTAAGTAAGTTAATAAAGTGCGTAAAGGAATGAAATGATGGTATAGAACTTCGTCTTATGTACTATGACATTTACAAAGTCCTTTGGGGTCTCAGCAAAAGAAATATCAGAGAAAATAAGAAGAATTAATACTGAATAATATATCTATATCTGCGCTGTGAAGTCGTTTTACATTTTAATCAATGCAATTCCCTGTATGATGAAGGAGATATTGGTTTGTTAGTTAGTTTGTCTAAATAAACAAATGGCATTCTTTTGATCGTGGATGATAAGATTGAAAAGATTCCTATTGTAAGTCATCAAGAAAAAAATGAAAAAATGAACCAGCGATGCATTCAGATCAGTTAGACGAAGCGTTCTTAATGCCCCTTTTTTGCACAAAGTGTCACCTGTGCGTCATTTCTAACAACCCTTCAAGCCGTTTCAGTAAGATAGCATCGCACAGGCTATCCATCACGCAGGTATACGTGTGCTGGGTTTTCTTGTTTTGTTGCTCTTTTTTCGTTCTCTCCTTTTCATTTTTGTTCATTCATTCTCTATTGCTGTCTGTCTGCATGTCTGTATCATTCTTTTCTTTACTAGTATTTTGACCAGTGCAAACATTTTACAGATTTTGTTTAAATGCCTAGTTCAGTAGTGTTAAACTACACTCAAGGGATAGCAAGGTTGAGTTGTGCACATACCTTGTAGATCTTATGAACCTTCTACTTGCATAGTTTGAAGTATGGAGCTCGATGCAAAGTTACGCGTTAAAACCATTCTACTGCTGCGTGCACGCAGTTAATTACTTGGTATTTATCTTTGCAAATCGGTAGTTAGAATGTCCAGTGTACAAACGCCTTTGTTTGCCATCTGGGAAGTTCTCATGACAGCTAAGCCCTTACATCTAACAAACAGTCTTATACAACCCTACTTGAATCTTTTGTTATAAATAGGAAGAAAAAATATATATTTATATTTAGTTATTAAGAACGAACAATCAACATTTCGTTTCGTTCCATTTTCGACAACATAAACTAATACCTCATTAGTAGAATCAGAAGTCCATTGAATCTGTTAGAACTTATTATCACAAACATTCCATACAGCAAATAGTATATCTATGACGACCGTTTTTCATCATTTTTAAGATATTTATTTCTCTTTATCTGTCAAACCATCGGGGTTTATTATTCCAATACATCAAGTTGTATTTGTATATTTAAAGTAAATGTTGGTTCGTTCGTCATGCTTATCTGTTATCGCGGGCAATTTTGGTCGGAAGCAGCAAAATATCAGGGCGAAAAACAAAAAGACCGCAAACGAGCCCTGATATTTTCCGAATCGAATCAAAATTGTCCGATTAAAAAAACTATATTTATATCGTCCCAATTTTAAACTTTGCAACTGTCCGTATCATAGGATATCAAAATCGTTGGATATCAGACAGTTATCTCTCTTCTAATTGGCTAATAACATAATTTAGGATGATAATGTGTGACGCATGTTGCGTGAGTTATCGACCCCCCATGGCTCACATCAGTCGCCCATAATGTGAACTATCTCATTGATTCCGTTCGATGATAATGATGGTAATAATGATATGATAGTGATATCATATATATTTAACAATTATTCCACGAAATCGAGTCGTACATGAGCTGGTGCCAACGAGGCGCTAGCCAAGTTAGCTATCACCATGTACGACGAGATTGGGTGGAATAATTGTTTTATTACATAGACAACCACTGGATTGTGAGAAATATAGCGTTTTATTTTTAGTTCGGCAAAACCGGTTTGCCGTTGTTGAAAATCTCCAATGTTCTCTACTCGTGCTATACGAGCTGATATACAATAGCCTACTAGTAGAGTAGCCAATCAGAGCGCGCGCTTGCTCATATCCAGTACGGGTTGTCTACTATAATAAACCTAATTGTCGGGTTGACATTCATAAGTAAAAGGTACGAAATGTTGTCAAAGAAATTTTGAACACATTGAAATTACTTACCATGCAATCAGTGATACTCACTCCAAACTGCTCAACTAACCGACAATGTCGTGTTAGTACAGCATTGATTGAACGACAGGACTAAAGACAATACTAGTGGCTACTGTAGGGTCTTCAACACTCATGTTTGCATTAGTTTTCAGAGAGTCATTAAAATAACAATGAAACTAGCAGATTCATTGTGTAAAACATTAAGTAAAAGCTAATAAAAACAGCTTAAATTGTTTGTAAAAGGAGAAAATAGATAGATAGATAGATAGAAAAGAGGGTAACACTAAATAGTAAATAGAAAAGGCAGAAAACGTTTGAAAACTATGCGATCGTAGCCGAAGTTGACCCTTTCTGCCTGGGCGTAGTTTTCCAGTTTCAAACTTTCTTGGAATTAGAATCTTTGTCAGGTTACATCATTTTCTCTTGATCCATTGTATGATTGGTACAATTTAAGGCTTTCTCGCGAGTTAGACATTGTATGATTGTAAAATGCGCATTTGATTATTTTTATGTAACTTTGCGCAATATATATAAGTGATTAAATTATTATTAATGTATCATTTCAGCGTTAAAGATAAAGCAATAAATAATACTGTGAAATGGGGGAAACATTACGGCATTTACCACTGTTATTTATTGGTATAATCCTTTTTATTTCAATATTTATTCATGGACGTTCAATACAGCAGCGATAGTTTAAATGGAGCCCTGTCTAAACAGAACGACACAAAGAGTTGCTTCACACTTAACAGAAAGGAACATCTGTCAAAACACTAAATATAGGGACACCATGCACAGCAATGACATTTACAGACATGAAGTGAATGTTTGATAGAGTCACGGTACGGAATCGAAGACATCTATTCAACCAATCACAGCGCGCAAAATCATCGCTCAACCAATCAGAATGCTTGGACACGGCACGGTCACTAACTTCTTCCCACTCATACGAAAACGACTCTATTGCATGATGAAATGACATTGCCAGGAGCGCTATCCAATGAACATAAATGATGCAGTTGGCTAGGACTAACCACCGGGGCCTGGTGTACACACTAATAAATACCATAATCGATGTACAGAAAATTCAAATGAATGCTGAAAATCTGGGATAAAAAGTAAAAAAATAAAAAAATAAGTAAACACGAGAACTGAAAACGTTATTATAAATCGCGAGAAACCTCAGGAGAATAAGCCACTTCACGCTGTCGTCCGCCATTTTGAATTGGGATAAACGCGGCAAAATTTATAGAAATCTGAATCACTTTGACTTGCCGTAGCTCCCGCTCGATTTTGTTGGATTTTCAAAATTTAAACTTCGATAGTCAACAGGCATGCGGACTGAAAATAAGACCAATGTAGGTGTTTTAACTACCTTTTACGATTCAATCTTCTTTTCAGGAATGGATCTTAAAATTTCGAGCTAATTTGCATATTCACGTGCCGAACGTTTTATTTTGAAAAAAAAATAAACATTCTCGATTTGTAGCCTTCCAATACCCATCATATTATAGGAAATAAATAACAAAGAAAACATATTTTCTAAAATGGTAAGTTTTTAAAAATCCAACGAAATCGAGCGGAATTACGGCTAGTCAAAGTGATCCAGATTTCTATAAATTTTGCCGCGTTTGTCCCAATTCAAAATGGCGGACGACAGCGTGCGGTGCTCGGCTCGAGTGTTTTACAGCAACAACGTAATGAGCCTACTATGGGTTCCAGAGCAAATGTACCTGTGGAACCCACTCGGTAGAACCGGCACCCTAATAATTTAGTAAAAAAATACGTAGATTAAGTCGTAAAGCTACAAGCTGTTCATTCTGCGATGACTTGAATCGCCTCTGTGGCCGCCATTACACACTCTATAACCGCCGATATTTGTTTCTCTACGGGTATCCACTGGCCGTTGGTTTTGGCATCAAAGATGGCGTCGTTGATCCCTGGGAAGCTGGATACTCCATATAGATTGTGCATCTCAGGAGCAAAGAGAACATGTTTGATATATTTTCTGCCATAAAGACCGTCAGAATAGATGAAAGACTTTTCAACCTGTTGAAAAAGACAGAGAATTTACATTAGTCTACAGAGCATGCGCGATAATGCAAAAACTCCCACATGGACTGGCGACATTTGATCCATTATAGAGTTGTTTAGACACTCCTTTATAACAAGTATTTACTCAGGCTTAGCCTCTATTCAGAAAATACAAAATTGTTCCCTATCCAATGTCAACACATTTCTCTTTCTTGGTATTTGTGAATAATTTACACTGACTCGAGGCAAAACCTGTTGTACAGCGGTGTCTTGCGAACTCAACAAGCGTCCGCCATTTTGAAAATAGCGAAAATAATAATAATAAAAACCTATAAAGCGCTTATACAAAAAAAAAGAAAAAAGAGGGTCCTGGGGAAAAGGTTGTTCCGAACCAGGAGCCCATAAGTAGGAGCCTCCATCTGGGATGTATTCGTGAGACGACCTGTGACCGGATCAGGCTATTTTTAGAACACCAGTTTTGCCGCGAAATTTTAACACCAGGGATTTTTGATTTCGACTTTGTTACGGAGTTTCTAGCTTTTGGCTTGGTAGGTTTACTATTTGATGTTTTTTTTAGTTCCTTGAGAAACAGAACACGAACTTGAAGACTCTTGGTCACTTTCCGATGAAGTACTAAACTCTGCAAAAGAGTCACTGTAATTATCACTATCATTTTCGCTCTCTTCACTTTCAGTTTCTTCAATTTCGCCAATTTCTTCGTCCGCCACTTTGTTAATATATCACAAATAAACACAAATCATCTACCTCATTGATGCTGATTGGCTCTGTTTAATTACCATGGGGGATTCCTATTGATTGATGATTAGTTCGCGGGAAAAGGTGTTCTAAAAATAGCCTGATCCGGTCACAGGTCGTCTCACAAACCCAGTACGGTAGATGGAGGCTCCTACTTATGGGCTCCTGTCCGAACTAAAAAAGCGTCAGTTATTTTACCTGCACAAGCTGATCATTGAGTCTTCGTAAATCAGCAAAACTCTGCTCGTCTTCCTTGACCTTGATCTTAGCAATTACACTAGCAAAGGAATCAGCGGCTGACATGAACTTTTCAATTGCCTTTTCAAGGTAAGCAATAGAAATATTCTGTTTTTTCAGATGCTCGTTATTCTTGATGGCAGCAAAAGAGCTGTTCATCTTCTTGGTATACTCGAGAACGTTCATCGGTAACAGTGGTGAATCGGCCAGTTCTAGCAGCAAAGATCCACCGAATTGTGCCATGGCTTTATGAAATAGAAAATCAGGGTCCGCAAACTTTGTAAGCCAGTAGAATGTGTCATGCTGTGTGTGATAGACCGGGTACCACGTGGTTTTGTTGTTATGACCAAACATATACATGAAGTCCGCCACAGGAACCCCAATATGGTGGTAGAAATGGCTAAAATCACTTCCAGAGCCAACGAGGGGAAATTCAGGCTTTCCATCAGAAGAGGGCTGTCTTTCGGACATGATATCGTACAGTGTTTGTTTATCGTCGTGTGCATTTGGGTCAGTGACAACTTTCTCGAGTGATGTTACAACGTCTTTCATTAAGGGACTTCCAGCTGCAGCAAATACAAAGTTCCCTTTCACAGCGGTATCCATGTTAAGATAAGCTACAGCTTTCGCTGCTAAGTCCTTGGAATGCTGTTCAACATATTCACGTGACCCAATTAGCGAATACTCCTCCCCTCCCCAGCTACACATTTTAATGGTTCTACGGGGGCGCCAGTTCTTCTTCAGGAGCTCGCCAATACCACGTGCGATTTCTGTGGTAGTTGTTGTACCACTAGATGCATCCACAGCACCAAATACCCATGAATCTCTATGGTTACCCATGAGTACATAGCGGTCAGGTTCCTCTTTTCCATATATGGTGCCGATAACATTGTAAATAGATTGAACTTCATACTTGTTGTGGAGTTCTAGCTTGATTTTCATGCCGTTAGCAAGGCCTGGACCAAGTCTGTAGGTGATCGGTAATGCACCCTTCCAATCTTCTGGAACAGTTGCTCCTGAAATATACAAACTATATATAAACGACCAACAACAGTCTTCACTACACTGACATATCGTCACCACCATAATAATCATAATCATAATCACGGTCATTTCATTTCCAGCAAATGGGTAGACCTTCCCGTAGCTCGGGTACTGACTATACGTAAAATAGCGGTCAGTGTCTCTCCACACTACACTACCAGAACAAACCCGGCCGTGACCATGCAACCTCAATGTTGTCTGTACTTGCAATACTATTTCACTTTATTACAGATTTGTCAGTGCCCCAACACCCATCACTCATTCCAGGTGACTGCTCATTCTCTTATTGTCATAACTGGGAAATATTAGGAATATATCTTATATATATGGACTGGGAACGGGAGAACAAGGGGAGAGAGAAGGATGGCTTACTCCTTTTCCGTCCTCCCATCCGTCCTCCCATCCGTCCTCCCAGCCCCTCTCCCCATCCTCCTTTGGGCCATCCACGCAGGCTACCACCATTACCTCTCTTGGACACTTACCCTGCATTTGCGATAGAAAATGGATAGCATCACCATATGACATCGGGTGCGCAGGTATATTAGGCATCCCACTTGCGTTAACTGGAATCCGGTATATACCGGGGATAGATGGTACACCGGGTGTCAAGGGATCACCGACACCGGAAGCTGTATAGATAGAACCTCGTTGGACCCCAGTAGAAGGAAGGAATGGGGTATTAGGAAAGACATCTTTGGGTTCTGCCCCAAGAGGAGCGTCATCCACAGGATCTGAGTAAATAATTGCTGCTATTGCTCCTTGTTTTTCAGCGTTTTTAACCTGTTGAAAGAAAACCATTTTTTTTACATTTTTGGAAGAAATAATTAATAATAATAATTTGTATTTATTTACATAGCGCTTTACAATGAAATTAATCTACAATTAGCTTAAGAAAAAAAAAAAGCTAATATTACTACTACTACTAAAAACTAAAGAAAGTACAAGGGAGGTCTACAAGTTTATCAGTCTTTGACTGTAATGTGCTTGCAACCTCGTTAAATAAAGTTATTGTTATTATTATTATTATTATTATTATTGTTATTATTAATATTATTATTATTATTATTATTATTATTTATTATTACTATTATTATTATTATTATGCTACTACTGATTATTATTATTATTATTATTATTATTATTATTATCCTATAGTTTATTATTATAATAGAGTAAATATGTAGAGAAAGTATGTCTGTATAGTTCTGATATTTGCTATTACGTGCTACGTTACTGATTATTGTAGGAAAATACAAACCTTATCTCCTCGATAGATCTTTCCGTATCTCATGAGAGCGATTTTGCCTTTCACACTGACGTTAAGTTTGTTAACAAGCTGATCAAAGTCCTCTACACGACCATAATTCACGTAGACTAAGTCTCCCTCTGCTGTACCACTTGGTGAATAGCCAAGGAAGGGTGGTACCACATCGGGGTCATTCTCACTTTTCTCTGCAATCTAGAAAGACGATTAGAAATCACTAGTTTGAAGTTTTATTATTTGATTAGTGCCTTTGGTTTTTACATACAGCTATTTCAAAAAAGGTTGACGGGGCGAACGGCGAATGTTGAATGACGATTGCACGACCAAAACGAACTATGGGCGTCTACAAAATGACATTTTATAAATTCTTAGTAACGAATGTAAACCTTTGCACCTTTCCTTTGCATGTGTACTAAACGTAACCAGAGTTCCTTTAGGTAGCGAAAACAAAGAATTTAAAGCATTTTTATATAGGATTTTGTGGACCCATAGTTCCTTTCGGTCGTGCAATCACCAATCGTCATTCAACATTCGTCCCGTCAACCTTTTTTGAAATAACTGTATATAAAGTATTAAAAGGCAAAGGTACGATATTCAACCCCTCCTTAAAGTGCCTATGACGCTTATTTTTTATTTTAAAAATCGATTACATATGAAGTGAGTAGTGGGATGGTTCAGTATTTTGTGATTTGAGCTTCGCATTTGCGAGTTATAAAGGTTTGAAATCGTGATATGCTAATTTGGTGACGTCAACGTAGGCATTTACCGTAACTTATTTATATTTTTTCAAGTAGCACTCTTTTCTGAAATGGAAAAAAAATTAGCATCATGTATATAAGTTGTAGAAAAACATTTTGCCAGATTAAAAATGTCAGTAATTTGCACAAGGGCACTTTTGTATAATAAATGATGCCTACGTTGACGTCACTGAAGTACCATATCAACATTTCAAACCTTTATAACTCGCAACTGATGTGAAGCTCAAATCACAAAATAACTGAACCATCCCACTATTCACTTCATATGTAATCGATTTTTAAAATAAAAAAATAAGCGTCATAGGCACTTTAACAAACTACCAACGACTTTGCTAGCGTCTAACCGTTAGCAAAGTGGAAGTTTCGATTATTTAATGCAATGCACACGATATGTTTGGATATGACATAATTTTTGCAAAGGGCCGGCTCTATATTTGTTAAATATTTGTATATTTTAACTATTGTGAGTTTAGTGTAGGATGGCCACAAGTGTGTAAATAAAGTAAATAAAGTTGGATTATTTATTTATTTATGTTATTAAATTATTGTTATCCCTTACCATGGGTTTCCCAGAAGTTTGAAATGCTATCGTTCCATTGCTATATCTTAGTGTAACTACGTTTGGCTTGTCTTTTTGCGGAAATGAGAGCAATACTTTGTACTCGGGCATTTCTACTTTGTTGAATCCATAACTGCGCCATCTTTTGGCCAACTCTTCTGCCAGCTTTTTTTGCTGCGGGCTTCCTGCGATATGCGGATACTTGGAAAAGAACCTTAAAAACAAACAAAACCTTTGCTGCTTCAGTGTATTTAGTTTGGTGTGTTTACTATAAGTATCGCCGGGTTCCATTCTCGCTCTGAAGATCGTTTACAAGAAGTGAAATAGAACCTTCAAATTTTGCATGTTTTTCAGCATAAAACTGAACTGCCAGCCAGCGTACTTAGCTTGACGTCTGCGGCCTATCTACCAAGGTCTATCTACCAAGGTCTATCTACCAAGGTCTTGGTCTATCTACCAAGGTCTATCTACCAAGGTCTATCTACCAAGGTCTACGTCTGCGGCCTGTCTATCTACCAAGGTCTATCTACCAAGGTCTTGGTCTATCTACCAAGGTCTACGTCTGCGTCCTGTCTATCTACCAAGGTCTACGTCTGCGTCCT
Source organism: Actinostola sp. cb2023 (assembly GCA_033675265.1). Classification (NCBI taxonomy): domain Eukaryota; kingdom Metazoa; phylum Cnidaria; class Anthozoa; order Actiniaria; family Actinostolidae; genus Actinostola; species Actinostola sp. cb2023. The sequence continues at coordinate 110,195 of JAUJYZ010001144.1, forward strand.
GTCTATCTACCAAGGTCTATCTACCAAGGTCTTGGTCTATCTACCAAGGTCTACGTCTGCGGCCTGTCTATCTACCAAGGTCTATCTACCAAGGTCTTGGTCTACGTCTGCGGCCTATCTACCAAGGTCTATCTACCAAGGTCTTGGTCTATCTACCAAGGTCTACGTCTGCGGCCTGTCTATCTACCAAGGTCTACGTCTGCGGCCTGTCTATCTATCAAAGTCTACTTTTCCCTTATATTATTTATTTCAAGATTCACCCACAATAATAATAATAATAATAATAATAATAATAATAACAATAATAATAACAACAATAACAACAATAATAATAATAATAACAATAATAATAGTAATAATAATAATAATAACAATAATAATAATAACAATAATAATAATATTAATAATAACAATAATAATAATAATAATAATAATAACAATAATAATATTAATAATAACAATAACAATAATAATAATAACAATAATAATATTAATAATAACAATAATAATAACAATAATAATAGTAATAATAATAATAATAACAATAATAACAATAACAATAATAATATTAATAATAACAATAATAATAACAATAATAATATTAATAATAACAATAATAATAATAATAACAATAATAATATTAATAATAACAATAACAATAATAATAATAACAATAATAATATTAATAATAACAATAATAATAACAATAATAATAGTAATAATAATAATAATAACAATAATAATAATAACAATAATAATAATAACGTTTTACTAGGTGCACTCTACAAAGACTCAGTTCACTTACAAATTCTAAGCAATATTAAAAAGCGCAGGTGTTGTATAATAGGACACGAAGCGGCCCCCTTCACAATACAGTACATAAAGGTGTTTTATTTGTACTAGCAGCTTGGGGTTCGCAAACTATTGTCAAAACTACTCAAATGTGTGCACAATATCACAACACGATATTGCACACAGGGGCGGATGTAGAGATTTTGAAAGGGGGGTGCACCACTAAGGGGCCGTAAGGCCCTAAACTCTTCCACAGTCCAATGGCCGAGCGGGGACTGTGGAAGAGTCTAGTAAGGCCCCTTCTTTTAGGGGGGTGTGGGGGCATGCCCCCCCCCCCCCCCCCCCCCCCCAGAAAATTGTGAAATCTAGAAGCTCGAAAATGCAATTTCCATCCATTCTGGGCATCAAATGGTGGGGAAACGTGGGCGAATATGTATCGGGCCCAACTCAAAGGGGGGGGGGGGGGGGGGGGGGGGCACCGGCCCCCCCATGTCCCCCCCCCCCCCCCCGCTTGGATCCGCCCCTGTGCACATGTGCAACTGTGAGGAGACAAATAGTCCAACAATTATACAATTCACGGCATTTACCGATTTGACTTCATTACTTTTATCTCAAACAAAACAAGAACCTTTTTATGTCAAAGTACTTTGTGGCACCCCTCCTATTCGTGCATAAATCTATCTGCCACGCCCTAGTACCATTATTAGTAACTTGCTTTATTCTCGTTTTATTCCTTCATATTTTTATACTGCCAAGTAACATATCATTTTTGTCATCTATCGGAGTAACTTTCGTAGAATAACTAAAACATCTAGCTTTGCTAAAACTAGAGATTTCTTACTCTAGAGTTACTAATTAGAAATCATATTCTGATAGACAGTTACTTTAACCAAACTCTTCAATGATTGTAATTAGAAGGAGTTACCTACGAATAAAGAATAAGCCGGATACAATAATGTAAGTCCTCGTAACATACAGGTTATCGTTGAAATGATCTATTCTGCGTTTATTTGTTTATCTCTACGCTTAGTTGCACATACTTTAGCGTTAAGATAACGGCGTGTAATTATGTGCAATACTCTGTCCCCATCCGACAGGATAAGATATATATATTAAGGAAACTAAGATTAATTAAATACTGACTCAAAAGAAAATAGTTTCTGTAAAAGAAGACTAGAAGTTGGCTAAAGATGCATTAATAAATTGCCCAACAATTATAAACTTCTTGATTAAAATCTTTCAGTCTTTGTAATTGAAAATCACTTAGTTCTGCTACGAATCGATTTCATCCAGTTCACTAACCTTAGAGTTTCCCTAAGATTTTCAGTATTGATAGAATCTCGTAGGTTTGTACGCTGTTCTTTCCTGGCTGCTTCTGACTGCGAAGTTGCTGGTTTAGCGTGCTTGGAAGGTTTATGAGCCTTGCCGATGAAATACCCGATGATTAGACCGATTACAAACAAAATCACAACCACAACGATTGCAGAAATACAACGGCATCGACGCTTTTGCTTGCCTTTCTTGTAAGTAAGCTCAATATCCTCTCCTTCCATTATCACTGATTACAAAACTAGAGTTGTTTTTAAACAAGCTCGATAAGCTGCAGCGACGACCTAGTGATCAAACACCGCAGACGCACCCAGAAATTATGCAATAAACACTCTGCACGTCTGACTGCCTATGTAAATAACACTTTGTAAGGATTTATATCTTGAGTCCCGCATAATCAATGTGAGGAGGATTAAAATATGATTATTAGTTCCACCAGGAATGGAAAGAAAAAATCCACCAGAAAGGCTAAGTTAGCAGACGGCAAAGGTGTAAAGAAGAAAAAGGTACTTTTCACTAAACATTAATTTGCTCAGTGGGCTCCCTGCATAAGTTGTTTCTCTTTCTCCGTTTGGGTTAGCCTGCGTAGCTGGCCCTTTCGGGAAAGGGAAAGGGGAGGGGAGGAGAAGGGAAACTGTCCCCTTCCCTTCTCCTCCCCTTTCCCTTTCCCGAAAGGGCCAGCTACGCAGGCTACGTTTGGGTCCACATCGTTCATCAATATTATCTTGCTTCCATATCCTTTAATTCTAGGGCCATCACTCAAGAAATATTTACATGAGTATTTATGGCATGCTGCCTGATTCTGTACATGTATCCATTTTCAGTATAATTTTAACTTGCATGATTATAGAGTTTCGCGCACTGTGATTGGTCGAGCGACCTTGTTAAATATAGCTTAGTTATATACATATTTGTGTTGTTACACTATATAAGGTTTCAAAAGATATTCAAAGATCTGAGACAAAAACTTGACAATACAGATAATCCAACATGACTTACACAGCACAGACCCGTAGCATGGGGAACATTCAGTTGGGAGGCACAACCTAGCTGATGAGCGACAAAGTCGTGATAACAAATGGTTTGGAGTAGTGCCGCAGATTTAGTTCGATTTTATGGTTTTCAAAAGCTTTGTATTGTTTAATTCCTAAGTACTACGAAGAGCATTTCTCTATAAAGACTATAAATGCGTCAATGTTACATGGGTTCCTTGAAGACTGCCCTTGTTCACAGGAACCCCAATTCTTCTCCACGGAGATGCGTAGTAGGCGTGTTCATAAAATAAACTAACCCTGATACCTATATATTCATTGATTAACAGATAAATGGATGGATGGACGAGAGCATGAATGGAGGATGGATGGATGGGTGGATGGATAGATACATAGAGGGAGAGGTGGATGGATGGATCGGTGGGTATATGTATGGATAGATGGAAGGAAAGGGATAGAAGGAAAGGGGTACATGGAAAGATGGTGCATGGATGGGATAGATCATAGAGGTACATTTAGTGTGGATAGGAAAGATGGGTAGAGGGATCAGGATGGGATCCCTCTATCCATCTCCTATCCACACTAAATGTACCCATCCTGATCCCTCTCTCCATCTCTCCTATCCACACTAAATGTACCCATCCTGATTGGCCCTCTATCCATCTCCTATCTACACTAAATGTACCCATCTTGATTGGCCCTCTATTCATCTCCTATCCACACTAAATGTAGCCATCCTGAACGCTCTATCCATCTCTTCTATCCACACTAAATGAACCCATCCTGATCCCTCTCTCCATCTCTCCTATCCACACTAAATGTACCCATCCTGATCCCTCTCTCCATCTCTCCTATCCACACTAAATGTACCCATCCTGATCCCTCTCTCCATCTCTCCTATCCACACTAAATGTACCCATCCTGATCCCTCTCTCCATCTCTCCTATCCACACTAAATGTACCCAGAGATAGATTAGGACTGCATGGAGGAAGGAAAGGTAGATGGATGGAAGAAGAGACGGATAGATGTAGAGGAGAGAAGATTTAAAGAATGGATGTAGACGGAGTGTCCAACATTAATATTGACTTACCATGCGATCATTGCTGGTTATTTGTAAGAAATATCGATGTGATCAACTCTTGTTTCTTGTCTTAGAGAACCTTCCAACAAGTGTCAAAAAGTGGGTGGCGACTAAATGGGATGTCTCAAAAGGACCTCATTAATATACAACAATAGAACGATGCAGTAACACAATAGATTCGTTCTATTGTTTGGTCGGCCAAGGGCGGTTTGGGTTATGGAAACCAGCCTTTACCCAAAAAGTGACCAAGCGTAAAACCACCAATCAGCACCAAGATCAACACGAAGGCGATGCTGCACCCAATGTAGACTTGCACGTTTTTCATCGTTGTCTGCTTCACAGCATGGATTCCATATCAGCACTTATCGTAGTTTCTAACAAAGAAAATACCCTGTCAGTGTTGATCGCTGATATTATTTTGTCATACTTCTTTGTAGTTCTAAGCAATAATAATAATAATAATAATTGATTAATTTATCACCGTAGTTCATGTTGTAACGGTAAGTTAAGGTGCTTTCCATTTGGCCGGACGCCATCTTGAACACAGAATTTTTTTACAAAAAGGACCGTCACGATTACCAGGTCCTAATTTCCATGCAGATCCTGATTTCAAGGTCTCGATTACCAGGTCCTGATTTTCAGGTCTTGATTTCCAGGTCCCGCTTTCCAGGTCCCGCTTTCCAGGTCCCGATTTCTAGGTCCTGATTTCTAGGTCCTGATTTCCAGTTCCCGACCAGGTCCCTGGTGCAAACTGGTAATTAAGCTCGGTTACATGGCAAGCGGCCTAAGAACAAGCCCCATACCAAATATGGAACCTCCTTTCCAAATAAGAACATTGTGAGTACAGTGTGTTGCCCTAAATCCGGCCGCTTTTTGCATTAATCACTGTATCTTTCTTTAGGAAAATAGTAGCGGTCTAAAAATCAGTCAAAGGCTAGATTTCTCTTTTACCTACCTTGACACAAATTGATATTTGTTTCACTTCAACATTGAGCTTGTTATATTCAAAAATATTGACTCGAGGTAGATGCCCTAAATTCCGGCCATAAATAAACAGGAATTGCTAAGTAAGTTTTACATTATCTTCCATCGTTTTAACTACTCAAGTGCATTAAGGCCTGGGTTTCAAAATGGCTGCCGTTTATTTGATGAGGGGGTAGTCTTTCTCCTTTTCTTTGTAATCGTTTACCTTAAAACTTTGACAAATAATATATAGTCACGACCTTAACAAAAATTACGTAACAGTTTCCATGGAAACCTGGTATGTGACCTTTGAACTCTAATTGAAATATCATTTTATAAAAGCCTTCTGCATTATAGTAAAGTGTTTTCATATGTCTGATATTTTTATGGATATGAATAGGGGGTAAGTCATTACTTATAACCCCAACGAGGGCGGTGAAGAAAAATAATTTTAAACAATCTTAAATTGAGAGTATCATATTTCATTTCAGCCTAAATCAGCCTTACCGATAATATTTGCAATTGCCCTCGTTGGATATATATACTATGGACTAACTCTGATTCACTTGTATAACAATTTCCTGCACATTAAAACGCTTTAATATAATGCAGGAGGCTTTTATATCAATTATTTAAATTAGAGTTCAAAGGTCACATTCCATATTTCCATGGAAACTATCATGTGTAATTGTCAACATCGTGGCTATATTGTAATTGCCAAAGTGTTAAGATAAAATATTACAAAGAGAAAGAATTAGACTACCCCCTCTTGAATTGCGGCGGCCATTTTGAAAAGTTTGAGACCCAGGCCTTAATGTACTTGAGTAATTTTTTTCCGCATTGCTATAATAAAGGACTTTTTAAGGTGGCTGGACAAATGAGATGCGGTTGTCATACTCTAGAAATATAACGGGCATGCAAAAGTCTTCGGATTTGAGAATAATATTTGACCGTGTTAAAGTGTTTCAATGAACTTGAAACTTCAGGGTTAATGAATATGCTACCTAAACTAATTGATTTGGTAGTTAGAGAAAAATTAATCACGGGATTTTTCAATTTTACCCATTTCAGTAAAGACAAGTGAAATCATTGACAAAAGACAGAATGCATATCTTTACTGGAACTCGTATTTTTCAAAATCAAATGAAGCGATTTCTTTCCATTTCCCAAAAGGAATATTGAAAAGGTCGCAGAACAATATGAGCTCAAAAGAAGTTTACTTAAAGTCCATAAAGCGAAGTTTTCGGGCACCCGACACAATTGTTTACGACTTTTACAAATTCGCTACCAAAAAGTTCCAATGCGATCTATTTGCAAACGCTTCCATAGAAATCATCGAAACTTCGTAAACTTGAAGACGACCATGTGAACTTTAAGTCATAACGACAATTTTTTAAACAAAACTCTACTCTCTCCGAAAATTGAATTTATTCAAAAAGCGTAATAACGTCATTCTGGCGCTAGAATATCTCCGATCGTGATGAAACATATATCATGGCAAACTTTAATCTATCTCTAGACTTGCTATAAAAATTGATTTTAAATTAGTTTGTCAGCAGCAACGAATTTTCCGTTCAAACATGGAAGGTAACGCCACCTAAAAACCCAGTCCAGCCACCTTAAGTCATTCTAAATGAAAAGATTGTAAAGATAAATTTTAAAAAAACCGAAAAAAGACCCTCCTCTACTTCATTGGGAACCGCACCCGCAATGACATCTGGGGTGCTTACCATTTACCCGGAAAAACTGGAAATTCCGCTTTGAAAATCAAATTGTATGTGTATTTCCGATCGGAAAGTTAGAATCCCGGAAAACTCGGGCTTCTGTTTCAGCATAGTTAATAACTATGGCTTCAGGTAATCCGGCCACTTATCCCGCTCTGTTTTGTATGTGATTTGTGGCCGGATTTAGGCATACCTACCAAAATAAGCAAGTAATTTCACCTGACCTGAACTTCCGTTTATTTAAGCCGTTCATGATTGTTTTTCTTTGTGTCCAAAGCTACTGATTAGCGTCGTATTTCTGCCAAATATAATCTGTTTACGCTCCATAACTTACGAGGAAATATTTAAAGACTTTGCCCGCATGACTTAAGATGCACGAAAACATGAAAATTACTGAAGCGATTGTTTTACTTACTTTCAAAACACATTTGAATTCCTGCCTAAAAAGCGGTCAGGAATCCTACAACAGCAGTTAATAAACCTAAGCTCATCAATAATTCATACGATTATCTTGTTTGTCATTTTTTGAAATATTCGAGAAATCACAGCGCTTTAAAGTTAAAATGGCCGGATTAGGGTACGGCCGGTATTTAGGGCAACACACTGTAGTACAGAACCGATACCTTTCACCGAATAAAAGTCAGAAATTTGATACGAGTATGTTTCTGACCTCAAAGTGTGCACATATAACATTAGCAGAAGCTTTGGCATTTCAAACCTTTCCACAAATCATGTTTGGTCTAGCAAGAGTAATTGCAGCGCTGTCAGGATACTGATTATCTGGTTCAATCCCGCGCCTCTCTGGAGCTGATTTTGGGAATATAAACAGGGACAAAACTTGAGAAAACGTCGCAGATTTCTCTTTCTTAGAATTACCTGCAATGTGGTGCCGGCATTGCCTCGTTTTCAGGTAGATTTGATCACGTTTGGATTAAAAACTGGGATTACAATATGCATATCTATAGATTTCTCGGCTTTGTACATGTCGTAGTGTTAAGACTCATGTGCAGTGGGTTTGCTATTATCATTAGTATAAATACGTCACATTTTGTATGTAGAAATAGAATCTGATTTAATATCTTTAAATATTAACAAAAAAATATATATTTAAAAAATAAAAAAAATAAAAAATTGGTTTTGCTGATCACGTGTTGAAGGATTCGTTTATACAAAATTACATCATATATTTTTATTTTTTGCAAAACTCCACAGACCAGTCAAACGAAGTCATCTTTGAAACTGATCGGGAAGGCCTTTCTTTACTCCTTCCTTCACCCTCGCTTCATCCTATCCTTTCTTCTCTTTCCATTCCTATAGAACCATCAACACACACCAAATTGAGCAATCATATCTTTTTCGAAAAGTATTCGAAACACTCCGAAATGTTCCGAGAGAACCTGAACAGAATAGTCTGAAAACTCCCGAACACTAAATTTTCCTTTGAAAAGATCAGACAGCAGATTCGCGGTGCACTAAATCACCAGTCTCATTGATACAATCCTCATTAGCGACTCTATCTTGACTCTGTAACTCGTCTGGTGGAAATGTCTGTGTGAGCATCCTTGGACCAGCTAGAGTGATCCCGATGGCACCAATAGGAGACGTTACCAGAATAGACAATACAGCAATGGTTAGAATCTGAAAACACATGGACAAATATGAACGTCAAATCACACCACAACGAGTTGTAGTTATGGCATGATAAGAACACGAGAGAATTGATAGGAGAAGCATGCCGCGCATGCTCTATAACTGCACATAGCACAGCGGACAAGTTTTCTATTTAGTCGGGCTTCCTGTGGAAGCCCCGACTCTAAAAATGCAGAGCGGTCGTCTTCGTCTTTGGCTCCAAATCGCCTTTCTACAGCGCATGCGCGCTAAAGCCGAAGGAGACATGAAGTCTGGCCAAGAAAGATTAGAAAGCACAAACCAATCAGGGAAAGCACCGGAGGTCAAGGGGCCAAAATATAAGTCTTTTCTCGTCTAAATCTGAATTTAGATTGAAACAGGACGCTCTAGTAGAGTGAAGTCGGGCTATAACGTTTTTACTGATATACTGTAAAGTTCGCAGTACTGAAATTGCAAGGAAAGCATGTTCTATCGAGCTCGAGTCACGCAACGACGAGCAACCAAAAACTGTTTCAATCGCACTATAAGATATCTATATTTAGTTCAAATAGGTTACATTTCATTTAGAAGCCCGACTTCACGCTAGAAGAGCGTCTAGTTCTTTTATAAAATACAATTATTAATGAGGGTTTATCATGTAATTTAAAAACTCATAGAACAAAAAATGATTATCATAGTTGGAAAGAAATATTTTTGAAAATTCACATCTTCGCAATTTGTGAAGCGATCTTTTCCAAACTTCACATTTTTATTAATATCAACCACAGCCAGCCCAACCATTGTTTTTGAGGCTATTTATAATTATTAAAAAATATATTTGCATGCGCGCGTCTTTTTTTGTTGGGTTTCCTGTGGTAGAGCGCGCGCGCGTGATACGTATTATATTGGGTTCCCTGTGCATAGAAATGTAATGTTGGGATCCCTGTGTACTTCCTGCGGGACGCGCCCGCAGCAATGTGTATATTGAAACAATTGTTTCAATACAATTGAAACAATTGTTTCAATATACACATGTACTGCGGGACGCGCGGGATGCGCACAGGGAGCCCAATATTATACGGTACTCAACACAGGGAACCCAACATATCTACGTATTATATATTGCGCGCGCGCACTCTACCACAGGAAACCCATAAAAAAGACGCAAATATCATTTTATTGAATTATTTAGTAGCCTCAAAAGGAATGGTTGGGCTGCCTGTGATAGAACCCGTGCGTACTAGAACATTGTTACCACTTTGAAGAAAGATAGAAATATATCAACAATATATTAAAGAGTTGAATTCGGAGTCAAATCAAGAGGTGTGACAGATCACGAAGATAGCACGACGATAATACGACGATAGAACGGAGATAGCACGAAGATAGCATGAAGATAGCAGTTAGGTTCATTCATCTTAATATATAATACGTAGATATGTTGGGTTCCCTGTGTTGAGTACCGTATAATATTGGGCTCCCTGTGAGCATCCTGCGCGTCCCGCAGTGCGCGTCCCGCAGGACGCACACAGGGATCCCAACATATACATTTCTATGCGCAGGGAACCCAATATAATACGTATCGCGCGCGCACGCTCTACCACAGGAAACCCATCAAAAAAAGACGCGCGCATGCAAATATATATTTTTAATAATTATAAATAGCCTCAAAAACAATGGTTGGGCTGCCTGTGTATCAACGAGCTCTTTCCAGCTATGATAATCATATTTTTCGGTCCCATGAGTTTTGAAATTACATGATATTAAACCCTCATTCACACATTACCTGTATTCCATACGTCTCGTGATAGCTTCCAACAAGTCCTGCCTGTCGAGCTGTGTCAAGAGAAACAGATCCAATAGCTGCCTGAAAAGACAAACACAACAAAACAAGGACATCAACTGAAAAATGTCCTGGAAACAACATTTTGTTTTCAAAACTAATGCTGTGTGTGCGAGTAAATGAAGACACTTTTTTGGAAACACAAATGTTTAATTGCAACATTGTTCTCAGGCTTGCATCAGCCACAAAGCGGGATACAAGCATCAACAGTTCCAGACTTCCGGTACGCACTTTAATGCATTATGAGATTATTACAAAGGAAAAGTGAGCACCAATTCTAGACACAGGGAGCCCAAGCTATGTTTTTGCTCACTTGGTGCTCACTTTTCCTTTGTGATTATCTCACAATGCATTGCGCGCATACCGGAAGTCTGGAACTCTTGATGCTTGTATTCCACTTGATTCATCTGTAACTGCTGAGAAGAGAATCAGGAATGGTCAGAGAAGAGGAAGGGTGAAAAGGAAGCAATACAAACCTGTACAGTTGCCTTTGGAAGCCAAGCAATACAAATAAAGATTTTCTCTTTGACAGTCAAATTATTCCTTGATAGTATAACATAAGTTACCAAAAGACGTAGAAGTAATGATGCTGCTAATATACCAAGACCAATTCCTAGATCATAAAATATCATCAGAAAAATAGCAAACATAAGTGCACTTTCGACATTTTAATCAGGCAAGAGCCTTCACAAACATTTTGTCCTGTTGCATTTCTGCTCGAATTTTGCAGTGTGAGGGGAAATGGTAAGGTGATCTCTCAGCTATCACAGTTGCTCAATTCAACACTCAACTAAAATGCTCCCCGAGCTTACAAGGTCTCGACTCCACCCGCTACAAAGCTCATGGGTTTAGAATTGGCACAGCCAGACATGCAGCAAGCATTCTTTGCTCTCACTCATTCATCCATTCTTATGTATACAATTTGATCATCCAGCTATCCATCCATCCATTTTCCATCCATCCATTTTCCATCCATCCATTTTCCATCCAGCACATTATTATCCATCCATTCTTACATTCCTTTCACTTGTCCAGCTATCCACCCACTCATTAATCCATTTCCCATCCATCCATTCATTCTTAATCTATGCATTCATGCATCCATCCCAATTCATTCACCTATGTATTATTTCCATCTGGTCAGCTGGTCACACATTAGTAATTTATTTGTCCATTCATTCATTCATTTATTCATTCATTCATTTACTTAGCATTATTATTGTATAAATTGATACATACCGACTAAGTTCTTGTCCATGTACTCAACACTCACTTCTGCCCCAACTAAACCAAACAGTAGAGGTTCAAAAAACCTCCAAATAAAAGCAGTTATCTCAGCAACAGGCTTCTGAATACAAAAACGAACTCATTCAGACCTTGATTGATTCCCAACATACATGTATGCCATAAGTGTATTGCAACTTCTAATGTTCTGAAAGCTCACAGCAAGTATTTTGTTATTAATTTATTACATCATTTATTTATTTATCTGACTCTAGTTGTCATCAGACATAGTGCTACCCTCGTAAAATAAAGGCTTTATTATTATTATTATTATTATTATTATTAACATCTTGAGCACAGACATGAGATGCAACTTCATGCTACATTATAAAATAACTATGATATAATGCACACTCTGATTGGCCAAAGGATGCATATTCCACATGCGCTATGAGAACACATAGCATGCGCACGCAGATAATCAAACATTTTTGTAATGAACCAACTTGAAAACTTGCCTTAAATCATAATTGGGAATTGAAAGAAGGACACTTCTCTTGTCTTCTTCCAAATCCTGTGTGCTTCTATATTCATGTATATAACTCGATAGAGCATGCTGCCTCATTTTCTATTTCTTCACCTTTACAATATCATTGGTGCATCCACACTGAGCTGGTATGTAATTCTATTATTGAAGTCAGTGGACTGGTCAAATAGAGAGTGCCCTACACTGGGCTGTTATGTAATTCTATTATTGAAGTCAGTGGACTGGTTAAATAGAGAGTGCCCTACACTGGGCTGGTATGTAATTCTATTATTGAAGTCAGTGGACTGGTCAAATAGAGAGTGCCCTACACTGGGCTGGTATGTAATTCTATTATTGAAGTCAGTGGACTGGTCAAATAGAGAGTGCCCTGGGTTACATGTACCTTTATATGGTGCATCCACACTGGGCTGGTATGTAATTCTATTATTGAAGTCAGTGGACTGGTCAAATAGAGAGTGCCCTGGGTTACATGTACCTTTATATGGTGCATCCACACTGGGCTGGTATGTAATTCAATTATTGAAGTCAGTGGACTGGTCAAATAGAGAGTGCCCTGGGTTACATGTACCTTTATATGGTGCATCCACACTGGGCTGGTATGTAATTCTATTATTGAAGTCAGTGGAATGGTCAAATAGAGAGTGCCCTGGGTTACATGTACCTTTATATGGTGCATCCACACTGGGCTGGTATGTAATTCTATTATTGAAGTCAGTGGACTGGTCAAATAGAGAGTGCCCTGGGTTACATGTACCTTTATATGGTGCATCCACACTGGGCTGGTATGTAATTCTATTATTGAAGTCAGTGGACTGGTCAAATAGAGAGTGCCCTGGGTTACATGTACATGTACCTTATCATCTTTTCCCCAGCCAAAAGCAGCCACAGTTGACATGGTTAGAACACCAAGTGCACCGGCACCAGCAAACTTTGCAGCATTGCTACCAAATACAGCTAATATAGCACAACCAAGAAGAATAACAAACCTTGTCCTAGAAATATTCCCCTGTGAATTTAATAGATTATTGAGAAGTGAATAACAACAAGGTTGATAAACATGATGGGACTTAAAAATATATCTTTGATAAAAATAAATTTAGATACACTGTAAGTCCCCTAATGAACACATAAGAGTAGAAACAATGCATGGTTGGACATAATAATATAATTATTGGTTTATCTATGAATCTCAATATTTACCTGATGTTTATTAGGAAACCACCAACACATCACACCAACAAACAAACCAAAACCGATACCCATTGCTAATTCTATTGGCCCACGAAATATGTTGAACACCAAGTTACCTAAAAATACAGATTGACAATAGCATGTAATTCATATACAGTACAGCCTAGAAGTCTGTTAACATGCCTGCGCATGGGTTTTTTAAGCGCTTGTTAAAACAGAGCCCACATGTATTGACAGGACCTGTCTTTGCTGTCTTTGCTGGGCATTTCTTTTGTTATACAGTTATTGCTATCAAGCAATAAATTGACCATGATGAATGTGAATGATAAAGAACACCTAAATCCGTCCATAAGCGTGGACCCTGGATTGTAAATTGAAATTGACTGCCATGTTTGTTTGACTGAGTAAGACTATTAATTATTGATCACTGTTCAGTTCAGTTCATTCACATTGACTCTAGATACAAACTCTATACAATCAATTGCGCATGCCAGCAGTCATGTTACATGGCAGGTACAATAAAATCATTTTACATGAAAAAGAATTCAATTCCTCAGGGGATTAAGGTATTCTTTTATCCTGCCATCCAACATGGTGACTGACAGTTGATCAGGCCAAGCTAATACAAATGTAGCAATATCCAATACTAACAATCCAATACTTTACTAAACCTGAATGGAAGCTAAGCCCAAGACAGACTCCAAATCCACTGATACACAGGACATTGTCAAAGGATGCTGCTGCCATAACAAGAGTTGGGATTCCTTTTTCTACCCCATAATGCTTTGCCTGCAGTTCAAGTAGTGATGGGATGACCACTGCTAAAGAGACAGCAGCTTGGACAAAACTGTTCAAAGAAAAGTAGCATGATCCCTTACTTACATGGATCTCAATAGACCCCTTGTACTACTTCCCACTTGGGAGGCAAAACAATGAAACTTAGCTCAGGACTAATGCAGGGTTTCTACACACCACACTATGAGTCTGTTTATTGGATTTATCTATGACCTTGAATTTATTTATTCCCACCAACGTGCAATAATATTACAGCCCCTAAAAAGAGACAGCCCACTCCCATTGATTTGCCTCCACAACCCCAGGGGGGGTACTCAGGGGTATCAGTGACGGGGAGGTGCGAAGGCTTTTTTTGGGTTTGAAATTCGCGGCTTGGGACTTTTTTGGGGTTTTCATTTTTCTGGTGGATTTTTTTTTTGGTATTAAGATTTTGTTTTTTTTTTTTTTTGGGGTTGATGGAAAAATGATATCCTACCGTTCTCGATTTTTTATGCGGAGAAATATTGAATTTTTTTGGGGTTACGATTTTGGGCCGTTTGACTTTTTTTGGGTCTTGTTTTCGCGTAATGGATGACTTTTTTTGGGTTAAAATGTTTGGCCTCATTCGCACCTCCCCGTCACTGATACCCCTGAGTACCCCCCCTGGGTCCACACCCCTCAGCTCCCACTACATTTACACCCCTACATATGTACACAACACCACCACGCATACACAATACACCCCATACATATATACACAATACACCACACACACACCACCACACATACACCCCTACACAATACACCCCATACATATATACACAATACACCACACACACAACACCACCACACATACACCCCTACACAATACACCCCATACATATATATACACAATACACCCCACACACAACACCACCACACATACACCCCTACACAATACACCCCATACATATATATACACAATACACCCCACACACACCACCACACATACACCCCTACACAATACACCCCATACATATACACCTATTTCAAAAATCGTTGTCGCAGTCGAAGAAACAGTCAACACTCCAAGACTGCAAAGGATTACGGTAATTGTTCTTGTAATTAATTTATTCAGTTGTGGTCATTGTAAATAGTTATCATGAATGTAGTTTTTCAGCTCATTAACTGTTTGGAAGCGTGGGTTTTTGATGCCTGCTCTTGTTCAACGGGTTTAGTACCCGCAACAGCACGTTTGTAATACTAGTACTTTCCGAAATATTCGGTTTAACACCTGAACTACCACTTCAGCTTGCCATAATAACATGTCACAAACGCATGCAACCAAATTATGCTCTTAATGAATGAATTACGAGAAAAATTACCGAAATCCTTTGCAGTCCTGGAGTGTTGACTGTTGCTTCGGCTGCGACAACGATTTTTGAAATAGGTGTATATATACACAATACACCCCACACACAACACCACCACACATACACCCCTACACAATACACCCCATACATATATTCACAATACACCCCACACACAACACCACCACACATGCACCCCTACACAATACACCCCATTCATATACACCTATTTCAAATAATGTTGTCGCGTTCAAAGCAACAAGCGTCAAGCCAAGACCGAAGTGAATGCTGGGCTAATAAGGACTAATTACAAAATGTGAACAATTTCACGTGCTTGTTTGCATATCACACTTCGTTCCATAGAAAATAGGTCTGATTTGAATAATTTGACAACACAAAATCAGCATTCACTTCAGTCTTGGCTTGACGCTTGTTGCTTTGAACGCGACAACGTTATTTGAAATAGGTGTATATACAATACACCCCACACCACCACACATACACCCCTACACAATACACCCCATACATATATACACAATACACCCCACACACAACACATACACCCCTACACAATACACCCCATATACAGAAATGTATACTCAATACACCCTACACACAACACCACCACACATACACTGTACACCCCTACGGTATGCATACACAATACACCCCAGGCATAACTAAAGTGTGAACCCACAAGTTCCCACAATCTCCACCTTCATAATGTTTGGTCCCTAATATACATGTACAGTATAAGTAGTACAATTATTGATCACAATCTTGTTTACCCTAGTTGAAATGCCCATTGCCATCTTATGTTCAATAAATAATATGCCATCACTCCAGCAGTCACTGCTTCTACTGTACACGGTAAAAATGCCAAGCGCATTATAGTACATTTAAGTCTTCTGAGTGCATCAGTATTAAGACCAAGTCCTGATCTAATTAGAATTATTACAAGAGCAATACTCCTTAAACTTGAGGACCATTTCTTATCAATATGGGATGCAAAGTCAATACCTGGAACGTTACGCAGTACAAACCCTGCTATGAGCATGCCTAGTAGAGGAGGCAATGACAATCTAGGGATGTATTGTACTAATAGACCCCCAAGTGTTGAGAACACCAGAACTGTCAAAATACCAAAAATATTGCCCCCTGGAAGAACGTCCTGTCCAATCACAGACCACAGAACTGACCATAATAGAATTAGAAGAATTATCCACGTTATTAACAGTGTAACATATTTTGAAGGTGGTAATGTACAGCCAAGCGATTGTAATGTAGTTCTAGGAGTATTTCTAGGAACGGGTATTACATTCGGCTCATCATCATCGATTGTCGTTTTGTTTGCATCCATTTCGACATGAAATCCTCTTTGAACTTGAACCAAATGAACAGCTTTTCAGATAACTAATTCTTCAATATTGTATAGACAATAACAGTAAGTTATACATACGCTGATGTATTCAAAAGCTTTGTGAATAACTAAGGTTTCATTGAGCGACAGTTGAGCAAAACCCTGAGAAAACAAGCACACTACATGTACAAGCACATTTCTGCCAGGCATTCCTTCACCGGTCTTGACCGGGAGTAGCCTAGGACCTAGTGCAAGTGGTTCTACAAATTTCCTGAATTTCTAAGCTTTAATTAAGCTCAATTACTTTCTACAAATTTTAATGCTTAAAAATATAAATTATTTTCAAAATATCGTCGAAGTTTCACAAAATGGTACAATGTACGGTTGCTACTTTACGACACAAAAATCCGGGCTTCCTGTGTAACTTACTGCTGACCAGTGCTGCTGAGCCTGCAATGCAAGATGGCGGACAAAGAAGTGAGAGTTTTTGCTGAGAATGACATCGCAATTTCTGCTTCAAACGAGGAAACGATTTGCTTTTTCTGTAATCACCAGTTTTCTAAGTATACATGCCCTCGTTGTAATTCCAGTTACTGCTCCATAACTTGCTACAAAAGCAAGAAACACCTCAGCTGTTCTGAAGGATTTTACAAAGAAAGTATTGTACAAGAACTCACAAGTCGTTCAAAAGATCCAAAGGATGTCGCAAATGTCCTCAGAATGCTGAAGACTTTAGAGGAAGAAGATCTAAAACAAGATCTTGAAGATTCTAATGATCTATCGCTTGAAGAACGACTAGCAAATATTGACCTGGACAATGCTGATGTCATATGGGAGGCTTTGACACTAGATGAAAGGAGAGACTTTGAAACAACTCTGGAATCTGGAAATGTATCTCATTTAATTGAAGAATGGGTTCCTTGGTGGCAACAAAAGAAATGTGGTCAAATGTAATTGTATGATTTATTTGCAATCTTTAGCCAGGGGGTATCTAAGTTATATAAATAAATGTTATTATTATTATCCAGTATTATGTACCGATCAATGCGAAACATCAACATATAGCGATTTTCACGGTGACGTAGGCCATTGTTAACTTTTTTGCCAACCAGAGATCAATTGGCTGATAAAATAAAGAGCAACTCATGGTTGGCAAATTAACATTACAAAGCAAATGTGACGTCAATGTTTACAAACAGTGAAGATCACTATATATGACAAACAGTGATAACACTGCTTCTGGGTGGATGGGCTTCGGCATCTCAATGTCTTTATAATAGTACAGTACAAATTATTGTCCTTATTCACATATTATCTTAATTTATATATACACTCTAATATGTACATGTATACTCTACCTAATAAAGTTTGTTTTGTCATAGCTCTGGTAAAACTAAGATCCAAGTGATGACATCTGGTGCCAACCAAACAAATGGAACTGCAGAACAAGACATTGAAGCAAATAGTAAACCAACCCAAAAGCCAGGTTATCCTAAAGTCTTACAGAAGATACCACTGGTAACTGGATCAGCAAACCCATTAATTAAATACAGTATTGTAGATGTGCTTTATGCTTACGCTTATGTGATGAGGTTATACAATGGTTGCCCAGAGGAAAACCTGAATCAGTCTGTATTGACTTTATTCAAGTTATCTTCATCATTGTCAAAGAATAAGAATTTCGAAAGTCTTGAGACAGTTGTGCATAATTCCCTGAATGTTGTTCTTGATAACAAAGATGTCTGGAACTCACAAGAATTTTCCTATAGCGTTCTGCTTGATGTGTCTAACTTACTATCTGGGAACTATACTGTTAGTGCAAGGACTATTGCATTTGCAGACTGTGCTTTGTCAGAAGTTCATAGACTTCTAGCTAAATGCAAAAAAGCTCTGACAGGTGAAATAGAAAGTGAAAAAGAGGATGCTAAACAACTGTGGTTAGCCAAGAAGAAAGTGGAATTCTTTCTTTCCTGGACTCAATCAAACAGCCATGTTCTTTGTTCATTTGTTCCTGGACTAAAAACTCTTCATTTTGAGTTAATTAGCAATCGCAAAATCCATGAAGATGAGAAAAGAAAACTACAGGAAAAGTGGAAAGGAAATAAAGTTGTCTCCTGCAAAAAACTCGTAGAGGAACTCTAGATTGTCTCAGTAACTCAATCAGTTATATCCTTATGACAGCCTTGTCCTATCCACAAGTAACAACAATGTACAAGTCAATACATTTTAACTCAAGGTCATTGGCTTGTGCCACTATAACCATAGTCATTCATATCCTAATGACAGCCTTGTACTCTCCACAAGTAACAACAATGAGCAAGTCAATACATTTTTTATTAACTCAAGGTCATTGACTTGTGCCACTATAACCATAGTCATTTATATCCTAATGACAGCCTTGTACTCTCCACAAGTAACAACAATGTACAAGTCAATACATTTTAACTCTAGGTCATTGACTTGTGCCACTATAACCATAGTCATTTATATCCTAATGACAGCCTTGTACTCTCCACAAGTGACAACAATGAACAAGTCAATACATTTTTTATTAACTCAAGGTCATTGGCTTGTGCCACTATAACCATAGTCATTTATATCCTTATGACAGCCTTGTACTCTCCACAAGTAACAATAATGAACAAGTCAATACATTTTTTATTAACTCAAGGTCATTGGCTTGTGCCACTATAACCATAGTCATTTATATCCTTATGACAGCCTTGTACTCTCCACAAGTAACAATAATGAACAAGTCAATACATTTTTTATTAACTCAAGGTCATTGACTTGTGCCACTATAACCATAGTCATTTATATCCTAATGACAGCCTTGTACTCTCCACAAGTAACAACAATGTACAAGTCAATACATTTTAACTCAAGGTCATTGACTTGTGCCACTATAACCATAGTCATTTATATCCTAATGACAGCCTTGTACTCTCCACAAGTAACAACAATGAACAAGTCAATACATTTTTTATTAACTCAAGGTCATTGGCTTGTGCCACTATAACCATAGTCATTTATATCCTTATGACAGCCTTGTACTCTCCACAAGTAACAACAATGTACAAGTCAATACATTTTTTATTAACTCAAGGTCATTGGCTTGTGCCACTATAACCATAGTCATTTATATCCTAATGACAGCCTTGTACTCTCCACAAGTAACAACAATGTACAAGTCAATACATTTTTTATTAACTCAAGGTCATTGGCTTGTGCCACTATAACCATAGTCATTTATATCCTAATGACAGCCTTGTACTCTCCACAAGTAACAACAATGTACAAGTCAATACATTTTTTATTAACTCAAGGTCATTGGCTTGTGCCACTATAACCATAGTCATTTATATCCTAATGACAGCCTTGTACTCTCCACAAGTAACAACAATGTACAAGTCAATACATTTTTTATTAACTCAAGGTCATTGGCTTGTGCCACTGTAACCATAGCTGAGAATATAATTTATTTTGAAAATATAATTTGGTCAGTCAATGAAGAACAAGAGAAAAAAAATAAAATACACACATATAATAATATAATCATAATACAGTATAAGTATAAGCTGACATGACTATGTATCATATAAACTTATATTTAAAGTGAACGGATAAGATAAAGTAATATAAAATCATTAGTTACATGGATCAAGAAAATGCATAAATATTTGATATATAATAAACAAATAATGTAATCGATAAATACAGTATATATTAGATGATAGAATATAAAATGAATCATGTGGAGTAAGATTTCAATATCTTCAATCAAATAGTAACAGTATAATCAATGATGCTACTATGTTTAACTATAACAATGATGCTACTATGTATGTGATGATACAACTCCAGTATCTGCTTCATTAAGGGTTGACAGCAAACAGTCCCTCGTCGCCATTTCTTGTTGTTGGTCTTCAGGTTCTACTCTCCTCATTAAGTGTGGTCCTGTCAGAGCAATAGCAGCAGCTCCTACTGGAGCCGTTAGGAGAATAGAAAGCACTGCCATGGTAACAATCTATAAATACATCATAGATCATATCAACATATTTTGATATACAGTAACCAGTGTAACCAGTTACAAATTTTTGTAGCTGTAATAGTGGTCTCTGAATCCAAATGAACTAAAATTCTGCATACCAGGCCAAAGTAATGAAACAAAGTTTCCATGACAACCATATTATATACCTGAATACCATACTCTTCCTGGACTTTTCCTGCAAACCCTCTTTGTCTGGCAATATCAAGGGACAAGGATCCAATAGCAGCCTGAATAATATAGTCAAAATATGCATGAGTCTTTTTTATATGTTTTAATGTATCTGATTACCAAACTGGAGCCAAGGGCAAGCACTATGTATTTTGTAAACTACATAATAATATTTGTACTTGTGCAGTAATCATTTATATATTTCTTAGACTACTGTCAACCCACCCCACCCTATCTCTAATGGAGTCAGTAAATCACATATAGCATTTAATAATCACCAGCATTACAAGTACCTGAACTGTGGCTTTAGGTAACCAAGCAATGGCTATAAAGATTTTCTCTTTGTTGGTTAGTTTGTTTCTGGCCATTAGAAGAAATGTTACCACCATACGTACAGTTACACAGATGATTAAGGCACCTATGCACTTGCCTGGAAATTGAATGACACAAAACCATGATACAAAACAACATTATTATTGTGTGGAATGTACACTGCTTTATATGTAATTTTAGTAGAGGGCCACAGGGTTATTGGCGTAAGCTGTTGCGTGTCACATTTCATTTCATGTCCGTACAGAGTCATTTTGTTATGAGTGGGAAACCTACAGTACAAAGTTATGGTCACGGCACAGAATCGAAGACATCTATTCAACCAATCACTGTGAGCAAAATCAATAGTCAACCAATCAGAATGCTTGGACACAAAATGGCACCGTCACCACCATTGGTACAAACTGTACCGTAACTACATGTACGTGTACTTCCCACTCATGAAAATGACTCTAAAGTTACAGACATGTATAGCGCAACAACGTGCACAATATTCCCCGGCATTATTCCTTGCAAAATATAAATGTGTCTACCTCTGTATATTATTAGAACCATGATTATTGCAGAACAATACATTCAGGACTACTTCTGTAATATGGCATGCAACAAATTGCTGAGGTGGACACACACTAAACTTGTGCATAATATGTTGCACCATGTGTCAGCTTCAAAGTAGAGTTAAGAATTCATACATGTATGATATATGTTACAGTGCGACTACTGTAACCGGGGCCACTTAGACAACGAAAACCAATCACAATTCAGACGAAAACAAAGCCAATTTCAAAATTTGTGTATTTCAGCCAATCAGGAGAGAGATTCTCGTTATCTAAGTGGCCCCGGTTAAAGTCGTTGCACTGTAAGCGCTATTGTTTTTTTAGTAGAAATAACGCTATACAAATAAAGATTATTATTATTAAAATTATTATACATTAGAGTTTTATAAATGAGTACTTGTACATTGTACATGAAACATTAGGTTGAACCGACCGATAAATCTGCCATCCAAGTAGTCCAGAGATATTTCAGCTCCAATCAGACCAAACAACAAAGGCTCAAAAAACTCCCATACAATGGCCATGGCTTTAGAGACTGGGATCTGAGAATATGATAATAACATTATGTACAAACTGGGTCAGTACTAGTATATGAACAATGGCCATGGCTTTAGAGACTGGGATCTGAGAATATGATATTAACATTATGTACAAACTGGGTCAGTACTAGTATATGAACAATGGCCATGGCTTTAGAGACTGGGATCTGAGAATATGATAATAACATTATGTACAAACTGGGTCAGTACTAGTATATGAACAATGGCCATGGCTTTAGAGACTGGGATCTGAGAATATGATAATAACATTATGTACAAACTGGGTCAGTACTAGTATATGAACAATGGCCATGGCTTTAGAGACTGGGATCTGAGAATATGATAATAACATTATGTACAAACTGGGTCAGTACTAGTATATGAACAATGGCCATGGCTTTAGAGACTGGGATCTGAGAATATGATAATAACATTATGTACAAACTGGGTCAGTACTAGTATATGAACAATGGCCATGGCTTTAGAGACTGGGATCTGAGAATATGATAATAACATTATGTACAAACTGGGTCAGTACTAGTATATGAACAATGGCCATGGCTTTAGAGACTGGGATCTGAGAATATGATAATAACATTATGTACAAACTGGGTCAGTACTAGTATATGAACAATGGCCATGGCTTTAGAGACTGGGATCTGAGAATATGATATATTAACATTATGTACAAACTGGGTCAGTACTAGTATATGAACAATGGCCATGGCTTTAGAGACTGGGATCTGAGAATATGATAATAACATTATGTACAAACTGGGTCAGTACTAGTATATGTATGTATGTATTTGTTCAAGTTCAAGTTTTTTGTTTCAAGTTTGTAAACAATTTGTTGAGTGTGATCCTCCACGTAAGTGAAGTCTTGAGTGAGACTGTTCTTGGTGGCAGTGGCTGATATTTTGAGCAGTAGTGAGTCATCTACAGAGTACAGTGAATAGAGTTCATTAAGTTCCTTTACACCTTACAAATTATATTCACTTGACTCTGAAGATACTGTCTCCTTGGCAGCCATCTGAGGTTGAGTTATGCTACGGACCTCAGGCAGCTGCAAAGGAGACTACTCTGAAGATGACTGCTGCTCACATAGTCAAAACATCAATCAACACCATCAATAATCTTGCACAGCGTCCCACCCACCCAGGGATCACCCTCAACAAACTGCAAGTTACTACATTTACATGTACCATTTGTGGGTTCAAACCATTTGTACAACATATCAATACTTTCATTTAATTTATAATATAGCAACAATATAATGCACGCTCTGATTGGCTGGATATCTACATGTATGAACTATTCCCCCCATGGGTTGTATGGTCACATCATCTTGCCTGTTTTTCATGATGGAATAACATTTGTTCACTTACATACAATGTAATGTGCGAGCTCATTGGCTAAGATATCTATGAACTATTTACCCATGGGTTGCACACTATTTCTGAATGCCATATTATAAATATGCACTATTCTTACTTTTTCAGTTTCTCCCCATCCATATGCAGTAATGGTTGCCATGGCGAGGATTCCAAGTGCTCCAGCACCAGATAATTGTGCAGCATTGCATCCAAATAATGACAACAAAGCAAAGCATGATAGCAACACAAAGCGAACCCTGGACCTATCAGACTAGAAAACATATAATATTATATTATAAACATAGTTTTTTACATGTATGTAACTGCTTTGATAACAATGGCTTTTGTTCCATATTTCTTTGACAAAATAAGATAACAATAAATGCAGTGAGTGAGTGAGTGAGTGATGTTACATTTACCTCTTGCTTATGTGGAAGATACCAGCAAATAAAACCAACAACACAGCCAATAGCAATACCCAATACAAGTTCTAAAGGTCCACGGAAAATGTTGAAGTATAAATTTCCTGGAAAATAGAAAAAATCATAATAGTCAGTATCAACTGTCTGCATCAAGGTCTGAGTGAACAAGCTACTGTACATGTACTTCATTGTTTTCCAAAACGCCATTGGCCAGCATTTCCAATAAAATGTACCTTTTGAGAATGCAATGCCAACAAAGACTCCAAATAGACTAATAGCCAAAACATCATCACAAGATGAAGCAGCCATAACAAGAGTAGGGATACCCTGCTCTACACCATACCCTTTCTCTTGCAGGACTAAAAGTTGAGGAACGACAACAGCTGGGGAAACAGCTCCAAGAACAAACCTGGAAAAAGATTAGTTCCATTTAATTAATTAAATTTACACTAGACTGTCAGAAACATCAGTCCCCGTTAGATAAATCCAATTCATAGCGCCATCCATTCTTTCAACAACTGGGGCCTGGAGTTGCTATGTATCTACTCCAGAAAGGCTGGATACTTCCAAATTTGAAAGAACAACCTAATTCCAGCTAGCATATTATCTCTACAAGGTCCAGCTACATGTGTACCTACTTGACATCTTAATGACAGCCCTGAAAACCTGGTCAAGGCAGTTACATACAATACATACAGGTACATAAAATACAAAATACAGGTACAACTGTACATATCATGTACATGCATGGACATTTTTTATCATCATCATTTGGTCAATCTCCAGTGTAATATAATTTATACAGCACAACTGACATCACAATAGTAAAAAACAATACTAGCTTTACAATCTATAGAACGTATCACAATAGAGATAACAAAAGAGCAGCATAAATTATATTACACTGGAGATCAACCTATCATTTGAAAAATATTTTTTGAAATTGTAAATTTGCATTAAGGATATGACGTCAAAAATGATCACGAGTGGCCGTCAAACCGTCATTTTACTTGCTCAAAACTGTGAAGTCTAAATATCTGTCAAATATAAGTTACTTATAAACAAACAAACAAGACTCGAACATTTTGTAGATCTTGATGGCCACTACGTCACACGTAAAACCTCCCATACGTTCGCACGGTTTCAGAACTCGAATTAAATTTTGCTTTTTTTTAGCTTATCAGCAAGAAAATATTACAAACTATGATTTGGCGGGGAAAAAATCTGAATCGGAATTTTTCTTTTTGAGTTATGAACGAAAATGTGCTCCGTCGAATAATATCAAGAATCACGAAATGTGTCAACTATTAAATTAACACTTGCTGGGCGCACTGTTGATGGCGTGCGAAAGAACGGCCGGGAATTTGAATTTCCATAGTGTTGTGATAAAAAGCTCAGTTTGTCTTTGAGAGCAAAGCGTCTTGCCGTCTATCATTCATTATTAGTTTATACATTTTAGAAGTCTCGTTCGTTGGATTCTCGAGGCTTGTAGAACCAGTTTGGCGATGACCTCAGTGACCTCATAACGATTCTGATTGGATAAGAAGGTGTCCCAGCCGGAAAATGGCGGAAATGAGGTGTCTTTTGTTTACACAACTTTGGAAGCTTATTTCTCCGAAGTATGTTTTGCCGTGAAGCTCGACATAAACGTGAATTAATAGGGTATCTAGAAACGTCTAATTTCCACCAAATTTGGCAGACATCATCTTTGGTATTCGATCCCAAAAAGCGTGTCGGGATTGTTTGATTTCGCTTTAGATTTCAAGTTATTAGCGTTCATATTACATCAACTCGAAAAATATCTAACATCAAACTTTGAAATCAAATATCGAAAATCCCCGACACGCTTTTGGAAAAATAATACCTGGTGATAGAGATTCAGCATTCAGATTCATACTTGACCGTAACTGGATCGCTGATAATTCGATTTTATTAAAGCCTCCATTTTTCGGAATCGGGCCTTCTTTCTCAATGGGATTAAAACTTTTACGATTTTTTATTATTTCATGGTTTTCTATAGTCTCCTATGTACCCGTTCTTAGTTTCGGGATCCCTGTGCACAGGGATCCCGAAACTAAGAACGGGTGCATAGGAGACTAGGTTTTCTACAGTTCTCAGGGGCGGATCCAGGGGGAGGGTTCTGGGGGTTGCAACCCCCCCTATGGAATTTTTTTAATACCGCTTGTATAGATATGTCTGTCCGTAGGTCTCTCTTGCACTTTCAGCTCTCTCCCTCGTAAGAATAATATAATTCATTCATACTGTTTACACGACCATTCGACTTCGAGGCCGGTTTGACTGATAACAGAAAGAACCTGCCGTTTTTAGTGTCAAAAACGTATGTGAAGCCTTCATACTTGTAAGCTCACCCAAGAAGACTCTTCCAAGCATCTTTGTTGGATGTCCAATAAACTCAAAATTTTACTGAAAATTGAGTTTTGTTGTGTTAATAAAACAACTCCAGATCTCTAAAATTTGCATTTTAGAGCTTGTAGATTTCAAAATTTTCTGGGGGGGCATGCCCCCACACCCCCCTAGTACTTCGCGGCTTTGCCGCTCACACAACACAACGGCCGCAACACACCCCCTGTTTGACAAAAACCTGGATCCGCCCCTGGTTCTTTAAGCTTTACAATGATATATAGTTTTCTATAGTTTAGCCTTTTGTGTTGCGTACAGAATTTCAACTTACAACATACCCAAGTTGAAGTCCCCACAACCATGGCATGTCCAGTATATATCGCACCACAATAGCAACAGTTACGGCCTCACAAATGCAAGGTCCAAGGGCTAGTCTCATGCAGGTGAACTTTAGTCTTTTCAATGCTATCGGATCAAGTTCAAGCCCAGATCTTATCAATATAACAACAAGAGCAACACTCCTTAGGGTCGCTGACCACTGATTATCGATATGTTTAGCTACATCGATGTATGGCACATTTCGTAGTAGAAATCCAACAACAAGCATACCGAATAGTGACGGTAGAGCGATGACCGGTATATGTGAAGCCAAAAACCCTCCAAGCGATGAGCAAACTAGAACTGTAAAGATACCAAACAAATTTCCACCAGGCATCAAGTCCTTTCCAATAACACACCAAAGAACAATCCAACTGCTGACAACTATGATTGTTCTTGTTAACATTCGTGCAAGACAACCTGATGGAGGTCGAATGAATCCACATATTTTACAACCACAACGTATTTTAACGTTTGCATCGCTTGCCTCTTCTTCAGCATGGCCACCGTGCTCAGTATTGTCTATTGTTATGTTTTCATCGGCCATAGTATAATAGAGAAAATGCAGAGATAGCGCGCAAAAAGACAGTAAACAAAACAAGATCTAGACTGCAACGGCCGAGCGGGGACTGTGAAAGAGTCCAATGATCCAGCCGCATATTGAATACCGTTGGAGCCTGGTAAAGATAACGATGCTCATCACGAAGATGCTCGGAACGAAATCGTACTTTTTTACCTTCGCTTTTCGAGCGCTTTTGGGTTCAAAGAGGAACGGCAAATATTTAGCAGAATCAAATGTTAAATTAGCTTTGTCTTTTATAGACACAATTAGTACAAAGATGCGAAACAGCTAAAAACGTTTTCGCAAAAAAATCGGATATCGGTCGGGATCAATTCGGAGGTGCAGCTATCTGTGCAGTCTTTTGCAGCAGAGGTTAGATTTTTACGTGATTAATTCTTTATTTTGGAAATTCTACATTACTGAATCCATGGATAGGATTGTAAAGATGTCAGGAGATGACTGGATTAAGCTAGTACCTGTTGTAGTAACCTCTACAGTAGCTGCGTATTTAGTTTTCAAGGCATTTGCTCCCAAGAAGAAGGACATTATCAACCACTCCATTGAGAAAGACAAGGATAAAGTCGCCTCTGTTGTTGATATTGAAGATCTGGGCGAGAAAGGCGTATTTTGTAGATGCTGGAGATCTAAGAAGGTATGGCTGGGGTGCACTCTAGATAGGGCTACTTTTACGCTTTAGTCTAACATTTTAATACTAAGAACTTTATATATGTCTTATACTAGTATTATTAATACTATTGTACATTGTAGTATTGATCTTCCTTGTTCAAGTGTCCGCTATAATCCCCCCTCCCTCATAATCACTCCCCCCCTCCTCCTGACCCCTGGCTGACTACTGGGGGGTGGGGTGCATGTACATACATGTACATGTATACATGTATGTCTGTGCAGTCATAGTAGTGCAGTCAGGGATTGAGTAGGGAAGCAAGGGTGGCCGAGTGGTCAGAGCACTCGCCTCTCACCACTGTGGTGCCTGGTTCAATTCACGGACTGGACTTTTCATGGGAGTTGAGTTTCTTAGTTTGTTCTTTCCCTTGGTCAGACATACAAGCATCAAGAGTTCCAGACTTCCGGTATGCGCGCAATGCATTGTGAGATTATTACAAAGGAAAAGTGAGCACCAAGTGAGCAAAAACATAGCTTGGGCTCCCTGTGTCTAGAATTGGTGCTCACTTTTCCTTTGTAATAATTTCATAATGCATTGCGTGCGTACCGAAAGTCTGGAACTCTTGATGCTTGTATAGGCCATATGGCGACAGCATAACTCTCGACCATGTTGAGCTGCGTCCTTTCGTAATTCAGCTACTGGCTACAAGGAAGGATGATTAGCCCCCCAAATTACATGTATTTAGATGAAAGTAGGTTTTAATCTAGATTATTATATAATATTATTGACTGACTGACTGATGGACTGACTGACTGACCAACTGACTGACTGACTGACTGATCATGATGGACTGACTGACTGACTGACTGACTGATCATGATGGACTGACTGACTGACTGACTGACAGACAGACTGACTGACTGACTGACTGACTGACTGACTGATGGACTGAATGACTGACTGACTGACAGACAGACAGACAGACAGACAGACTGGCTGACTGACTGACTGACAGACATACTGACTGATGGACTGACTGATGGACTGACTGACAGACTGACTGACTGACTGACAGACATACTGACTGACTGACTGATGGACTGACTGACTGACTGACTGACTGACAGACAGACAGACAGACTGACTGACTGACTGACTGACTGTGTAACGCCTAGCCAACTGACGCGAACTGAACGAGGCGATGATGCCACTGGCTAAGTGTTTTGAGGACTATTTTACTGGATCGGCGTGGCTTCAGGAATTTACGCAACCAAACGACGGTGAACATAGATTTATTGAAGATTCGATACCAATACGTAAACTGAAATACAACATTGTACAATTCCAATGAACAACTATTTACAAGAATATGATTTAAATGTAACAATAATCAACATTTCATGAATACATAACATTTCAATGTAACTACACGTTGGCGTTGACGCCGTCGAATTGGTTCATAAAATCAACTAAAAATACTGCATCGATAAGACATAAATCTTTCAAAGGACTATTCATTTAACGACATGTTGCTAACATTAGCAAATAGATTCTCTAGGAATCTCAATCAGCATTTAAAACGTGGATTTTCATACAATCGTGGAAAACATGTAACTTACTAAAACTTGAACTATATTTCGTTCTCTCAACTTAGGAGATAAAAACTAACTTATTATAACAAAAGGGTACTTACATATCGGTCCTGCTTGCCTCTAAAAGCCAAAGATTTACCAAAGAAGTACCAAACGAAGTTTAACGAATTAACACACCATGAACGAATTACTACTAAAGAACTAGCAAAAAGGGGACGCTAACTCCCTTTTATATGCGCGTGGTGATGCTTAAAGGTCCGATTGCAAAGTGCACAAACAAATATAAACATAATGTAACTAGGTATTGTAACTAGGATGTGGCTAATTTATCGACTAATTAATGAATCAATCAAACCACAGAGAAGCGTCCTTTACAGACTGACTGACTGACTGACAGACAGACTGACTGACTGATGGACTGACTGATGGACTGATTGATTTATTATTACAATGTAACACGGCTCTCAGGAAGAGCATTTATTTTAATGATGTGACACCATGTAGAAATAAAGTTTTATTATTGCTGCGAGCCGCCAGGCGAGCAGCGAAACTAATCTTGACGGAGTTCCTGTGTCATGTTTGGTCGTGTGGGATCTGGGCACTTATGTGGATGCAGCGAGAATCTCGACTGCATTTCACGGAGTGGGTTTGTGGGGTTGTGGAGATGATTTGTGAGCCACGGTACTTTTGATCAGCGCACACTCACAACACGTTCAATCGATTTTAATATTGAGTATCGTTTATTTTTCGCTGATCAAGCCAGGAAAGTGTTCGTTTTCTACAAATCCATGATGTCAAATGCAACTTTATTCATTGCTGGAAGCATTCATCGGGGTCATGAACAATTTAGTGACATTTCAAGGGGAAGACAATGTTCTTTTATGAGTTTTCAGCGCTGTTGTGTCGGCTCAGTCACGTCCAGTTCCACAATGAAGTACATATAAAGTTACTTCTACAGTCGATCAGAGCCGGTTGACCGAAGGAGACAGCATGTACTTGAATGCTTTTGAAAGACACAGTTAGTATCCCAGATGCTGTCGCTGACCTATCTACCTGATCGAGCTCGTTGGTCTTCGTCAAACCAATCCGGCCCATGCCATTGCCATTGGCATTGAGGCAACTACTGAATCAAATTATACGATCCATCCTGGTGTACTTTTATCTTCTACAAGTGTGCTATGAGGCTTCGACATCTTTCCTGATATCTGGCCAGTAACATTGTATATAATATACACCAAACACAATTCTCTATTTCACACAATGTATTTGTATTAATTACTGCATCAATTATCACAGTAGAGTACAAACTTTTTCAAGCGTGCAACATAAATAGTGCAAAGTATTGCATGCTTTTAGTGTTGGTAAATGTCTATAGCTGTCTGTCTATGACCAGATTATTATAGTGTTAGCATTTGTATCAGAAGCAACACCAAACTCGGGTGGGAATGATAATTAATAGAGACATGGAATGGAACAATGTGACCGGATCATGGCAATGAGAATCAATGGAGATGTGGGATGGGACAAGGGTGGGAATGAGAATCAGTAGATATATGGGAGGGAAATAGGTTTCTTGTAAGCTAGAACACATGACACAGTAATAAAGTTATTATTATTATTATACCGCATTTTTATTATTTTACTTTACCACTAATGCACCTTGCTGACATTTAGGGACAGCCACATGTATGCATTGAAAGCTACATTTCACATGTATGCATTGAAAGCTACATTTCACTTATATGTGTTACCATGTATGGCAGTGCACAACTCGCAGCACTTCACTTTCTACCAGAAACGACTAGTTATTATTATCAAATATATCAAAATCAAATATATCAATATATCGGGTGAATTGTGGGTAATTTCCATCAAAAGCCCTCTAAAGTTCCATTTTTTTCAATTGTTTTTTTTCACATACATACTACAAAGATTACTTGGGTTTAGATTCAGGTTTAATAATAGCTAAAATGAAAGAATTAGGATTATGCAAATTACTATAATATATTGATATATCGATATATTGGGATTTTACAGAATTTTTGCACATCGCTGTATATAATATCTATATTCCACTGAATACACACAATATCACTGGTCTTGTTATCTGTTACAGTTCCCATTCTGTGACGGTTCCCACAACACACACAACAAGGAAACAGGTGATAATGTTGGTCCACTGATAGTTAACTGCAAGAAAGCACAATAGTCTGACACTAAATAGATACAATGTAGTTTGTAATCAAGCAACAATCATTGTATAATGAACTGTAAGCTAAATTACTGTCTAATATATAAACATCATACCACACTGAATACACTAGTAAAATGTGAATAAATGAGTCCAAGCAAACTGTACATGCAGACCTATAATTGTAACAACTACCAGTAGCCCATTGTAACTAAGTGACTATTAATGCCTGTAATATTGTCATGATGATATGCCTTGTAGATGTTTTCAAAATAAAAAGCGTCCCTTGACAACTTGTTTTTCACTGCAACCTTTAATTTATGCATGAATTGCAGTAAACTATTAATGTAATTGAAGTTTATAGAAGCTATAGAATGAGTGGCCGTGTTATATTGGCATGATATAACATGGATGCAAATTCTATAATCTGACTGTGCGTTCTGGTTAGTGTTCAGGAACTTTGGGTATAAACCTGGGGTGCTTACCTGATTTACTCGGAAAAACCGGAAATTCCGGTTTGAAAAAAAAAGGGTATGTGTCATTCCGATCGGAAAGTTCCAGAAAACTCGGTCAAATGGTACACGCGTCTACGGAAAAAACGAAAAGAGCGGGAAAAGCGGACTACCTCAAACGCAGCTCAAACGCTAGACCGAGTTTTCCGAAACTTTCCGATTGGAATGGCACATACCATTTGTTTTTCCAACCGGAATTTCCGGTTTTTCCGAGTAAATGGTAAGCACCCCTGGACCTGGATAACTAATCAAGAAATAAAATGACTTCTAAAACTCCATCCCAAAATAGTATTTCATGAATTCTAAGCAAAATTAATAATACAAGAAAATCACAAAACTTTCTTGTGAATGTACTTATGCAGAATACAACTGTACACATCCCACATTCGGGAGAGGTCTTGCATGCATTCATATACCCTGCTAGCAGAGTTTCCTCTTTGGTCAATGGTTTTGTATTTATCTTTTGCTGTATAGGCTTTTGCTTACTCTCGGACGATCAAGAAACAGAAGCAAAAGCCTATACAGCAAAAGATAAATACAAAACCATTGACCAAAGACGAGGAAACTCTGCTAGCAGGGTAGCATTCATAAGTAGGAAGCTGTAAAGATTATTCAAACTTTCTGTCGGTGCAATGCAAAGATCCAACACTAGTCCCGAAAACAGCACGTAAAGAGACAGAACATTTACTGCTACACCGATAAGCAAACGTATCAAAAGAAATTGTCATAATAAAATATGCCAGGGGCGTAGCGTGCATATACGGTACAATTTAAAATCCTTAAAGTTCTACTTAGACGAAAATCGGATGAAATTTAACTTAGCTGAAACTTCACTGAAACAAGACGCTCAATGAGCGTTCACTCGGGCATTGTGAAAAGGAAAATGTCAGTTGTTCGAGGAAGTACTTGAAAATGAATGCCAGTTGGTTGAAGAACAAGGACAATGTCAGCTGCGCGAGGAGAGACCTGACAATGACTGACAGTTGCGTGACGAGGGAGACTATGTATATACATGTATGTGTCGAGTTCATTTGATTTGCCTTTGAGTTCATTTGATTACCTTTTGACTTTGAGTTCAATTGATTTGATTTTGATGAGTTTGTGTAAAGGTCCCCTCTCTAGCTTCAGATCCCGAAACGTCGAGTTTGGAATCGAGTTCGGGTTCGAGTTACGGTTCGAACGTCGAATAAAACAAGGACATCTTCTTCAATACAATATCATTTCTCTGACGTCATGACAATCAGTGACAGTTGAGTGACGAGGGAGACTATTAGTCCGGTGAGTACGAACATGATACGTCTTGAGGTTGCATAGGTCAGATGGTTCCGATAACGGCCTCGCGTTTGTTTTAAAAAATATATATTTTAAGCGAGCTTCTAGTCCTTTTACCACTTCTAGTCATTGAACGATGAACTAGAATCCTGACCTTTTAATAGCTTGAAGATCTACAGCTGCTTTCAAAACTAAGATTCATAATCTACTTGAGTCCTGTGTCTCCTTTATCTTTTCAAATCTGCGGAGTAATCTTGAAACTCCGGATACGATTAAATACGTCGCATACTCGTCATTTTGAAGCCGAACAAAACTACTACTACTACTACTACTACTACTACTACTACTACCGAAATCCGCATTTTCTAACTCGGGCGGCCTGCGGCCTGGGCCCGAGTAATAATCTCAAAGAGCCATACAATAGAGTACTAAAGTCATGACGTCATAAAAAATAATTTTTGCTTTTATAAATTTTTGATTTCCAGTTCAGATAGAATATCATGAAAGAAGTTCACACACCAATTTTTATGACAATCGGTTAAATAGCGGTCGAGGTATGGCCAGTTGAATATATAATTTGCCTTAACAAATCACTGTATTTTCGGCTCCGTTCTTAACTTTAGGAACGGAGCCGAAAATACAGTGATTTGTTAAGGCAAATTATATATTCAACTGGCCATACCTCGATCGCTATTTAACCGATTGTCATAAAAATTGGTGTGTGAACTTCTTTCATGATATTCTATCTGAACTGGAAATCAAAAATTTATAAAAGCAAAGTTAATTGTTTCGTGACGTCACACTTTAGTACTCTATTACTAGTCTCCTTCGCATCCGTTTTTAGTTCCGTCAGCGTTATGTGACGGAACTAAAAACGGCTGCGAAGGAGACTATACAATTACTGGCTAATGTGTTTTCTCAAAATTCCTATGGGAAGTATTACATTTTTACGAATCTTTAGAAGTGTCAGTGAGGTCATCTACTCAACCCTAACAATCAACACAGCTTCGCTCCATACATTTCTTTGTGTTTAGTTTCGTGAATTATTTTATTTCTATGAAGCTAAAAGTTTGGGTGAAGGAGTTTTCTTACATTATTTGTGCTTAGGATTGATTGTCTGACCAGTTGTCTTCAATGCAGAGCTGTTATCTGAACAAAACATTGAGATATTTTGACTCGCAAAATACAAAGAAATGTATGGAGCTGAATGTTGGGTTGAGTAGATGACGTCACTGACACCTCTAAAGATTCATAAAAATATAGTACTTCCCTCTGGAATATCGAAAAAAGATTTTAACTAGTTATTATTAGACCCTTGAAGAGTTATTCAATGAAGTTTCAGCTAAATTAAATTTCGATCGATTTTCGTCTAAGTAGCACTTTAATATACACCTAATTTCAAAAACGTTGTCCAATAATAATCAAAAAAGCCAAATAGGATTTCATTAAAAGACAAAAGAAGTGCACTCAAGCTGAACTGTTTCTTTTGTCTTTTTGAATGAATTCGTATTTGGGTATTTGGACAACGTTTTTGAAATTAGGTGTATGTATATATTATAAAAAACATAAAAATATTTAAAATAAAATGAAGTCTAAGACAAAATCTTAACAGCTCACGGCAGATTACTTGCTGGAAACTACTCACAGAAGGCAGGAAAATGCTATTTTGGAGACCCTATACCTCAAAAAAATTTAGGGGAACATGCCCCCGCATCCCCCTACGAGCTCGCACCTTCGCCACTCGTCAGATTGTCTCCCCAATAAATTTCCCCTTTCAGTCAGTCATTGTAGGCATGTATAATGATAATTGTAGTTAGTGCAGTCTCAAACAAAATAAATACCAAAAAACTGGCTTCGCCTCGGGTTATTATATCGCTATATATATAACGGTAGCGGTATATAACCCGTTTACATAAATCCTTTACATAACCTTTACATAAATCCTTTACACAACCTTTACATAAATCCTTTACACAACCAATACTCATAAATCATTTACACAACATTAACATAAATCCTTTATATAACCTTTACATAAATCCCCCCATAAAACTGAGTGATAAATGCATTTTACTATGTATTTATGTAGCGAGAAAGTCCGCTGGAAAACGAAGAAAATGGTATTTCCAAGGCTCTAGATTTCTAAATTTTCAGGGGGGGCCTGCCCCCTCACCCCCCAAGAAGCTAACGCCTTCGGCGCAAGCTATACACCGTACATTTCAAATACTACTAAAAACTTACAAAATAGAGATACAGACTTACACTAAACAATAGTAAATATAAATATAAACGGTAACTTTAGAAAAATAGATAAAATGAAAATTTTAGCGGCATTTTAGACAAACTCTACATAAATTGACTCTACATTTTGAACATATGGTTCTTAACTGTACTAAGAGTTCTAGAAAGTTCTGCAGCTATTATTAATTTATTCCTGTCAGTTATGCGTACGTGCTCATATTAAGGCAATTATAGCATACACCTATTCCAAAAATTGTTGTCCGCGCCGAAAGCAACAAGCAAGAAGCTGACGACCGCAAAGGGCATTGGGACTTTCTCCTTATTCATTTATTCATTTATTTTCAAATGGGCCGAATAGTTCCAAATGATTCCGTAGACATCTTAACAACATGGATTTTCAAATGGCCGAATAGTTCCAAATGATTGCTATTCAACGCTCGCAGGGATAACTTCTCAAGTACCACGGATAAATAAATTAATTAGGAGATTCCCAAAGTCCTTTGCGGTCGTCAGCTTGTTGCTTGTTGCTTTCGGCCCGGACAACGATATTTGGAATAGGTGTATATGATAAAACAGCTGGTTTAGCGCTCACGGATGTAACTCTTCCGTTTATCTGCCTTATAACGTTTGTTTTAGTCTGATAAGGAAAAAAAAGAGCAAGGAAATAATAAAAAAGGAATTTTACAGTTCGTATTTGAAAAAAATATGGAACAGACATCTTTTTCCGTTTCTTTCCTAATTCTCGTTTTTCTGTTTCTTTCCTTACCATTTTCCCTTTCAACTCCGCACCAACGCCCATCGTTATTACGGCAATTGTGAATAGTAAATGGAAGATATTAGTTTTTTAACTCAATTCCCCTTGCGTTGATCAAAGGATGTACAGCCGGTAACTATCACTAGATTGAACTGTTAACTGTAGTAGTTGTCGTAGTTGACAGCGTTATTCATTTTACTAATATGTGTATATATATACACATATTTATCTCAATTTATCCTCGTTTTTAACTGAGTAGTTTATTGATATATATATATATATATATATATTTTTGGTCTCTCATTTTTTTCCACAGATCTAAGTAGAAAAAAACCCAGTTAAACCGGGTTTTTTAATGTGCCAG
The DNA here is from genome assembly GCA_033675265.1 of Actinostola sp. cb2023. Lineage (NCBI taxonomy): Eukaryota > Metazoa > Cnidaria > Anthozoa > Actiniaria > Actinostolidae > Actinostola > Actinostola sp. cb2023. Next base: position 147,265 of record JAUJYZ010001144.1, read on the forward strand.
ATCAGATCTATAGGGAAAAATTGGAACTGAAGAACGCGGATTAAAAAAGTATACGATGAGAAACTGAAAATCTTTCAGTTCCTACTCGTACAGAATTAGTAAGCGACCACACGCTGCGTCCACAGATGACTAGTTTCTATGGATTTAAAATTAAAAAAATAACAATGATCGAGTGAAATGCGCTACAATTAGTATAATAACCGACATTTTTGTTTCTAACCAGGTTATGACAGATATGTTTCAATACTAATTGGAATCCACGTAATTATATCGGCATACGATTGAGTTTTTGTAGATAGTCAATATTAGTGGTAAAACAGTGAAAAACTCCTCGCATCATGTTAATTAGACTTTTAGCTCAGTTGGTAGTAGCTTGGATAGCATGAAATCGATTACAAACTTTCATGACGTGTAGAGAGAGTCATTACGAAGATTCACTGCAGCGCACGGGATACTTGGATAAATTATAAAACCCTCACAGTGGAATTCTAATCATTGATCACACACATGGACTCTTCATGCTCGAGGATCCAGTGGATCCAATTAATTTCACGATTTTAAAACTGACTCGTTCAACCGTATGCAATATTACGTGTTACTGCCCCGCCCTGTAGGTACGACTGTGTACTGTATGGACTCGATATGTACATCAAGTTTACTGACGTCATCGTTGTATAAACACATACGCAAAATGTTCCTGCGAACGACTGTTCCAACGCGCTAGCTGTCAGGCTGTGTAGTCCGATCATTAAACAGATAATATATATATAGCATAACGACAGAACTTAGAGTTTTGAAGAAAGAGATACTGTTGTATACTGCACGTTGTCCGCGCCCAACGTGTCAGAAACCCGGCGTACCTCTTTCTGATATATTGGCATTTGATCGCCGCGAAAAAACGAAATTTGCGACGCATGGTATTAAACACCTGCATGGCAGAATGACAAGTACACAAGTCAGTCAGTAGAAGTCAGTGTTCATTAACGATCGACTCTACATGCTGATCAGCCAAGTCAAAACAAGTCTGCGTCGTGTTCAATATTCCTTAGCAAGATAGCAAGATACAAAGATTTGTTAATCGATTGGTCAAGACTAAGGCTACCCTAAGCGATAAGAATTTTAACAGCCTCACTAGTTCCTCAGCGGTTGCACTTTGGATGTTCTAGCCTTGACTCAGTCGGTTTCGCAGCCGAGGCCTTACGTTGAAGTTTCTACAAGTCTATATCCTCTTAACTTAAGAGAATGGCATCAGACCAACTGGAAATGATGAACTCTACATCGTCTACATCACCAATGGCTGCTGGAGAAGTTGTCTCTCGCCACACATGGTTCCTGATCGTGTCTGTGGTTTTATCGTCCCTCACGACAATAGGAAACTTCTCCATCATTATCTACATCGTTGTGTGTAAGCATGGACAAGAGAAAAAGCCAATTATCTACATCGCTTTATCAACTGCAGTGTCTGATGTTTTTATGGGGTTTATTACAATCCCTTTTAAACTTATTTGTGAAAGAGGATTGAGTTCTTTGAGTTGTTCAGAGACGATGTGGTACATTGTCGACTTTTTCATGAGTGTCATGCATGTAGCCTCCTTCGCTAACCTTTGTATGCTAAACTTAGACCGCTACTTGTCTATAGTTCATCCATATTTTTACCAAAGATTCATTTGTCATCGTCCAAAAGCTTTAATAATGGTTGCATGGGTATTTTCTTTCACTCAAGAGATTCCTTTCATTGTGTCATTCATCTTTAAGGAAAACGCCAGTGTGTCCCAAGAAGCTGACTTGGCTGATTCAATTATCAAACTTTTAGTTCTTGGCATTTTCCCTCCCATACTGGCCATTTACACGTATATTAGGATCTTCATGGTTCTCAAAAGGCACATGAAAGCTATTAAGAAACAAAGAAAACTGCTTACATGCCCGCACAGAAAAACCGCCGCCCCGCAAGACCGTGGCAATAAGATCAGATATATTATTTTAGTAGCTGTATGCTTCATGAGTTTTATGGGTGTTGTATGTTCAGTGCTCTACCAGTATATGATCTTTAGCTATTTATTTAATGTACGTACGTCTCCAATAGCTGGGGAGATAGTGTTCACGTTCATATACATTCACTCTCTTCCAAATTCTCTGATTTACGCATATATTGGTAGGCTGTGCAGTTACAGAGAGTTGAATTATCACAGTTCTCAAAAGGCACAAGAAATTCACTATTGAGGAACGAAGAAAACCTTTGACGTGCGAATAAGATCGAACATATTCTATCTAGCTTTCAATAGCTAGCAACTATATTAATAAATGATCAATGATTCACGTAAACTACCCCTAGCAGATCTCAAGGTGTTACGGCACCCTGACGATAAACAAAGAGAGTTTTTAAATTTAGCAGGTTGATTGAATCCTGTAAAGACCCCTGTAAAAGCAGTAAAACTATTCCTCAATCATGTTTGCTTGGAGGGCATCTGCTAACGGCTTTACAATTAACAAAACGAAGATATAAGCTTTCTGATCAAAAAAGTTTAATTTGCGGCGCACCGCAGTTTGTCAAGAAAAAAAAAAACCCCGCTATTTAGTCAATTCGAGTCGTGCATTTTAATAACTATGTTATACCTCTATCAAGATTAATATCAAAACAAGTTTCTTTCAGTCATTTATTGATTCATTGCTGTTGGCAATGTTGGTTCAGTGATATATACCTTATTCTTACGGGCTAATTTTTGCGAGTACTAGCTATTTTTCGCGAAATTTACTACTCGCTAAAAATAGATTAAATATATACCTTTGGTTCTGCTTTTCTTCCCAAATCAACAGATGCTTTTTTATGTCAACAGATGCTTTTTTATCAATTCAACCTCAGCTTATAAGTGACCAAGAATATTAGTCATGCATGCACATTATAAATTATATATGTGAATATATAAATATCAAATCTACTGATAATCAATAGTTGCGCATGCGTACATTGGAGGTTTTTATTGAGTTAAAAGCATATTACATGAATAATAAATAATAATAATAATAATATAAAAACAAAAATAAGAGTAATAATAATATTTACATAGAGTGCAAATTAGAAAAGCTTGAAAACTAAATAACTAATTAGTACTAAATAGCACTAATGAAACAATAGAAAACAATAGAAATATCACTATTTAGTACTATTTAAAGTTAGTACTATTTCACGCTTTTCTAAATTGCACTCTAGCGCTAATAATAATAATAATAATAATAATAATAAACGCTAATAATAATAATAATAATAATAATAAAAATAAGAGTAATAATAATATTTACATAGTGCTAATAATAATAATAATAATAATAATAATAATACTACTACTACTACTAATAATAATAATACTACTACTACTACTACTACTACTAATAATAATAATAATATTTAAACATTTGGAAAAGCATAATATCGCAAAACTTAAAGAAAGAAAACGATTTATTGAGCGACGTTTCTCGGAGTCTTCATGACGCCATTATGAAGCTACTAGAACAGAAATAGAAAGAAAAATAAAGTATGAATGAGTAATGTAATTTACATAAACTTATGAGAATAGCATCTCATTGAACATTGAGGGAAGGTATTTTTTCCTTTATAAATAGCATTTCAAAAATCAAACAATCAAATTTGCTTTTACATTTTTTGAGAACATACTATAAATTGTGCACCGAGGTCTTTTGGCACAAAGCCATGTTCATTTCTGCAATGTTGACGTCATGACGCCGCCGCTAATAAATCATTTGCTTTCTTTAAATAATAATAATAATAATAATAATAATAATAATAATAATAATAATAATAATAATAATAATAATAATAATAATAATAGTAAATAATAATAATAATAATAATAATAATAATAATAATAATAATAATAATAATAATAATAATAATAATAATAATAATAATAATTAGAATTAGAATTAGAATTAGAATTCAGGAATTTATTTGCTGATAGATCCACCTGTTCAAAGAGTGCATTGCGTAAATAGCATTTCTCAAATTTAAAATATACTAGATATACAACTTATTATACATTTTAGTGTGCAGTAAGGATGGAGTCGTGCCGTCATTTTGACGAGATGTAGGCAGCCGTACTGCACACTAAAATGTATAATACGCTATAAAAAAGAGGAGTTAATATGGCGGATATATGTTAATAAAACAACTAGTGGAAAACTGATAGTTTGAATCGTAACCGCAAAGCATCTACGGATTGTTTGGATGGACAGCTCCGCCATATTGAACGTATGTACTCTAGATCATTTCAACTGCTGTGTTACCAGTAATCCAGAGATGCTTTGTAGTCTCGCACCCAGTCTCCACTCATTGAAGGCGAATAGGGCTACCTTGACTACCGTAACGATCTCCGTTTTCCCACTTTACTTGAACACTGTTTCGCACTGGTTTGTTTCTCTCCACTGCTGTGACATGTATACGGGTAAAAATAAATGATTCTATTATATGTGTGAGAACTGTTATTACAAAATGGATCTAAGTCAGCAAGACCACTTTTGAGGGCACAGACCTCATATAGTTATGTAGTTCTGGCTCTAGTTACTGCGTTTCTGAAAAAAAAAACGACTTTTCGGTTTCGGTTCAGTCTTGACCACAGGAATCCCATACAAAAGGAGTCTGCGCACAAATGTAATAATTTCATAACCGCACTTTAATAAAATATCCGATACACCGCCGATCTTCATTCATGTACGCATTCCCGGATTCATTCATATCATTTGTTCGTTACCTAGTCAATCGTCCACTCCATAGCGCATTTTCTTGATCACTTGAGTCGATAGCCAACGTTTTCCTGAAATTGCTTTAATATATGACGTAATTGTTCCGGCTGCACTCATGAAAACCCTAAAAGTGCAACAAAATAAACCAATCGGAATCCTTAGTACATGTAGTACAGACCTTATTTGTCAACTGAGTGAATTTTATTCTTGGGTTCCCTGTGTCTTTGCAACAATATAAGGGTGAAAGCGATAGACCAGCCCAGGGTGTAGCTATGACGACAACACTGATACGACTACAATACTATGACGTCTTATAATACGTCACTATTAAATTCTGCTTATATTTCAGCCAAGGAACGAGACGGTCTGATATGCCGTAACCTTGATTTCTTGTATGCTGTTGGTTGATTGTTACTCGGAATCTAAGACCCTCGCAGCGTCGATAAATAAACATAAGGTAAATGTGATTTATAAAGTCATAATATTGTTTATTTTACAGTTGAACGTGGATAGAATCATAAGTACAACATGATCTGTCTTGTCAAGAGTCGCGACTGCTGCCAGCCGTCACTGATCGATGAGAGAAGGCTAGAAGGTTACAGACTTCTTCTTTCTGATCACTACTGACTGACATGCAATACTGAACGTGATCAGTGATTTTAGATCGTTTCGAGCAAAGTAATGTGGCTTTCGTACCGTGTTGTGTAACATAGCTAGTCTACTTTATTTCAGACAGCTAAATGGACTGATGATTAGTCTTGAGCCCTGTAGGTTTTGCCTTACTAAAGAGCTAAAGTAGACATACATGTCTCTCATATAAGCAGTGTCTATAAAACTTGATAGATATCTTGATAGGAATGCTTGGGAAATCCTTTATGGCATCAATTTAATCTCTATTTCTTCCGACTTCCTTTCTTGATTGATGCTTTTTTCTTTTACCTTTTTTCTTCTTTGGTTAGTTCTCTTTCTCTTTTTCTCTCTTTCTCTCTTTCTCTCAGTTTCTCTCTTTCTCTCTTTCTTAATTATTACTTGCTTCTTTCTTTGTTTGCTTCTTCCTTTTTTCAGTTCGTTCCTTCCTTCTCAGTTCCGGCTTTTTCTTAATTCCTTGATCCTTCCTTTCTTCCGTTCTTCTGGCAGACAAAGTTATGTCTATAGTCATGCACTGAACTTCGTGTAACATTGATTGTGCATTTTTCCTTCGTATCGATTAATTTAGTATATCGATAATCGATGGTACACATTCTCTACAGAGGTATTGGCGTGACATATATATCGCATGATCTCGTGGTACTCTGTGTTGATACATGTCTTGCCATATACTATACATGAACTATTTTAGCTGTACGTGCATGATTTCCACAGCATATCTTGTTACTACATGGTTCGCGTGCTTAGCGATTCAGTGAATTGCACAATCAACTATAATCATTTCTACGCCTTGGAAGTCACGATCTTTCTCGAAATCGTCGGTCATTCACTTAACGTGGCAATGCGACTACACTGCACAATACTTCAGTTCGAACGTTCTCAAATGGAAAACGGGCCAAGAATCGTTGTCCAAGAGTAGTCGTACGTAGTGCTCTCTGGTTCACATAGAGTCGTTTTCACCGTATGAGAGGGAAACCTACGGTACCGTGACCGGCTCACTGAATGCCTTCCCGATTCTGAACATGAAAAAAGCGCGCAGATGCATATCATCCAATCAAACTCTTTCAATACGGCACGGCACGGTGCGGTGATTGCGGAAACTTTAAACGCCTCTATATATGGGATATGTGCAGTGACCTGACTAAATCATTGGCCATATAGTAGATTATACTATTGTTTATTTGAAAACGTCCAATGCTTGCACTGAATAATAGTTTGTTTTCGAACTGTGTTATTCTGCTGTAGTACACTCCTTACAGGCAGTCATATTAGAATGGCAAAACATTAGATGCTTATTCCGGAGTTGAATCTGACAACAGTAGACGTAGTAGACTGAGATACCATTATCCCTCTTCACCCTCTCAGTCTGCCCAAGCAGTTCAGCCGTTACTGATAATAATAATAATTGCGGGTCGGGGAGTTCAGGTGAAACCTGTGACAGCACTGATAACTTCGGAAATACTTACTAGTTTATATCACTCAAATGCAATTCCATACATTGTTTTAAAGTTACGTTACTGGCCTGAACCCCATTGCTGTTTAGATTTTGGGAGTGTTTATAAAGTCAGAGTGAGTGGCGGACTGGCTACTGTCAGTAACTCCATGCAATTCGTTGTTCTTCAGTTATAATAGTGCGTAGATTAGATGGAAATTGAGTTTGTCTTGGCTTGTTATGATGGCATCAAGCACAATTAAATGCAGTTTGGTTACGCGCCCATGGTTTTGAACACAAGAAATAGTACAACGTTACATTTAAGTTATTTTCACTTACTAAGCTCAGTGAGCCGTAAAACCCTAAGCATCGAGAACTCAATTAGTATAAACAGGATTGGAATTTATCGACTACGTAGAAAAACAAATAATGGACTATGAACATTTGTTTTTCGCCGGGACATCGTAAAAATATGAGTATTTGACTCCAATTTGATGACAATTTCGCGGTAAAAGTCGATAATAATAGCGCGCTTTTGAAAGGAATTCAAGCGGAACGAGTAACCAATCAGAATGTGAGATAGATATCACGTGACTTTGAAAAATAATACGATACGAATTAGAATGGCGTCTCAGCGACAACATGAAAATGTGTGTTTTCTCTTGAAAATGGCTCGGATTTGAACGGATTCTAGCCTTGTTTTGTACAGTTATTGAAGCTGAAAATATTGCTTGAGGTAAGAATGTATTATGTGTAGAAATACAGTTTTTATGGAGGTTTATTTGGTATGTTTTTACGGAGTTAACGTAATCGAAAGTTAGTGCAAGTTCATATGTGTGAGATATGAATGCCTTTCATGGTATCTAACCTGCAAACTGAGATTTTCTGTCAAAATTATCAATGTTAAGGACCTTTCGGACAGTGTTACTCGTAGAGAAGGCGTTATCGGTTGAATCCAGTGAAAGATCAGTGGTAAATCTTTGTATTTCTTGTGATGAATCAAACGAATGACAAGCGGTTGATTTTGCTTTTAACTCGGAAAATATTCACGTTTGATTATCGTTTCTGTGTGTAAGCTTGACATTATTGTTTCTCTTGTTCTTCTAGCTTAGCATTCTTCATCTTTTACTGGTGGTTTATTGTCCTATGTTCTCTGTGTACATATTGGGTTTGTCGGCATTACTTTTAAACGGATTTCACTCAAGTTAATAATTTGTGATCGTTAGTTTTATAGCCGTGCAGAGATTTACGATCGGAAATGCCAAGCCTTAAATTGTTGAACTACTGCTATGTCTGAGTTATTCACTTATTGGCAGCATGTATTCTACAATTTTCGGATATATAATGTCATTTCTTTGTTGTTCGTTGCTTGATTGTCCATGCGAAGGAACTTCAGAATCAGTTCCGTTCAGAATCAGAGATTCCTACGTGAACTTTATAAATAGTGTATATTTTCATTACTTGATGTTCTCGTTCATTTGATATAAGTTGAGTTCAGTAAGAGACCTTTAGAGGATATAGAACTGTCTATTTTTAGCTTGAAATAAATTACAATAATCGTGACAATGCTAGGAGTCGATTTCACTTCATTTCTAAAACTTATTATCCTGAGAAGTTTTGGCCACAATTTTTAATGCGTAGAATACGTGAGCAGACTTATACGATTAACCGTGAATAATTAAACGTTGTTTAACGGTCTATCTTTAACTTTGAAAACTTTCAGACAATTTTACGGCGTCCTTTTGCTTTGTCTTAGACTAACTGATGATGTGTGCATTGCAACATACATGTAAGTTGCTTTCAGAAATTTACAACATTCCGCCGGATATAAAGCGAAAATCCATTAGGGTGTTGAATGTATCTGAACCATTAAACAATGACAGCATTCTTTGTTCTTAGTTATATTTTTCTGACTTTATATTTTTGCAATAATATTGTTGATAAGTTTTTATTGGTCATCTTTCTTTGTTTACAACTGTAAAAATAAATTATAATTTCTAAATTATAGTTTGCAAGCTTGACAACCAGCATTATCCTGGTGATAACATACATGTATTGTTCCTGCTGTCATTGATTTCTATTTATTACATGGTAGATTTCTAAGCAAGTTTTTTTATTGCTAGGAATTCAAAAACTGCAGTCAATTGACCTCTACTGTATTATCTGTGTATAAACTTATCTTTGGCATGATAGACATTTTTGTGACATGTATGTCACTTTATTGACTCTGGTCATCCTTCTTGTTACCAAAATGTTTACTAAGCATACATTAAATAGCAATATAACTTGAATTTTGATGTGTTGTAACATACATGTAATATCTCAATGTACCTGGAGAAGTATAATTACTTAAACTACAATGTATGATCCTTTTTCCTATCCCACTATTATTTCAGTTCCTTTACTCTGTATTCTATTTGATCTATAGCATGGATGTTTTTGGAGATTTGGTTTTGCCATTATAATAATTTCAGGTTATTTAGTTACCATAGTAACTATCTGGAGATTATACATCATTATAGTGAATCCAGGGACTTAAAACATATTTCCTTTGAACAGCTGTTGCTATGTGAGTGATGTCTCATTCAATTGACCATTTGCACGATGCTGTCATGTACCAGAATGCTTAGCCCATTTTTGTTTGTTTGATCACCATTTTCATGAGGGAATAAAAATCTGAATAAGAAAGAAAATAATTTATTGCAGATGTTCATGTTCATTTTTCATGTTCATGTACACTAAATGGCAGACACAGAATAACCATCAATAATGAATGTCATGGCTGGAATATGTATCCTCAGGCTTAATTTATACCGTTAATTTTTTATTGATTTGTTTGGCCACTGGGCTTAATAAATCTTGTTAGTCACAAAAGAGTTTTAAATTATTCTTGGTTTGCACTCAATCCCTTGAGAATCAAGAGATAAAGACACGGCGGCCATGTTGGTTGAACAAACAATAGACACTAATGAGCAATCTTGAAGTTCAACTAAGATGGCCGCCGTGACGTGTATTGCAATTATTGCTGAAGTTTTACTGGATGTCTAGTTTGATGCAGTTAACCTAACCAAACCATCAAGCCTTTGATTCCATAACATATACATACTAAAATATACTATACACCCATCTCATGTTGGCACAACATTTTTAAATAAATAATTATTTTATTGGAAAAAAGAGGCCACCATTACATTTGTCATATAAATAAATGTAAAACCGTGAAGTTTCGTTGAGATTGCTTGTAAAATAGAAAAGTTATGAAATTTTGAAACTTAGAAATTTTCCAAAGAAATGTGTGTTGGATGGACATCGGGTGGGCATGCATGCCCGTTCAACATACATTTCTTTGTAAAATATCTTAAGTTCAAACATCCATACATATGCAGCTTTTCCATTTTACAAGCAATCTCAACAATACTTCACAGTTTTATATTTGTTGACATGACAGATTCAATGGTGGCCTCTTTTTTTCCAATAAAATAATAAATTATTTTAAAATGTTGTGCCAGCGTGAGATGGGTGTATTGACAGGTGCAACTCTCAATAATTCCTCAAGTATTGTAGTGTATGTATGAATGTCAACATAACTAGAAGGACTGTTCTGTTTCCTCCATGTTATTAGCATATTAGATCAAAATTAGGTTTATTGAATCGAAATCAAAGACATCTATTCAACCAATCACAGTGCACAAAATCATTGCTCAACCAATCAAAATGCTTAAATACAGCATGGTCACTGCACAGCACCGGCACAGGATGTCACGGACCGTGATAACACCTACATTGTAAACATGTATCTGTCTCCTGAGTGTCTATAATGATACTTTGACAGTAATGCAAAATATCTGCTTAGAGTGTATCAGATCTTGAAAGTGATTTGACACTTTAAAATCAATTTTGTTTCCTGTACTGAATAATAATAATTTAAAAATGACATATTGACACACAGATTACGTCCTGACAGTCACAAAGGCAGTCAATGATATCCAATATATGTAAGTAAAAACGTTTTTATTTTCAGGTCAGCTGAGTAAGGGATGACAAATCTGCTCGAGTTCTGTATATAGTATATCAGTAGTATAAATACCAAGATTACAAGTGCAACAATTAAGAGAATGCATGGTTGTGATAATGAGGGATGATTATAAACCTGCTCATGCTCATGGTGGGGAACAAGTGAGAGATTTCCAGGTGGAAGTTAGTTTGAAGCTACAAGAAGGGTTGTTGAAGGTAAACCATTGTTGTAGTTGCATGATTTATTACATGATAGACATCATATTAGTACATGTACATGTCAATTTACCAATGACTTCCTACTTACTTACTTACTACTGAACTGTAAGAATTTAAACAGTGTTTTATAGAAGTGTTAATTGTTTATTGTTCTGTTTTACTATACAGAAGGGTTTCATCTTTGATATTGACGATAAAATATGGTATGCCAAAGTACAAGTTATAAATGAATTAGCAAAGGTAAGGTGTTCATTCTCTCATGTCTTGGCTCAAACTCTCCCCTCCTCCCCTCCTCCCCTCCTCCCCTCCTCCCCGCCTCCCCTCCTCCACTCTCCTCCAATCTCCTCTCCTCTCTCGTGGACAAATAAAAGTTCCATTCCATTCCTCTTCTCTTCTGTACTTGTACAGACTGTTTTGCAGCATTAAAGGCTGCAATTGGCATATTTGATTTTTTTGATAGTTGGAAGTCTATCAAATAGTATCTCAGTAAAGTGAGTTTGCGTGTGTATGTTTTTGTTCTGGTTTATGTAGGGAGTCAAAGATGCGTTTAATTATGGATTCTATGAACCTCCATACAATGGCAAATCAGGGAAGTTCATGGATGAGGAGAGAACATTTAGGGATTATCCACAGAGAAGTTCTCCAGCAGCGTTAGAGGTATACTTGCATGATAATCATTGATATTCTTCCCCCAAAAAACTATGAGAAAAACGACAATGATTGACTTAAGCATGGCTTCTATTGAATCCTAACAGTGTATGTTAGAGAAAACGCACTTTATTCCATAAAGAAGCTGATTAGTTTGATGTATTGGTGTTTTAGATATTTGTTGCATTGAGATAATGTTAATAAATTATTATTGTGTTTCTTTGGCAGTTTAAGTACAAAAGAAGAGTGTATAAATCAATGCAATATGATGGTAAAACCTTGCAAAAAGTTCATACAAAGGTAATGACTACACACATTCCTCCTATCAGGGCCGTACATGACCCAATAGTCAAGGCAGTACGTCAGTTAACAACAAAATGAGTAAATAAATCGTACAATTCTTTTAATTTTTGGTATGTTTTTCACTTTGCTAGGGGCCCCTGCCACTGTGCTGTGTACGGCCCTGCCTATGGGCAATGTATGGTGTAATTGAAGGGCTCCCTGCAAGAACAATGTATGTGATCTCTGATCAAAATCAAAATTCTCCTCAAGATTCTTTGAATTTCAAAGGAGAATATGGGTTTGATCACAAGTCACTTACGCTGTTATTGCAGGGATCCCTTCAATTTGTATGTATTTGTAAGCAGTTTTTTATCAATCTCTTGCAAGCAACCATCTTTGTTGTGAGGTAGTGACATGGTCACGTACAGAAGGTGGTTACTCACAAGAGGTTCGTTGTATTTAATATAACTAAAGGCTCAGACACACAATGCAACTTTTCTTGCAATGTTGTGTGCAACAGTTGCAGAAGTACATGTAGGATCGCATTCTACTTCTGCAACCGTTGTATGTAACATTGCATCGTGTGACACCCCCAAAAACTCTTGTTGCACGCAACGTTGCAAGAAAAGTTGCATCATGTGTCCGATAAATACTGATTTTCATTCTCAGTCCAACCTCAAGAAGTTATTAGATTGTGTAACATCCAACTCAGTTGTTCAAGTATCAAAGTGGACAGACAAAGGTTTAGATCCAAACTTTCAAGATGATAAAAGTGGAGGTATGTTTGGATAGTTTTGACAGTTCACATTTGTATTGAGTAAAAATGCCATTGAATTCAACTACACTCCAACCCTTGGGGAAATGGCAAGTGTTCACTTAATGGGGAATAGGAGGTGGCCAGTTAATAGGGGGTGGCCAGTTAATAGGGGGTGGCTGGTTAATAGGGGGTGGCTGGTTAATAGGGGGTGGTGGCTGGTTAATAGAGGGTGGCTGGTTATAATTGGGGGTGGCTGGTTATAATAGGGGGTTATAATAGGGGGTGGCTGGTTAATAGGGGGTGGCTGGTTAATAGAGGGTGGCTGGTTATAATTGGGGGTGGCTGGTTATAATAGGGGGTTATAATAGGGGGTGGCTGGTTAATAGAGGGTGGCTGGTTATAATAGGGGGTGGTGGTTAATAGGGGGTGGCTGGTTATAATTGGGGGTGGCTGGTTATAATAGGGGTGGTGGTTAATAGGGGGTGGCCGGTTAATAGGGGGTGGCTGGTTATAATAGGGGGTGGTGGTTAATAGGGGGTGGCCGGTTAATAGAGGGTGGCTGGTTATAATGGGGGTGGTGGTTAATAGGGGGTGGCCGGTTAATAGGGGGTGGCTGGTTATAATAGGGGGTGGTGGTTAATAGGGGGTGGCTGGTTAATAGAGGGTGGCTGGTTATAATAGGGGGTGGTGGTTAATAGGGGGTGGCTGGTTATAATAGGGGGTGGTGGTTAATAGGGGGTGGCCGGTTAATAGGGGGTGGCTGGTTATAATAGGGGGTGGTGGTTAATAGGGGGTGGCCGGTTAATAGGGGGTGGCCGGTTAATAGGGGGTGGCTGGTTATAATAGGGGGTGGTGGTTAATAGGGGGTGGCCGGTTAATAGGGGTGGCCAGTTAATAGGGGGTAGCATTTAATAGGGGTTTGCCGGTTAATAGGTGGTTGACTGTACACTTCTTGCATGATTGTGATATGCAGGGTGTAATGGTTATTCTAAATGAGTAATAATAATAATAATAATAGATTAATAGAATAATAATTGTATGCTTGTATTTTAGAAACTCCTTTGACAACTGCTGTTACACTTGATGACAGACAAGACTTGATTGTTGCATTAGTCAATGGCGGAGCTCATCTTGATTACAGAGCAGGTGGTGGATTAACACCAATGCACAAAGCAGCTGTTGCTGGCAAGGCTCGTTCAATAAAGGTACATTGATCCATGTAGCTTTCTTTGGTCATACACAATGTTGGCACAGCTCTTCTACTCTACGGCATTGCATTCACCAAAGTAGAAGTTGCTAGGGATTGTATTTGCAGTAGTATATTTATTTACCCAATCAGTCAACCAAGTAGGCATCACACAGAGAGATGTTGCCAATGCATGGAGCTGTTTTATTCCCTTAATTTGATACATATATTCTTTCAACAGATTCTTCTTGACTTGGGTTGTCCACCAAATATCAAAGACCCAAAGGTAGAGTGAACTGTGTTGATAAAATGATTTGATTTTAATTTAAAGTGTCTATGACGCTTATTTTTTATTTTAAAAATCGATTACATATGAAGTGAATAGTGGGATGGTTCAGTATTTTGTGATTTGAGCTTCGCATTTGCGAGTTATAAAGGTTTGAAATGTTGATATGGTAATTCAGTGACGTCAACGTAGGCATCATTTATTATACAAAAGTGCCCTTGTGCAAATTACTGACATTTTTAATCTGGCAAAAAGTTTTTCTACAACTTATATACATGATGTTAAACTTTTTTTTCCATTTCAGAAAAGAGTACTGCTTGAAAAAATATAAATAAGTTACGGCAAATGCCCACGTTGACGTTACCAAATTAGCATATCACGATTTCAAACCTTTATAACTCGCAAATGCGAAGCTCAAATCACAAAATACTGAACCATCCCACTATTCACTTCATATGTAATCGATTTTTAAAATAAAAAAATAAGCGTCACAGGCACTTTAAGTGATCATTCCAACAACTGAAGGGCTCCCTGCAAGAACGGAGTAAGTGACTTGTGATCAAAACCCAATTTCCCCTTTGAAATTCAAAGAATCCTGAGGAGAATTTAGATTTTGATCAGAGATCAATAATTACGTTGTTCTTGCAGGGAGCCCTTGAAGTGGTCTGTGAATGTCAGTGACTTGTGATCAAAATCCAAATTCTGCTTTAGAATTCAAAAAGCCAAGAGGAGAATTTAGAGTTTGATCAAAGATCACTAATAACATTGTTGTTGCAAATATCTTGCAAATACTTCAGTACTTATGCACTTTTGGTTGTACATTCTAGGACCTTACACCTTTGTACTACAGTGTATTACATGGGGGTGACCCTTACTGCTGTGAGTTGTTACTCAATGAGCATGCTGAGATAGGTGTGTGTGATCACCAGGGTATGCAGGAAATACATCATGTAAGTACCAACCAAGTACTTTGTAAAACTGAGGTAGTCATGACCTCACATCCTTTCTTGACTTCCCTTTACAGTGTGGACACTCGAACCGTGAACACTTCGAGTTTTTTTCGAACTTTTTTTTCTAACTTTCTATTACCTCATAGCCTCTCAAATGCAGCATTGAGTTTAAATACACTTAAAGTGATCAAAATAAATCATTTTTCTGATCAATTTGCTCAATCGATAATTTATATAAATGTGTTAGAAAAAAACTAAGACAGTGTTCATGGTTTGAGTGTCCATACTGTAATCTATGTACCTCAGTGCAGCTTTAAATACCTGTAGAATGGAGCACTGATGGGGGTAGTGTGTGCTCTGTGTACTCCCTGGGAGAACAGTTTCAATTACAGGGGCATGGGTGATAAATATATTTACTTATTTATCCCACATCATAGAAAATTTAGAACAAGCATGACAAAAAGCATGTATCATGGGAATAAAGAGTAGAATACCACAAAATATGCAACTACAATCCTGCTCTATGATAATAATAAACTTATTCTTATTCTTATTATAAAAGATTTAGATGAGATTTGTTCAAATAATTAGTTTTGTTTGTATCAGGCTTGTAAGAAGGGTCTTGTGCAACATCTAGAACACTTGGTGTTTTATGGTGCAAACATTGATGCTACCACAGCATCAGGAAATACACCTCTACACATCACTGCTGTTAGTAATCATGTAAGTCATCCTAATATTATTAGTATTATTATTATTAGTGTATCAGTTATTGGATTGTAATGAGTACTGCTGTTAGTAATCATGTAAGTCATCCTAAGATGATGATTATTATTATTATTATTATTATTAATATTATTATTATTATTATTATTATTATTACCTACATGTAGTGAGATTTGCAATTGTTTATGTAAAAAATACATGAAATAAAGTTTCCATTATTATTATTATTAGTGTATCAGTTATTGGATTGTAATGAGTACTGCTGTTAGTAATCATGTAAGTGATCCTAAGATTATTATTATTATTATTATTATTATTATTATTATTATTATATTTTATTTGCTATTCAAATTAAACTCACTTGATAATGACATCGGACGATGTCGAAACGTCATAATTTCCTTGCGTTTGTCTTTCTTATAAATATTCTTATTATTATTATTATTATTATTATTATTATTATTATTATTATTAGTGTATCAGTTATTGGATTGTAATGAGTACTGCTGTTAGTAATCATGTAAGTGATCTTATTATTATTATTATTATTATTATTAT
The DNA here is from genome assembly GCA_033675265.1 of Actinostola sp. cb2023. NCBI lineage: Eukaryota > Metazoa > Cnidaria > Anthozoa > Actiniaria > Actinostolidae > Actinostola > Actinostola sp. cb2023. The sequence continues at coordinate 163,726 of JAUJYZ010001144.1, forward strand.
TATTATTATTATTATTATTATTATTATTAGTGTATCAGTTATTGGATTCTAATGAGTACTGCTGTTAGTAAGTGATCCTAAGATGATGATGATTATTATTATTATTATTATTATTATTATTATTATTATTATTATTATTATTATTATTATTATTTGTATTATTTGTATTATTGTTTGTATTCTAATATCATTAGTTAATTGTTATTGAACAATCTAAGCGATCATTTTAAATTTTGTAAATAAGGATTTTTATCTATTTTTCTATCTCTCATTTGTAATTTGTTTTGAAGAATAAAGTTATTATTTATTATTATTATTATTATTATTATTATTATTATTATTATTATTATTAGTGTATCAGTTATTGGATTGTAATGAGTACTCCTGTTAGTAATCATGTAAGTGATCCTAAGATGATGATTATTATTATTATTATTATTATTATTATTATTATTATTATTATTATTATTATTATTATTAGTGTATCAGTTATTGGATTGTAATGAGTACTCCTGTTAGTAATCATGTAAGTGATCCTAAGAAGATGATGATGATGATGATGATGATGATTATATCAGTTATTGGATTGTGATGTGAAAAACAGGATGTAAGGAAAGCCAGGAAAGGTGTGAATTGTTAGGTACATCCCATCAACAAACATCATTCAGGATCTAGCAGAACAAGGCCTAAAAAAATAATAGATAATAATTAATAATTAATAAAACAAGGCCTAGCTGTACTAATGACCTCTATGTGAGTAATATATCAGATTTGACAAACAGACGTGAAATCAGTGTAATCATAGGCCTAGCAGAGACATTTTTTGTATGATTTGAGAGAGAACAAGATTTGTGGAGAATAGGGTACGTCTGCTGCTGGGATTGTCCAATGTTGAAGGTGTCAACACATGCTTGAAAGTAGAAAACTAACTGTCATATCTTTTCCCATTTCAGGAGGAGTGTGCAAGAGCACTGCTGTTTAGAGGCGCGAGACGAGATATACTGAACTACGCCAACCAGTCGGTCTATGAAGTAAGTCATTTCCCTTTCCATTTCTTTCCCATTTCCCACTAGATGTTGTTAATAGGATGAAACTCAAGGCTGTTGTTATGTCTGTAGGTCGCAGCGGTTGCAGGAAATAAAGAACTTGCAGAGTTTATAAGGACGTTTTCTGATGGTCAAATAGGTACGATATTCAGCTAATGATAAATAATAATGTGATACCATGGCATGACGTAGGTTTTACTCTGCGGAGTTTCTTGATGGGTTTGATATCAGTAGACGCATTAAAATGACGTAGCGGTAGATAGATCGTTTATTAAATATAAGGTTACATTGCAGTTGATATAGCCTGTGCAGCCTGGCTCTAGCTAGGGGAAGGGAAAGAGAGGGGTGAGGACAGGAAGGGGAGAAGGAGCCCTAAGTACATAAGCGTTCTATGCTCGATTAGCTGAGCTATTATTATTATTTCATATAACCATTATCATATGCAATTTAAAAAAGAAAAGAAGAAAAAAAAAGAATGTAATTTTAGTGGTTTCAAATTTTCTCAACCTCTAATTTTCCTTGGAAGCCGGTACAAATAACATTTAGTAGTATGTTTGCGCATCCTAATAACCTCAACTTTGATTGCTCCTGTAGTGAAATTCACAGAGAAACCATCTTACAGTACCAGAAGACGCAAATCTGTCCAGAAACCCAAAGCAAGCTCACTATTCGCGCGATCGTCACAAGACACTCATTCCAACAAAAGCGATTCCAGTCTCCCTCCATCACCAAGGTCGTCACTATCTGGAAGTCATCGCTCAAGCAGCAATGCTGATACTATTTCCCTGGAAGAAAACGGCCCAATAAACGGTCGCCAACGTAGTACATCGGTGTGTTCCACGACCTCAGAGTCATCCTACTGCTCTGAGCCTGAAGATATGAGTCTGAATGAACGCCGGTCACGTGCACAGAAGAATCGAACACGTGATGTGGAGTACCCATCAGGGAAAATGGCTCCTCCAGTTAAAATCGTATCAGGTGCAGCTACGGTGAGGAAGAGACTATATGCTGCCAATGCTCCTGGTAGGAGGTATATTGCAGTCAAGGATTATGTACCTTGTATGGGTGGAGAGTTACATGTAGAACGTGGGGATATTGTAGAAGGTAGGTGTACTCCTAGTCGAACCTCGTTATTACGGGCACACAATAGAACGTATTAACGGGTTAATTAATAACATTAATATTAATACAGTGGAACCTCGTATTTACGGACACACAATAGAACGTGTTCGTATTAACGGGGTGCTCGTATTTTAATTTATTTAATTTAAATTAAATTTATTTTAATTTGGTCTTAAAAGACCAAAAATAATATTATTGACATGCAAATGAGTTTGGTGCTTTTGGCAGCACGGTACAGAACAGAACAAATCACTGAATCACCAAATCACATGGCGTACTTCATTGTCTTACTATACATTGAACAAATCACTGACACATACACCACATAGTAGAGTAGTTTTTGTATGAGTTGGAAACCTACGACGTGGAGTCACGGTACGGAATCGAAGACATCTATTCAACCAATCACAGCGCGCAAAATCATTGCTCAACCAATCAGAATGCTTGGACACGGCACGGCACGAACTGTACCGTAACTAAAACGACTCTATCATACACGCTTTGCGCGGCATGGCGACTGGGACTCCACGATACCGCAAGAACAAATATAGTAAGTGTAAGGAAGTTTGGCCTCAGCAGGCGGATATGATGGTGGTTGGCGGTAGCAAAGGAACATTTATGCACTCCCATTCCTAATAAGTGAGATAAACAAACGCCCCAGACCATTTCCTCTATATTCTTTTATGTTTTCATAACAATTCCATATATTTCCTGTTTTGTATTCCCGACCACCAAACCATTAGTGAAGGGCCAGTCAACCGTAGGCTTGGAGTGAACAGGCTAGTAGCGTTTTCCTTGTGCATCACTCGTTACGTCACCACATTCATTTGTTCTGATAACAGCTCCACACTGGTAATACAGAGCATGCACCTTTTCGTAGTTTCCCCAGAATTCTTCAGGATTCCGCGCGCGCAAGCGAGGCCAGGGGACACTGAAAAATACTAAGAGGCATTTATTGCTGCAGTGAGCTCTGGTCAACCTTTCCTAGCTACCAACACATGATGATACCCGCATGTTCTACTGCAGCAATGTTTACATAAATGCCTCTTAGTATTTTTCAGTGTCCCCTGACCTCGCTTGCGCGCACGGAATCCTAAAGAATTCTGGGGAAACTACGAAAAGGTGCACGACTTGGAAAAACTAACGTGTCATTGTGCAACAATGCTATGGTATCGCGTTCTCTGAGCCTGTGATCATTATGGTCTGGACGCATGCGCATTGGCTCCATTTTATTGGTACAAAGAATTGAATATGGATCCACTGCGCATGCGTATCGCACCAGCGCTATATTACCAGTGTGAACTGCGAGTGTTTTGAAAAACGATTGAGTTTGAATCACAGTAGGTTTTTAGATAATAATAATAATAAACTTTATTAACGTGTCTTAATTAGTTAGCTTACATTAACAGTAGGCTAATTGGGGACACCTATCTAGAGAAATATCGAAAAGATATCGAAAAGAACAACGCAATTGATCTACAAACATCTACCGAGCTTCTTATACAATTATGTGTTTTGTCTCTGGCTGTAAAATAGTTACAACTTCAGACATTTTGGTCTGTAAACATAGACAAGACAGTGTCTGATAAATCTCAGACATTTTACTAGAGACGTTTCCTGGTGCTTTAGATCCTTACCAGGCGTGACAAACCAATATTTGTGTTTGGGGTGCAGCAGCAGCTGAAGACCCTGTGGCGCGACCGCGAAAAAGCGGCTGTATTCGCAGGCTACAGCTGAACTGATTCAACCAAGAGAAAATTTGATCAGTACTGATTGTGTGCGCCATGATTAATAATGTGTTAACAAAGTCTTCCCATCACGTGTATCAGTGGGATGCGCTGTTAATAAAAAGTGAAAAAGAAGCGAAACGGAAAAATTGGAAACGAGAATATGGAATTGGAAGGAATGAGAAAACGAAAGACCGAGAGAACAAATTTTCCGATCGTATTACATTCCGCTGTTTCACCGTGTTGTATTATAGTGGCACTACTACCACTTGGATCATCCACCGTATTAGAACTACAAAATTGTATGTTTATTTTAAAATCTTTTTTGCCGCGAAAAAGGCAACTGAAAATATTCAACTGGCCTGTCACTGGCCTGATTATCAGACGGCGTGGTAGGTACTTCATATATGGTACAATATGGTGGACCATAGTACATTGTCTATATTAAATAATCAGTATTTTTAAGTATATTCTTAATGTTTTGCTTACTATGAGATGTTAAAATACGATATAAATATGATAGAACGACGCATACATAATAAAAATGTACCATTTGAGAGAACGAGGCATAACTAATAAAAATGTACCATATATGAAGTACCTAGGGACGGCGTGGGGTCAACCGCTGATCACTGTTTTTTCAAATGGAAAAGAAAAGCACATAAAAATGTGTTATCAGTTGCAAACCGTCCTAATAGTCGTACCCAAGGCTCTATCGTTAGTAGGTGTTACTTCACCTACTAAATATTTAGTCCAGCTATTTCTATACACCATTAACTATGTATCAATTACAAAGGGACGTTAGTTAACTTTATACAATGGACGGTTTGTTTTTACTATCCTTTCGATTAAACTGTACCATGTTAATGTTAGATACAATGCAGTATTAGAGGTCTTTGTGTTTAGAATAGGCCGAAAAGTATAGATAATAGACCCAGTAGAAAGGTTTACCCAGTCTTATTTGATGGAGTTCATTTGTCGTACGCATCTAAAGTTGATGGATTGTATCTTGATATTTGTACACTAGTACGAGCCAAGGTCAACCAAGGACGGTCTGTAATCTACAGTATTAGCGTAGCATAGATAACAATTGAACTGATAAAAGAACGATTTCTAGATTCTTCTATCAATTCCCAGTAGATTTCTATAGCATTGTCCATTCAATTAAGGCTTATTTACTCATATATTAGTAAAACGGCCAGGTATATAAATAGACATCAAGATAAGGTGAAAGAGGGTCTAAGTGTTCTATAGATAAGACGCCTCGATTAGATAATAAGATGACTGTATACGTATAGATGCTTGAGACTAAAGTTCGTTGCTTGCGGTGTGTTGATGTCTTTGTTTCACTTGCTGTGCCCTGGGGCATCGAAAGGACGAGATATTAATATTACCACAACTCGAGTAAGACTACCATATGCGAAGAGCAAGGCTGAAGAAGCTTTAGTATTAAATGCAAGGAAAACTACTTCGAACCATTATGACTCGTTTTACCATGGTCAAATTAGCAATGTCAATAAATGCAGGTGGATGGCCTTTTCGCTGCTAACTGAACCATTTGATGCTTCTTTTAGTTCTCAATATCAGCATGGAGTAAATAAATTCCCCTGCGTCCCATTTACGGCTTCTAATCACGTATTCACCGAGGATCATAGTGTTTCTACGCGACGATGAAGACGGTTCTTTGGTCTTTTTGCGGTCACTTTTTCCTTTGTTAACTGCTTTTGACACTCTTATTCCCAAGTGACAAATCGCTGTGTTTAGCGATCATTGTTATTTCAAGTCGGCGTTTAAGCTTTCGCGCATAAATACGGTAGTTTGGTGTGATAGGCTGTGAGGAGTGTAGTGTTTTATGTCAGCTGGAAAACATCCTGCCTATCCAGACAACACGCAACGAACAGTACCTTATCTTCATTGATACCTCCATATGAACCTCACCGCTGCGCGCTCAACTAGAACATGTATTTGTGTGATGAATTCTAAGTTTGGTCAACTTTAAATCGACTCGCGCAATAAGAATCCACTTGGGTACGTTCACCCACTGTTTTGTCGCTCCTATTGACATCATAGCGTATCTAACACCGGTATTCCACGCAACATGACTTGATGGAAATCCAACTATGTCTAGTGCTGGTACAGAAGCCAAAGTTACGAGCAGTGAGTCGAAGTTTCGCAAGCGTTCGTTAAGTTTTCGCGAGAAGAAAAAATGGCGGCTTAGACGAACGAAGAGCGTCCTCGAGACGCCGTCTAACGATGAGTTTTCGTGGGTCAGGAAAGATATGTATGCTTGTGAAGATGGTGCCTTAAATGACGATGGTAAGGATTCGGGAATATTGTAATTACGGTACTTAGCGTCACTCTGTTGGACCAGAATTATCGTTGACAATAGCCTTTGCGGAAACCCCTTTGCGGTTTCAATAAGATCAGTGAGTACTTATCGTTATTTACTCTAATCGAACATCAAGTTTTTCTAGTTTTACCAGTACTGTTTGTCGATGTTTTCTGACATAACTATTGATTTATGATTCTAAATCTTGAATATTCAATTTGATGATCTTTAGTTGGATTAAAAAAAGCACAATTATTGTTAAGGTTCATTGTTAGAATACAACAGTTGATTGATCAACTAATTCACAGGCGAATCGTCTGAGATTGAAGCTCATTTATGTCTACAGACAGTCTTCTAGTAGTTTTTTTTAATGACATTCGCTCAATGTCGCTCCATTACATTGAATTGAGACTGGAGATACATTCATTTCATAATATTATCATCACCTTCGCCTTCGATTGTTAATCAAAATTAGTTTTCTATGATGCAGCGTTGTGTGATGCTCGTATTTATATAATTATGAATCAGAATGTAGTTTGTATATTAATGTAGTTTTTTGACATTAATATCCTCGATAAAGATGTTTATTATTCTTATTCTTGATAGGAAGCCAGGCCAAGCATGGCAGCTGTAGTTTCTCTAGAACAATCCTAACAGCAGGACTACAATCTTTTATATTATCAGAATTGCTTTATTTTATTAGATGAATCCAAGTGATATTGTGTTTTTATATTTATTGATGACGGTTCTAGTATGTGGGTTGTATTATTATTTTGATCTGCTTTTTTCGATTCCTTTGATGCCAAAAACTTTAATTATCGGGAGCCAATTATCTTCCAATCAAAAACGTTGTACTTGACCTATACATCGTTATTCTATATCCATCAGATTTAATAGATTCGTATGAAAAATTTAGATACGCTTTCTTGTAAGTGAACTCGACAATTTTATACCCGTTTGTCATAGTCGGTCACGCAGCCTTACTAGTCGGTCACGCAGCCTTACTAGTCGGTCACGTAGCCTTATAATCACGCATTGGGTACTGTATGTAAAGCATGTGTCATTAGTCGGTCACGTAGCCTTATAATCACGCATTGGGTACTGTATGTAAAGCATGTGTCATTAGTCGGTCACGTAGCCTTATAATCACGCATTGGGTACTGTATGTAAAGCATGTGTCATTAGTAGCCTTATAATCACGCATTGGGTACTGTATGTAAAGCATGTGTCATTAGTCGTAGGTCATTAGTCATCACGTAGCCTTATAATCACGCATTGGGTACTGTATGTAAAGCATGTGTCATTAGTCGGTCACGTAGCCTTATAATCACGCATTGGGTACTGTATGTAAAGCATGTGTCATTAGTCGGTCACGTAGCCTTATAATCACGCATTGGGTACTGTATGTAAAGCATGTGTCATTAGTCGGTCACGTAGTCTTATAATCACGCATTGGGTACTGTATGTAAAGCATGTGTCATTAGTCGGTCACGTAGTCTTACAATCACGCATTGGGTACTGTATGTAAAGCATGTGTCATTAGTCGGTCACGTAGCCTTATAATCACGCATTGGGTACTGTATGTAAAGCATGTGTCATTAGTCGGTCACGTAGCCTTATAATCACGCATTGGGTACTGTATGTAAAGCATGTGTCATTAGTCGGTCACGTAGCCTTATAATCACGCATTGGGTACTGTATGTAAAGCATGTGTCATTAGTCGGTCACGTAGCCTTATAATCACGCATTGGGTACTGTATGTAAAGCATGTGTCATTAGTCGGTCACGTAGCCTTATAATCACGCATTGGGTACTGTATGTAAAGCATGTGTCATTAGTCGGTCACGTAGCCTTATAATCACGCATTGGGTACTGTATGTAAAGCATGTGTCATTAGTCGGTCACGTAGCCTTATAATCACGCATTGGGTACTGTATGTAAAGCATGTGTCATTAGTCGGTCACGTAGCCTTATAATCACGCATTGGGTACTGTATGTAAAGCATGTGTCATTAGTCGGTCACGTAGCCTTATAATCACGCATTGGGTACTGTATGTAAAGCATGTGTCATTAGTCGGTCACGTAGCCTTATAATCACGCATTGGGTACTGTATGTAAAGCATGTGTCATTAGTCGGTCACGTAGCCTTATAATCACGCATTGGGTACTGTATGTAAAGCATGTGTCATTAGTCGGTCACGTAGCCTTATAATCACGCATTGGGTACTGTATGTAAAGCATGTGTCATTAGTCGGTCACGTAGCCTTATAATCACGCATTGGGTACTGTATGTAAAGCATGTGTCATTAGTCGGTCACGTAGCCTTATAATCACGCATTGGGTACTGTATGTAAAGCATGTGTCATTAGTCGGTCACGTAGCCTTATAATCACGCATTGGGTACTGTATGTAAAGCATGTGTCAGCCTTATAATCAGCATTGGTCACGTAGCCTTATAATCACGCATTGGGTACTGTATGTAAAGCATGTGTCATTAGTCGGTCACGTAGCCTTATAATCACGCATTGGGTACTGTATGTAAAGCATGTGTCATTAGTCGGTCACGTAGCCTTATAATCACGCATTGGGTACTGTATGTAAAGCATGTGTCATTAGTCGGTCACGTAGTCTTATAATCACGCATTGGGTACTGTATGTAAAGCATGTCATCAGTTGGTCACGTAGTCTTATAATCACGCATTGGGTACTGTATGTAAAGCATGTGTCATTAGTCGGTCACGTAGTCTTATAATCACGCATTGGGTACTGTATGTAAAGCATGTGTCATTAGTCGGTCACGTAGCCTTATAATCACGCATTGGGTACTGTATGTAAAGCATGTGTCATTAGTCGGTCACGTAGCCTTATAATCACGCATTGGGTACTGTATGTAAAGCATGTGTCATTAGTCGGTCACGTAGTCTTATAATCACGCATTGGGTACTGTATGTAAAGCATGTGTCATTAGTCGGTCACGTAGTCTTATAATCACGCATTGGGTACTGTATGTAAAGCATGTGTCATTAGTTGGTCACGTAGCCTTATAATCACGCATTGGGTACTGTATGTAAAGCATGTGTCATTAGTCGGTCACGTAGCCTTATAATCACGCATTGGGTACTGTATGTAAAGCATGTGTCATTAGTCGGTCACGTAGTCTTATAATCACGCATTGGGTACTGTATGTAAAGCATGTGTCATTAGTCGGTCACGTAGCCTTATAATCACGCATTGGGTACTGTATGTAAAGCATGTGTCATTAGTCGGTCACGTAGTCTTATAATCACGCATTGGGTACTGTATGTAAAGCATGTGTCATTAGTCGGTCACGTAGCCTTATAATCACGCATTGGGTACTGTATGTAAAGCATGTGTCATTAGTCGGTCACGTAGTCTTATAATCACGCATTGGGTACTGTATGTAAAGCATGTGTCATTAGTCGGTCACGTAGTCTTATAATCACGCATTGGGTACTGTATGTAAAGCATGTGTCATTAGTCGGTCACGTAGCCTTATAATCACGCATTGGGTACTGTATGTAAAGCATGTGTCATTAGTCGGTCACGTAGCCTTATAATCACGCATTGGGTACTGTATGTAAAGCATGTGTCATTAGTCGGTCACGTAGTCTTATAATCACGCATTGGGTACTGTATGTAAAGCATGTGTCATCAGTCGGTCACGTAGTCTTAATCACGCATTGGGTACTGTATGTAAAGCATGTGTCATCAGTTGGTCACGTAGTCTTATAATCACGCATTGGGTACTGTATGTAAAGCATGTGTCATTAGTCGGTCACGTAGTCTTATAATCACGCATTGGGTACTGTATGTAAAGCATGTGTCATTAGTCGGTCACGTAGCCTTATAATCACGCATTGGGTACTGTATGTAAAGCATGTGTCATTAGTCGGTCACGTAGCCTTATAATCACGCATTGGGTACTGTATGTAAAGCATGTGTCATTAGTCGGTCACGTAGCCTTATAATCACGCATTGGGTACTGTATGTAAAGCATGTGTCATCAGTCGGTCACGTAGTCTCTTATAATCACGCATTGGGTACTGTATGTAAAGCATGTGTCATCAGTTGGTCACGTAGTCTTACAATCACGCATTGGGTACTGTATGTAAAGCATGTGTCATCAGTTGGTCACGTAGTCTTATAATCACGCATTGGGTACTGTATGTAAAGCATGTGTCATAGTCGGTCACGTAGTCTTATAATCACGCATTGGGTACTGTATGTAAAGCATGTGTCATCAGTTGGTCACGTAGTCTTAATCACGCATTGGGTACTGTATGTAAAGCATGTGTCATCAGTTGGTCACGTAGTCTTATAATCACGCATTGGGTACTGTATGTAAAGCATGTGTCATTAGTCGGTCACGTAGCCTTATAATCACGCATTGGGTACTGTATGTAAAGCATGTGTCATCAGTTGGTCACGTAGTCTTATAATCACGCATTGGGTACTGTATGTAAAGCATGTGTCATTAGTCGGTCACGTAGCCTTATAATCACGCATTGGGTACTGTATGTAAAGCATGTGTCATTAGTCGGTCACGTAGTCTTATAATCACGCATTGGGTACTGTATGTAAAGCATGTGTCATTAGTCGGTCACGTAGCCTTATAATCACGCATTGGGTACTGTATGTAAAGCATGTGTCATTAGTCGGTCACGCCGCCTTACAGTCACGCATTTAGCCTGCGTAGCTTGGCGGTTTTGGGGAGAATGGCTAAAGGGGGAGGAGGGAAGGAAAGAAAAAACCGCCATGCTAGTAACGCAGGATGCAGACTTTGGATTTCACTGCACTACGACGCACTGTGTCATGTAGAAAACGGTGCTGAAGCAAGCACAAAGGAAACTGATGAAAAACGTATTTGTGCTTATGCTTGCGTCAGGGCCGTTTCCACAGTGAAATAATGCCTCTTTAAAGGATCTTATCATGTGGTGTGTTATCAGTGCTATCACTTGCATTGCCTAGGAACATGTTTATATATGAGAATATCTGATACAAGTATATATTAAACGATGTTTTTACTTTTC
>JAUJYZ010001144.1:180000-227500 GCA_033675265.1 Actinostola sp. cb2023
CACCAGTAGCTGCGCCGGTAAAACCAAAACTGGCTATTAAACCTGTGAAGGGAAAGAAACCAGACATGCCATTAACGGCTGTCCGTCAAGGGCTCATCACCGTCGACGCACTGCAGGCCAAGAGAGGCAAACTAAAAGCTGTCAAGAATGACGAAATGGAATCTCCGAAAAGCTCAAAGTCTATTCACAGCATGATAGGCCGACTAGCGGGTCAGGGTGGACGAAGTGGTGCGAAGCCTACGCCTGCGTTTGGAGGGAACCAACACGCTCATCTGTTGGCTAAAGCAGTCGCCGCGAGAGCAGCGACGTTAGCTAACGAGGCTCGCGAATCTGAACATGATTCCCCGTCTTCATGGGAAGATGAAACGTCAAGCCCTAACATCCCTTATAGTTCGAACCCACCAAAACCAATACAATCAAGTCCAAAGAAAACACCACCACCCGTACCACCTAAGAAGAAAAGTCTGGTACCGGGACACATACAGTATTCCCCGAGACCTGAGTCCGATAGTCCTAACAGAAAAATGCTATTTCCACCCAGAGTGGGCGAGTATAATGACCGACCATACGACACGACGATGTATCCCTCGGAGGAAGACCGCACGATGATGATATTTGATGACATTCTTCGTAAGGAAGTTGAAAGTGAGAATTGGAGTTTGAATTCATGGAACAGTAGTGATTCTAGTTCGCTTGCCGAGGGTGTTTTACCGCCAGGTACGTACCTTGGAAACAGCCATGAAGAAAGGCAAAGGAAATCTAGTTTTGGAAGTGCGTCGAGACCGTGGTATGAGTATAGTTCGGGATCTCCTTCCGAGGAGAGTTTGAGCGCAAGTTCGGAGAGAATAAGTCAGTTGAAACCCAGTTTATCGTTGGACGAAGGAACGAGAGTAAACGGTGAAAGGACTGTCGATGTAGTTAGAAGGAGATATTCAGATGAAGATGGACGTCCGTCGAGCTCAACTCTAACGAGAGACGAGATAAGTCTTGTTCCGTTGGACGAAAAACGTTCTCATTCGGTTTCAAATTCATCTATGGATTCCGATCAAATCATTAACGAATCGTACAAAATCGATAATCGTTCGTTAACTGATGATATAAGTGGGAGATACACTCCAACAAATAACGATGAAGGGCGTGGTGAAAACGGATTACTGAACGATCAACGTGATATATACAGTCCTTCTAGTGACGTGTCACAGGACAGTGACGTAGTAGAGAAAATCATCACAACATCATCAGGAGTGAAGATAAAACTACTTCTACAGGCAAACAAATCACCCAAGAAAAACGAACTAGACATTCCTTCAAATACACAACGTTCTACATTAAACGATATGCAACATGAAAGTATCACTTACAATGATTCCTATGTCAATCACATATCTGAGAAACCAGCTGACTTCTTACCACCACCGCCTATGGACTTCCATGGTCAAGTAATTGGTGAAATGTCTTCCCCACCACTACCACCCCCACCAGAGTTCTTGCTTGTTGATAATGGTGATTTTTCAAGTCCACTACCAGCACCACCCATTGATTTTTGTGATGATGATGATGTAGACTGTGGTTCTTCTGTAGATGTTCCTTCTCAACAGCACATACAAGACAGTGGGTAAGTGTTTTTGAGAGATAAACTCAGAGTCGTTTTCGTATGAGTGGGAAAGTTACAGCACCTTCTCATGCTGTATTGAAAGAGTTTGATTTGATGAGAAGCAACTGCACGCTTTTTGATTGGTTCAGAAAGGAAGCCATTTGAGTGTCACGGTACCACAGGGTTCCCACTCATATGAAAATGACTATTAATTTGTTGCAGATGAGGAATGCTAGTTCATGTTTCCTGTTATGTAACTTTTTTAATAAACGATCTATCTATCTGTTGCTATGGATATAGTAGTAAACTGGAGGGAAGACTTATTGCTCGGGCTGGAGAAATGCAGTTCAGGATCACAAAATTTCGTTTTTCACATTGCTCAGTCTCATGCAGTTCACATACCGAATCTTTGTATGCCGATTTCCATATTTCGGACTGCAGTTATCCAATGTATTCACGGTAATAATTTGTTGCAGATGGTGGCAATAAAGATGACACTTTGATCAATTTGAAACATTTTTACTTATAAACACTTCCATAATAAGCACAGATTAGCCCGAGCATAAAGCGGTAGAGGATCTAGAAGGGGTACCAAGTTTGTGCAGTTTCTTATCCAAACTTCTAGTATAGTTTTAATTATTAATATTATTAAACTGTTTTAAGAGTTATCTGATTTTAAAGATTAAAGTCACTAGGGATACATTGTACATATATCAAGGGTAGGCATGTTAGTTACATTACCCATATTTTGATTTATACCAAAGGAATCCCAACATTTTTCTGAAGAAATGTCAAAAGCACTGGTAGCCCAATAATAATTATTTATTTGCATTTTTACAATAATATTACAAGTTTTTGTATTGATAAATAAAATTAAGGAGGAACAATAAATTGATAGTGTAAATAGTATATATAATGTATATAATGAGATACACCTAATTTCAAAAAACGTTGTCCAAATAGCCAAATACGAATTCATTCAAAAAGACAAAAGAAACAGTTCAGCTTGAGTGCACTTCTTTTGTCTTTTAATGAAATCCTATTTGGCTTTTTTGATTATTATTGGACGTTTTTGAAATTAGGTGTATATAATGTATATCTTGACTATCAAAAGCACAGGTAGCCCATGAGATATATGATATATCTGGAGTATCAAAATTATATATCTTTAGCTAGATGCAGGTGATTTATTGTGTTAATTATTTCCAGTGGGTCATCGTTCCAAGACAAGCCTTTACTAGAATGGACCTGTGATGATGTCTGTGATTGGTTAGACTTCCTACACTTGCCACAGTACAAAGAAACTTTCATAGAGAATGACATCCAAGGGCTTCACCTTCCAGAGCTTAACAAGGCTGAATTACTGGAATTAGGCATTAAGAGTCTTGGCCATAGAATGACTATGGAAAATTCTGTAGCTAAATTGTGCCATCCAATCGAGTCAAGCTGTTGAAGATCTTTCATCAATAGTCATCACAACTAATATTAAAACAGAGAAAAATCTCCAAATGTCATCAATCATTATTTTGTTCATCAAAAGGGATATAACTCATCTAATGTAATGTCACTCCCATTCCAATATGGCAATAAACTACATGTACTTAAAACGATTGTATTCCCAATGGGAACTTAACATAAGCAACCATACAGTAGACTAGTTGTATCTCTGGCTCCAGCTGTATGTAAGGTGGTTAGCGCTATCCACCGGAGACAAATTATTGGATAACTGCATTATGTTTATCCATTGGATAGGACTTAAACAGTGGATAGCGCTATCCACCTTTCATGCAACCAGGGCCTGATGATCAAAATGATAGAAAATGTTTGGACAATTTATAAGCGGGCAAAATACAAATATAAACATCAATATTATATTTTCAACCATACTCATCTCAGACTGCTTTCCAGTAACTATTTTTGTGAAAAACAATATAAAAACTGTGAATATTGTATAGAAGTGTCAGATAGTTTGCAGAAGTTTGCTGTTGCTTTTTAATTTTGTAAGTATTTTGTACAAAGTTAATGTGGAATTTTTGTCCATTTTCATTCGATTTGGAACTAGTTTTCCTGTGCATGTTTTGTTCTAGAAATAATAAAAATAATATTATATTTTAAAATGATGTTGTTGGTGTCAGAATCGAGACTTGTTCCCAGTAACTTGTAGGATTTTGCAAATTCATCATGGTGCCAGAGAACCCCTTCTCATTTTATGATATCTCCAATTATAGACTGCAAAACAGCCCCTACTTCTTAGCAAAACTCTTGTCGAGAAGAGTCGAAGTTTGACCAAGTCATTGACTGGGCCGCGAGAGAATGAGGCGAGACGAAAAGATGCCTCGCTCCCCAAGTTTGTGAAGAAGTAGGGGCTGTTTTGCAGTCTACTCCAATTACCACTGCATGATTGTGACCACTCGAGCATCATGTTGTTTACAATAACAGACATGAGACATCAAAGACTTTCATATTATTTTCAATTGATGTTTGTAATTGATGGAAGTCTATTAGAGTGATTCCAATAAACCTGGCCACTACTAATTAGCTGTCAGTGTTTATTAGATGCAAAGAAACGAGTGTCTAATAATGTGTATTAGTGTAGTTAGTAGAGTGCAATTTAGAAAAGCTTGAAAACTAAATAACTAATTAGTACTAAATAGCACTAATGAAACAATAGAAAACAATAGAAATACATCTATTTAGTACTATTTAAAGTTAGTACTATTTCATGCTTTTCTAAATTGCACTCGTAATGCCCAGGTTTATTGGAATCACTCTACAAACAGTTGCAACTTCCGTCTCTAGTGGTCACATGGTATGAATAACTGAAACAAATCATTAGGTATTCTAAGCAAAGTAATGACTGATCAAGTCTGCGGGTCAATGGGCCAAGCAATGTTGGGAGTGTTTGCAAGGGCTTCAACCCTACCTTATCCACATAACTGATATACGTATTTGAAGAAATAGAAAACGAGGTGTGCTCTATCGAGTTATAGAAACATGCAGGAATTGGAAGAAGACAAGAGAAGTGCTAGGATTCTTGCACTTCTCGAGTCTTCTTTCAATTCCTAAGTGCTTCTATATAACTCAATAGAGCACAGCTGCCGAGTTTTCTATTTCTTTTATAAAATATAAGTATGATTTTAAAGCAAGTTTTCAATTTTGTTCGTTGCAAAAATGTTTGAATATCTGTGTGTGTGTGCACTGTGCTCTCATAGAGCATGCGGAATAAGCATCCTTTGGCCAATCAGAGCGTGGGTTATATTTATAATATTATATAGACACAAGTGTTTTACTGGAAAATATACTAGTGAGGATATCGACGTAAAACACTTGTGACATCAAGGCATAGATTTTCTCTTTCAAATTATTTCATTATCTACATACACCAATGCAGTTTATATCTTTCAAATTAATTCATTATCTACATACACCAATGCAGTTTATATCTTTCCTGTCCTAATCCCATTAATTTAGCACAATCCAACGACGGTTTTCAGAAATAGCAATATTTTATTATTTACTTGAGCATTACACTTAGTAAAGACGCTGTGGTTTTCCCATAGTGCTCTTAAGGTACAGAGCCCGTACGTTTTGCCAGTTCTTCTTGAGAAGTGAAACTAAGAAATTAACTGCAAGATTGACATTTCCAGCAAGTTCTTCATCACTCATACCAACATGACCAACAGCGACATTAAGACACAGTACCTACAATGAACATAACACTTAGTAATAATGCACACTTATTGACTACTTTCAGATGGTTATGCTACTGCTTCCTGTACAAAATACATGTAAAAATGGCTCTAAATTTTGATATGTAGACGTTCAAAACAGTGTAGTTGTAGAAAAATTTCTCCTTTCAGATTAAAAGAACCTTGAAGAGAATTTTGAAAATAATCAGACATCACACCACAGGTAGCCCAACCATTGCTTTTGAGGCTACTAAATAATTCAAAAAATGATATTTGCGTCTTTTTTTGATGGGTTCCCTGTGGTAAAGCGCGCGCGCGCGCAATACATATGTTGGGTTCCCTGTGCTGAGTAATGTCCTATGTTGGGCTTCCTGTGTGCATCCTACGCGTCCCGCAGCAAATGTGTATATTGAAACAAGGTACGAAACTCCAGTCACGTGATGGCCTGATGTGCGGCGCAAGTAGATGGTGCACTTTTCCGTGAACCGAAGAGCCGAAGTCGTCGTACGCTACAGGCCCTTGGGGGGTACACAGGGTGAAGTCGTTATTTTGTCGCTAATGGCGGGGCGTGGAAGAGAAGTTCATATCAAGAAAGACTGATTTTTTCGGTGTAAACGTTGGGATTCTTTTCCCTATTCATGGTAAGTTTAGAAGTTCACAATTCATGTCAACTTTAAGTAAATCTAGAAGAAATTTGACGGTTTTAAAGTAGTCCTTTTTCATTTTGAATGGTTGAGAAACTTTGGATGTGTTGTGCTCGACACGTGAGAAAGTTTTGTTGAAAATAAACTGAACTAAAAGTACTTTTTGTCATGGTTTTTACGTAGTATTTGCTCTAAATGTTCTCTAATGAAAGGACTTGCCTATACTAGGGCAGAAGGGCTGCTTAATACTCCTCAACAAATCAGTTTTTTTCTATAAATTATGACTGAACTATTTCAGTATTTGACAAGTGTGTAGTTGTCAGTGATCGAAATACACTTCAACAAGGAACCTCTCTCAACTGACTGATTTTACTTTACCTGTTTAAACATTACTGACTCTCTCATCTAGAAAGTGTTTGACATAATTTTGAACTTTACTTATAGTTCTTCTGACACAAGGGAACGCCAACACAGCATAAACCATCTGAAGCAAAAATATAGACAAACTCAAATTCACCGGCTGACATCGAAGGAGACATGAATGGCGATGGACTCGTGAAGCTGCCGTGAACTAAAATATTAAAGGGGGACTCTGATCAAAATCGACCCTTCTTGGAGTGACTTTTCTCCAGCGTCTACTAAAAGTATATAGATAAACTAATAAAAATACGAAACATTTTTGTTTTTGGTCCAGAGAGTGTCGAGAAATCCTCATAAGAGGCCGAAATCACCCGTACGCCATGTTGGTTTTGAATAAACGAGCCCGTGATAAACAGACAGCGGTTGGTCTCTGTGACGTCATCCAATCAACCCATTGAACACGTCCGTACATTCACATACAAAGTCTTGTAAAATACTACCCAGTTTTATTGATGTTTCTTCGTCTTATTTTGTCATTCAGCCGTCCAATACATTTTTCAGGCAGTTAGGGCTCATCACCTAGCACCAGAAGTTTCTAAAGTGGATAGAACTGTGATATATATCATGCTAAACGAACCTGAAGTTGTTGAGAATACTTCGTGTCAGTCTTGCACTCTTGGCCTTACAACTTCAAATGGATTTGAGATCTAAATGTTATCATATCAAATCGGCAGCATACAGATTTGTAAGCATATCCCAAGTAAACGATTTTCTTATGAAGCATTCGTGAAAGCCGAGGGCCAGAAAGATTTAAGGATTGTAAAGTTTATATTGTGACTGTATAGAAGAACAAGTTACAATGCCCGGCGAACACGGCTCCCGCCGAGACACTCGCAGTATACATGTTACGACACTTTTAATTTTCAACACCAGAATCATTGGAAATTGATAATAAAATGCATAGAATGAACAGTTTTCTTGCAGATTAATTGTTTTCTAAAAAATAATTTATGAGATAGGATTTTAAAATCTGTTGTCCTACAACTGCAGTGTGTTGACAATCGTGCAAAGCAGATTGATCAGTAGAGGTCAGTCGCATCGGGTCATCCTGAAGTACATTTCGTGACTACTACATTTACTGGTAGTATTCTGAGTATTAGGAGACTATTAAATTGTGAAGTATTTATATACATCAGATTCGTGGATATATCCAACTTCTTTTAGTTTTATACCGAAAAATAATTATTGAGCAGTTCAGTCACCATACAACATGGTAAACATGTACGGCGTATGTTTCTAGTACTACTCATAATACCGGTCACGCTCCTGCCCTTGAAGAGACTTCAGATGATGAATTCGTGGCATAAATATGTCGAAATTAATCTTACCAGAAGTCCCAACGTACACTTTAGATCCTCTTATATGTTAGGATATGGAAGAGTATATATTTGGGAGTTATATCCTGCTCGTACGCCGAAAGCGGCGGACTTGAGAATACGTGAGAGTACGTAACATTCAGCTATAAATCATAATGGAATCGTCGAATTCTGCAGTGAAAATATCTTCTTTTGGATGTATTTGTCGCTTGAACACAGCAACTTGATTGTATATTTTGCTATTTGGCAATCAAAATAATATTAGAATGGATAAAGCGTGATTTTCTGTGGATATTTTCAGAGACCTCCATACTTTGCCTTGTAGCCGAATATTTGGGTTGATTGGATGACGTCACTAGCGCCCGTTCCAGTCTCCCTCCAAGTTTTCGATTTATTCACTGGCCTCGAAAAAGAAAGAGCAAAAACTAGCACTTGCCGTTGAAATTTCGAAAAACCGTTTGGTAGAGTTATTATTGATAGCTTCAAGATTGTAATTACGGAGTTTCAGCTGGTTTAAAAGTTTGAGGTATTTTGATCAGAGTCCCACTTTAACAGTTGTTCATTCTTGTCATTGAAATAGCACGACACATTTAGCAAATATTAAAGTCTTACTATCATCTGAGAGAAACAGAGTAATTTTAACGGCATATTTTTCGTAACGGAACGCAAGTAAGCTTATCGCTTCCAACTTCGATGTTTGCTATTCAATCAGTCATGATCAGTGATTCACAACTTGTCCGTTGTGTATAATATTATTTCATTGTTATTAAGCTTATTTCCATGCTATTACTGTCAATATAGTGAATAAATTGCACAGAAAGTAACGGCAAAACAGTGTGTAAAAAGCTAGTAAACTTATTGTTGAAATAAATACGTGAATAAATAGTGAATAAATTGCACAGAAAGTAACGGCAAAACAGTGTGTAAAAAGCTAGTAAACTTATTGTTGAAATAAATACGTTTGTTTGTCATTTTGTGTACAAGTACTAATAGCAAATGTGTTGTGTAGTACTAAATATTGAGACTATTCAGCATTTATAAAACACAATGCGTCAATTTTGAAGATTTCAATCGATAAAAATCGAAATACAAAACAAATACTTTACAGAGGTCAAAACAGAAAACAAATAAAGTATATTGTAGATGTTTTGACTCATGTTTAGTGAACATATCAATGTTAAAACTTGCCAAAAAGAGTATCGTTCAGATTTGCCGAGCGCTTGTCGATGCCTTCTCGAAGGTAAAATCCGACTACTTCACGGAAAAGTGCACCATCTACTTGCGCCGCACATCGGGCCATGACGCTCAAAATTTCAACAATTAGTTTCTCAGCGTACGTTGAAGTTAGACGACTGACACTTACAAAGTGTTTCGAGAATACGGTAAAGTTTAGTTATTCGAAGAAAAATTGAATTTTCACATCACATTGACAAAATTAGGGTCAAAAACGTATTTGTCACGTGACCGAGTTTCATACCTTGTTTCAATATACACATTTGCTGCGGGCGCATCCCGCAGGAAGCACACAGGAAGCCCAACATAGGACATTACTCAGCACAGGAACCCAACATATGTATTGCGCGTGCGCGCTTTACCACAGGGAACCCATCAAAAAAAGACGCAAATATCATTTTTTGAATTATTTAGTAGCCTCAAAAGCAATGGTTGGGCTGCCTGTGATCACACTCATTATTTTGATCACAACAGGAATTGAGAAGCAGTAGCAAAAATCTGATTTGTGTACACTACATTACCTGTTTTAGCCTGCTTAGCAAGCCATGTTTCGGACTAAGCCCTGTAAAATAGGGCAGCCTCCCCAAAGATTTAAGACCCTGGGTTGGGGTCCGATCAGAGCTACTGCCATGGCAACACTGATCTCCCAGAAAATAAGGCCTTACTAGCACTTCACGTTTGAGTTACTACCTATATTTACATAGGTACGGTATAATCTACATGAAGTACTATGCCTTAAATCTGGTAACTCTCCTACCTTCTTCATTTGGAACTTGATAGTTGATCGTACGTCCTCCACCTTTTGGATCATGTTCTCATTGTGGGTAATAGGTGTAGGGAATTTACCAGCCTTGTTAAGTCCAGGACCAAGTATACGTGGAATCTGCCTGATCAAGCTCTCAGAGGCTAAGAAGGCATCATATTTCTTGGCTACAATGTAAACAAAACAACATTATTGTCCATCTTGCACATCATTATAGGCATCCTTCTGTGAACAGGATATTCACTTTAGATAATACACCCTTACAAACATGCGATTGACAGTTCTACAACACCAAGTACACAAGGAACCACGACAGGTGTAAATACTGTACAGTCACCTACATATACTGTCAGAGGTTAATTTATTTTATTTACGGGTGACATTTTCAAGATTAACTCACCCAACTTTTTCACAAGTTTTTTGTTCTTGTTAAGTTTCTTCAAGGCTTCAGCATCCATGCAAGGGATATTATTAGCATTAGCTTCATCACAGTGAGAGGCATCACCAAGGACACACACCTTCATCTGTGGTCTAGGGATCTTCTTTAGTTTGATTGTACCACTGAAACGCTTGTCCTTTTGAGGATCGTAGTTTTTCAGGGCAATCTGAAGCTCCACAGTCTCGACAAACTTGCGAGGTTTGTCCTTGGATCCTTGTAGGACTCCACCTACACTCTCGTACAGTGTTTCACGAGTTATCTTACTGTAATGCAAAGAAAATAGATTACAAAATTGGCTTGATCATTTGCAACTACGCGAAGCTAAGGTCTTCAGTTCAGACTCGAGTAAATTTTAAGTTCGATCCGATTTCAACGGCTACCTTTAACATTGGAAATGGCGATTCGACTGGTCTTCAAGAGAAATACAAAATAGTCCAAAGAAAAACGTCGATTATTGGACTTTTTACAAAAACTTTAAACACGATTTAGCAATCGACACTAGATCACACAAAACTTGACTGCGTATTCTCTCCCATCACAAAGTTATTTGGGGGGAAATTTCAACGCTGTCAGAGTAGTTAACTATTCGATGTTTTGTGGGTTCAGTATCAACACAGGATGGGTAATAAATCGATAAGATTCAACTAGATTTTATTCCTCTACTTCTCACACACCTCATCTTTTCGGCTACTTCTGGCAAAAGAGAAAGAAATCTTGAGTGAGCACACTCTTGTGGGGGAAACCGCTGACGCATAATTTGCAGGACAGGGATCCCAAAAGTTCCCGCCATGTTTACGTTTTGCGCATTTGTTTATATTTGAGTTGAATTGTCTTTCAAGAAAAGGTATGTATTCAAATAATTTTCAGGTGATATTTTGATGCTATTACTATAATCTGTGGAAAGGCATATTTTCCATCCTTTAATCAGTTTATATCGTGGAGTTTTGTGCGTGTGGTTGAACTCACACAAGCTTTCATTTCTTACTCCCAAGTTAGTGATAACGATATTTAGTGTCGTACAGAAACTAGAGATACATGATATTGTGTGTCTTTCCACTGACTTGGCAGTGTTTGTAGATGTTGAATAATGTAACTAAATATCTATCTTTAGCTGTTAGAGTGCAATTTAGAAAAGCTTGAAAACTAAATAACTAATTAGTACTAAATAGCACTAATTGAACAATAGAAAACAATAGAAATAGCACTATTTAGTACTATTTAAAGTTAGTAATATTTCACGCTTTTCTAAATTGCACTCTAGTGTTTTGTATAGCAAGAAGTGTTTGTTGTATGTTGTTGATATATTTACATTTATTATGAGAAAAGCCCTGGTGCCCACTCCCATAATATTGTCAATATTATACATGTATAAGGGGTGCGTGCCCCCCATCAGGGTTGAACCTCTTGCCACTGAAACAGGGTAACAAATTATTCAATTTATGCATCTGTCCTCAGCTTCCCTGAGGGGAGGAGGGGGATGGTCTGGGGAAATGTGGTGACTTTGACAACCGTAATGCCCTCACATTTTCCCTGGATGTGGTCTTTACTCTTGGGGCACTGATGTAGCAATTCCCCTAAGTATCTTGTTGTCAAATCCCCCCACCCCCCCCCCCCCCCAAAATCAACAAACACAAGAGACACAGAAATTTGTCTTATGATTTATTGCCCCTAGTAAGTAGAGACTTTAATATCATACATGTATATCAAATCAACAACACAACTGCTCCAGAACCCTAACCAGTTTCTCAACTGTTTACACATTTCAAGCTCCAATAGCAATGGATTTTAACGTTACATACCGTCTTTCTTCTCAGCCGCCATCCATGGGAACCCAGGGGTATATTCTGGCACACATTACTCGCTCCCAGAGAAATACCCCTGGAAATGACTAACGAGTGACAGTAACTGTCTGTTGGTTCATATTTGTGTTAGCAGTAATAATTATTATTATTAGTATTCAAAACACTCTTCTGATTGGTTCTAGCTGAGTTGCAGTGACCATTCATAATTTGGTCCCTAATTTGTAAAGATGCTTTGGCCTTGTGTACATGTACAGATACATGTACAACCAGGTGTAAGGCCTAGTTCAGACGTTGTGCTAATCATGAGCCGTTCTCATTTCAAACAATAGTCTTATAGATAATGAGGCGGCTTCTTTTGAAGTACATGCAATTAAGAACGGCTCTTGGAAGGTACATCATTTGAACTAGGCCTAAGTGCTGTTGTGTTGAGGTTTCAATAACAATTTATTGTGTGTAAGGGTTGGCTAGAGGTGGGAATTGACTTACATGTAAATCCTTTTCAACTTGTCTTGTTACATGTTGTTGCATAATGTATAATTCCACTTTATCCCATATTAGGCCCATCCTCCTTTTAGGGGTCAAAATCATAGAACTTTAAATTATGACCCTCTTGTCAGTTTAGAATTTCTACCTTTTATAGGTAAACATTATTCGTTGCCACGCCCACAAGGTTGAGGTTCTGGTAGAGGTAGGGATTATTATTATTATTATTTGATAAAGAAACTATGGTAAGTAGTACCACTGCAGTAGACTTGCTGAGCTGATTGCTATAAAGAAAGGTGAACAATATGCAAAAGTTATCTCATGGATTAGAGCCAAAGTCTCGTTCTCAATATTGAGATCTGCGCTGCTGTGTCTGAGAGGCTCAAGAACATTTAAGAGATTACCTTGTGACATTAAAAACATTGATTTAGATATAGAAACCACAGGTAGCAGCCATCTGTAAATAATATTTTTATATCTTAATTTATTTATCTTTATCTTTTTTATATATATATATTGCTTATATTGTATTATTCATATTTATTGTTTGTATTTTAATATCATTAGTTAATTGTTATTGAACAATCCAAGCGATCATTTTAAATTTTGTAAATAAGGATTTTTTATCAATTTTTTTATCTCTTATTTGTAATTTGTTTTGAGGAATAAAGTTATTATCATTATTATTATTACTAATATGGTAAGTATTATTAATATTGTTATTATTATTAATATTATTAGTATCATTATTATTAATATTAATTAGCCAAGTGAACGTTTCAAATTTTGTAAATAAGGATTTTTTATCTATTTTTATCTATTATTTGTAATTTGTTTTGAGGAATAAAATTATTATCATTATTATTATTACTAATATGGTAAGTATTATTAATATTGTTATTATTATTAATATTATTAGTATCATTATTATTAATATTAATTAGCCAAGTGAACGTTTCAAATTTTGTAAATAAGGATTTTTTATCTATTTTTATCTATTATTTGTAATTTGTTTCGAGAAATAAAGTTATCATTATTATTAATATTATTATTATTATTTATAAGAAAGACAAACGCAAGGAAATTACGACGTTTCGACATCGTCCGATGTCATTATTGATGTCGAAACGTCGTAATTTCCTTGTGTTTGTCTTTCTTATAAATATAGTTTCTAAGTCGAAACTCATCCATTATTATTATTGTTATCATTATTTATAATAATAATATTATTATTAATATTGTTATTAGTATTAATATTATTTATTTTTATTATTAATATGATGGTTATCATTATTACTATTATTACTATTATTATTAAATATTATTATTTATATTATTATAATTATTAATAATATTATAATTATTGTTATACTCATTATTATTATTATTATTATCATTATTACCAAATTTCTGAATGAATGACGAGCATCCCTGCCAATCTTTATATGGGAATCCCCCCCTGGATCCATCCTGGCCAGTTTGGCTGCTGCAATGGGTGGTTAATAATTAGTTATTATGGTTATTATGTTAATGCATACCTTATTTTCTTGGCCTGGGTAGTGTTCACTGTGGGACAACCTTAGAAATACTACTCCATATAAAGTTGCTTTGCTTTATTTTTTATTTACTCCATCCTCATGATATTTTATTCTTTCATAATCTCAGTCAAATAATTTTATACCTTTGCCGAATTTTAAAATCATGGATAATAGGTTCTCGTAGTCCATATACTATAGTATGCTTAAATTCTCTGTTAAATGTGTTATTCATTATGGTACGTGATGCCTTTATGATCTTTATACATCGATGTAGTTATTGAAAATACGTCAGTATCAAGTCGGTGAATTTGGTACGTTTTATTGACTATTTATTTGAAAAAAAAGGAAGAACGGAAATTGGTTGGGTGTATTAATTATTGAGTTCCTGTAATCAGCAATGCACTTAAAGGACTGAGAAAACAGAAATAATGGCTGAATATTTCATGTGTGGATAAGTAGAACACTTGCTAACGCGCCGACAACAACAAGAACATCCAAAAACGCATGTTCGATAGCAATAACAACAACAGTGATATAACATCGTTAACGGAGGTAAGAGGAGGAGACTGAATCATTAACGGAAATTGAAAACCGTCAGTCGTCTCATGGGCACCATTTCAACCGATGGCAATCTTCCGCGCATGCGCCAGAGCGATGCATGTTTATATGTGAATTCAAAGTGCGCAATGGAATGATGTAGAGAAACCTTTCTAAGAAACCATTCTTCAAATTCCTTTTTCATAAAGCGACCACATTGCCTTACATCTAGAGTGGTCGGTTACCAGAGTTTCAACTATTTATAATAATAATATAATATAAAAGAGCCATCTCTTTGTAACGGCCAGGGTTGTTTGTCCCGGCCACAATCCTGCTCATGCCTATATTTATTATCGGCCACTTCTACACAGCGACCACCAAGTTTGGTCCCTAAATGCCCGTATTGGAGAGGTTCAACAGTTAATGTTCCACCTTTGCTCTGCTTGAGAAATAAGGGCGGTTGCGTCAAATAGAAAGTTCGGCCACGCCCACCTGTACTGGTATTTTCATGAACGTGTAGCGTAGTCCGAGTAAGTGTAATAAGGTATAATTCCATTCAGTTTCTCATATTTTTCTTTTCCCTTCATGCTAAATATAGCGAGCAGTATTTGTAAGAACTGTTAAAGGGATACGCCTTGGTTCATATCGCATATACAGGGCCCGCAAGTGGTGGGACTAAAACATTTCTTCCGTACAAGGGTCGCAATGACAATACCATTTTTTAAATTTCCTTAAAATTTTACTACCTCTGGGCAAAAAATTGGTGAGGCTCTAACCCTACCAGCCACTCCCCCTCCTAGGGCCCTGGTATGCCTTCCAAGGATTAGACTACTGTGCGTATTGAGTACCCCGCGACTTATGAATATGCGTCATGTCAACATTCTAATAAGGTATTTCGTCAAGTTGGTGGCGCGACTGACATATTCTATACTACTCTCAAGTCTTATCGTAATTACTAGCGTCATTGCAGTTCTCTAGTGAACAATAGAAATCCTTGACATTTAACGTGAGTGCTTTATAGGGTATTCAGGGCTGACACGTACTTTACGTCATTGATCGAATCGTGTATTCATAGTGTTGAGAAGATGGGACTTTTCGTATATATTCTGACAATATATGGCGACTGGGATATAATTGGAAAATAGAAAATAGATAGAAAATATATTTGTATCTACTTGTAAATAAGTTGAAAAATTTGTGGTACAAAATAAACTATGTATGTATGTATGTAAATAGATATATAAACAAATGAACGAATAAATAAATGAACGGATGAAGGATTGGCGAATGAATGAATGAACAAATAAATCAACCAATGAACAAATAAGTGAATGAATAAATCAATCAATGAAAGAATGAACCAATAAATAAATGAAGGATTGGTGAATGAATGAATGAATAATTAAATAAATGAATGAATGAACAAATAAATAAATGAATAATTAAATAAATGAATGAATGAACAAATAAATAAATGAATGAACAAATAAGTGAATGAACGAATAAATAAATGAATGAATGGCAAATAAATAAATAAATGAATGAATGAATGGCAAATAAATAAATGAAAGAATGAGCGAATAAATAAATAAATGAATGAACGAATAAATAATGAATGAACAAATAAGTGAATGAACGAATAAATAAATGAATGAATGGCAAATAAATAAATGAATGAATGGCAAATAAATAAATGAATGAATGGCAAATAAATAAATGAAGAATGAGCGAATAAATAAATGAATGAATGAACGAATAAATAAATGAATGAATGAACAAATAAATAAATGAAAGAATGAGCGAATAAATAAATGAATGAATGAACAAATAAATAAATGAAGGAATGAGCGAATAAATAAATAAATGAATGAACGAATAAATAAATGAAGGAGTGGTGAATGAATGAATGAGCGAATAAATAAATGAATGAACAAATAAGTGAATGAATAAATAAATAATTGAAAGAATGAGCGAATAAATAAATGAATGAATGAACAAATAAATAAATGAAGGAATAAATAAATAAATGAATGAACGAATAAATAAATGAAGGAGTGGTGAATGAATGAATGAACGAATAAATCAATCAATGAACAAATAAGTGAATGAATAAATAAATGAATAAATTGAAAGAATGAGAGAATAAATAAATGAATACATAAATAAATGAAGGAATCTTCAATGAACGAATAAATAAATGAAGGATTAATGAAAGAATGGACGAATAAGTAAATGAAGGAATCTTCAATGAGCGAATAAATATTATTTTGAAGCAAAGCACTTTTCTTGATATTTCAGCTGTTGCCATATTGTCCCCTGACTCCTTTTACCATGATTCATTTCGCACACTATGTATTCAATAATTGCTTTCACGATGTCTTAATTAATGATATTAGACTTTAGAAGTTTTCATAAAAAAATCATTTATTTTGATTTTCTGTCTGTCAATCTCGATTATGTATCGCGTAAAACTTAATGTACAATAATGAATTAGTAGAAGTAGCTGAATCACCAGCGCCAACATAAGCACGGCATAGACGCAGGTGATGTTGTTAGGATGCAAACAGAATCAGTGCCGTGTCGGTGCTTTGTTAGTCGCTATAAATGATTAATCTCCAGTATTGACTGCAATTGTTGTTTTTGAGGACTTCATTACCCTTGTCACTCGACACACTTGCTAGGATTAAACGTTTTTTGTGTGATTAGTATATACATGTAAAAAATAATATATATATATATATTTTTTCAATCAACGTTTATATTTGTATCTACAATTATACATTTTTTTCTTTTTTTACAATAAGTGCATGGTATTTATTTTGTTTGAGACTGTACTAATTACAGTCATCATTATACATGCCTACAATGACTAACTGAAAGGGCAAATTTATTGGGGACACAATCTGACGAGCGGCGAAGGCGCGAGCTCGTAGGGGGATGCGGGGGCATGCTCCCCGAAACATTTTGAGGTATAGGGTCTCCAAAATAGCATTTTCCTGCCTTCTGTGAGTAGTTTTCAGCAAGTAATCTGCCGGCCGCTGTTAAGATTTTGTCTTATTAGATTTCACTTTATTTTAAATATTTTTATGTTTTTTATAATATATATATTTTAAGGATTTTAAATTGTACGTACGTGCGTACGTGCGTATATGCACGAAAAACATTTTTTTACGATATCATAAAATATTCTATGTTTGTATTAATAATATCAAATATTTCATTCATGGGTCAAGGGCAATGTTTCTTACGTTGGTTGCTGTCAATAGCTTACTTCCTATTAGCGCGCTGAGACCGGTGTGTTTATATGTATACAGAAAGCATAGCGGTGAACACAGTTCCGATTATTAATTGAAGAACTTAAGTAAATGTAGCTTGATGTTACCGTTAGATAGCCCAATTCTCTCTCTACTCCCAGATAAATGGTTTTGTGTGTTGTGTGTTGTGTGAGTGGGAAAATGGACAAAAGAAATGTTAGACACCCAGCGTGCTATTTCTATGTGAGTATGTTTACATTATACCACAAATTCAAGTTCTAAAGACTGAAATAAAGGATAACATTGAATCTAAACATATAGGAAGTCACAACACGTAATTGTGGAGGTATGTTTACGTCGTAAATAGTTGTTTGTCTGTTCGATTATTTATATCTCAGTCTTTCGTTCATTCTACACATCTTTTCATCTTTCTATAATGAATAACTCTACTCGAGGCAACATGTACGAAAAGATGAAAGGGAAGAAAGGATGGTAAAATAGGGAGAAAAAAACATAATAAAATACCAAATGCGCATAGCAAACAGTCTATATTGTCGCAAAGTTTTGCCGCAGTAATCACTGGTTCAGAAAGAATAGAACTACCAACGCAAAGTAGAAAACACTTAGACCAGAACTTGCAGAAATGTATATCAAAGACTATTTGTAGTGAATATCTTTCAAGGACACTAGCAGTTTAGACGTCTGCACGAAAAGGGGAAAGTTAGGCGTGTTTTAAGCTTTCTACGTTTGGATTATGCAATCCACGATTTATAGGGATGACAATTTTGGGATCACTAACTCACTCGGCTGTAATCTTTCATTACGTTGCCGCTGAAGTACATCGCAGGCTCCAACTTTGGGGGAGGGGGTGGTAATCCACGAGATGGCCAACGGGAGCCTTTGATATCAGTTCTAAGGCGTTTTTCTTCCCTGGACATCCGCACATAAAAGGATTTTATCCCTACAAATGCATCATTATGTAGACAGTTTCTAAGTGTTTAAAGTGATGTAAATATGTTCTGTCATATTTAAGATTCATGGGGATTGAGGCATGTACTACAGGAAACCCTGCAGCTCTACAGAATTAAAGAGTAATGTCAGTTAGGTCTTCCCTGCACACATTTATTTATTTATTATTTATAGAATATCCCACTAGTCAAGTGTGTCGTCACGTGTTTTGGCGGCTGCATTGCATGATGGGAACGTGCCTTGGTACATTATCTAATAAATATCCTATGCTCTGATTGGCTGTAGTCTAATCGACAATGTCTGCAGTTTTCGTAGACAGTGGACAGTCCGTCCTTTTCCCTCCAGAATCAGTTGCGCCGAGTTTCGGTATTCTCCGCGCGTTCGGGTCTGCCGAAACTCGGCGCGACTGATTTTGGAGGGAAAAGGACGGTCTGTTCACAGTCTGCTACGGTTTCCGTTACACTGATTCAAGTCTTGTTATGACACAATGCGACAAGACGGCGGCCAACACACTTATATCAAAATTATCAAATTGCGGCTTCAGACTAGAAAATGAGCCGAAACACTTCTTGTTGTAAATGCAATATTGTTTTGCGCAGACGAAATAGCTTCTGGGAGTAGAGTAGAGTAGAGCAGAGCAGAGCAGAGCAGAGCAGAGCAGAGCAGAGCAGAGCAGAGCAGAGCAGAGCAGAGCAGAGCAGAGCAGAGCAGAGCAGAGCAGAGCAGAGCAGAGCAGAGCAGAGCAGAGCAGAGCAGAGCAGAGCAGAGCAGAGCAGAGCAGAGCAGAGCAGAGCAGAGCAGAGCAGAGCAGAGCAGAGCAGAGCAGAGCAGAGCAGAGCAGAGCAGAGCAGAGCAGAGCAGAGCAGAGCAGAGCAGAGCAGAGCAGAGCAGAGCAGAGCAGAGCAGAGCAGAGCAGAGCAGAGCAGAGCAGAGCAGAGCAGAGTAGAGTATAGATAAGAATTACCATAATCCAGCTACGTATACTTATAATAATGATGATTTTATATCTGTCTTGTCAAATAAACTTCAATATGTTGCCGTACAGGGACCGGTTGTTTTAAGGCTTGGTCCAGGGGTTAGCGGCTAATCTGTGCCTAAATTGCTAAGCAGTTATTAATGGTTAGCTAATTGGCTTAGCTAGCACTAATGGAGCTTTAGAATAGCCTGGCTTAGCGTACGTGAGTAGTGAATTGCCAAAATAAAGGATGATTCAGTGCATACTATACTACTCAGGCGATTGTCTATGAAATTAATCATTCTGATCATATTCTTTTCGTGCCAGGATGATTCAGTGCATACTATACTACTCAGGCGATTTTCTATGAAATTAATCATTCTGATCATATGTTCTTTTCGTGCCAGGATGATTCAGTGCATACTATACTACTCAGGCGATTTTCTAATAAATTAATCATTCTGATCATATATATGTTCTTTTCGTGCCAGGATGATTCAGTGCATACTATACTACTCAGGCGATTTTCTATGAAATTAATCATTCTGATCATATGTTCTTTTCGTGCCAGGATGATTCAGTGCATACTATACTACTCAGGCGATTTTCTATGAAATTAATCATTCTGATCATATATATGTTCTTTTCGTGTCAGGATGATTCAGTGCATACTATACTACTCAGGCGATTTTCTATGAAATTAATCATTCTGATCATATGTTCTTTTCGTGCCAGGATGATTCAGTGCATACTATACTACTCAGGCGATTTTCTATGAAATTAATCATTCTGATCATATGTTCTTTTCGTGCCAGGATGATTCAGTGCATACTATACTACTCAGGCGATTTTCTATAAATTAATCATTCTGATCATATATATGTTCTTTTCGTGCCAGGATGATTCAGTGCATACTATACTACTCAGGCGATTTTCTATGAAATTAATCATTCTGATCATATGTTCTTTTCGTGCCAGGATGATTCAGTGCATACTATACTACTCAGGCGATTTTCTATGAAATTAATCATTCTGATCATATATATGTTCTTTTCGTGTCAGGATGATTCAGTGCATACTATACTACTCAGGCGATTTTCTATGAAATTAATCATTCTGATCATATGTTCTTTTCGTGCCAGGATGATTCAGTGCATACTATACTACTCAGGGGATTTTCTAATAAATTAATCATTCTGATCATATGTTCTTTTCGTGCCAGGATGATTCAGTGCATACTATACTACTCAGGGGATTGTCTGTGAAATTAATAATTCTGATCATATGTCATCTTTTCGTGCCAGGATGATTCAGTGCATACTATACTACTCAGGCGATTTTCTAATAAATTAATCATTCTGATCATATGTTCTTTTCGTGCCAGGGTAAGTGCATATTATGACGCCAATGTTACCCCACGTGAGTCAGTACTAGATGTCGCCGATCTTAATCTGTTAATGATGTAGGAACGAGTGCTTCTAGAATGACAAAATAAATCACGGAACCGTTTTTGTAATCGAAACTTATATTGGCTGAAATAGGGAAATCACCAACAAAATGAATGAAAGTATTTCGAAAGCATTGATTATTGGAATAAATTAGAAAACCATTAGAGTGTTGTGATAAACGACAAGGATTGATGATTAATTTCCTTTTTTTCTCCACCAATTTACCATTGCGATTCTAGAATTTAGTATTTTCTGTTTGGTATCACGTTTTTGTCATTTAATAACGATATAAAACGTCTACATTCGATGTATAGATTTCCTATTTTTATTCCATCCTTTTAACCATCTTTATTTTCTGTTTGGTGTCGCGTTTGTGTCATATTTTTTTGACAACAAGAAATTAAAGTCGACATTCGATGTCTTGAAACTGATGCTTTTTTATTTTTTTTTGTTTTCATTCAACCAATCAAACACCATTAATTGTGTTTGCCGAAAGATCAATTTATGTCCTTATATTGCTCAATCTAAAGACTTGAAAATGTCGGCGATAAGTTTTCATAAAACCTCGGCTGATTAGAAGTTTATAGGATGAGATCAAAAATACAAGTTTAACGGCAAATCATGCATTATTCCACCACAGTAACTTCAAGATTGCTTGCCTAAGCTAAAGCTTTTGTGTAGATGTAGTAGATAAAAACACCAAGAACTCTAGACACGATTATCGCTACGTCTATCAACCAATTAAGGGCGATTGAAAGTGAATGAATTGTTACCAAGAAAAAAGGGAGAAAAGCCCGTAGAAAGAAAAATAGAAAAAAATATGTTCAAGAAAGACAGATAAATAGGAAAGAAAGAAAGAAAATGAAACATAAGATAAGTCAGACAGGGACCGCGGAGACGGGGGGGCTTTCCCCCGCTTTTAACCAAAAACGTTGTCACAATACGTTGTTGTCTGATGTATGTACTGGTGTACTAGTATACATTCGCCCCCCCCCCCCCCCCCCCCCCCCCACTTTCAAGGGTGCTCCGCGGTCCCTGTCAGAGAATTCGAGTGAAAACGAGTGATGAAAGAACGAATCTGAATGTCAAAATGGATGAAAAATAGAAGAGAAAAGCTATGCTCATTATTCAAATACTTTATGTTATAAAACGTGAACCATTAAGTATCAATTAAGCCATGAAGAAATGAATTAGTTAGATATTTAGATGAAATACAACGAATAAAATAAAGCGAAAAGTATAAAATATAGAATATAATGCATGAAAGGCGATTATTCACGAGTATAAGAGAAACCAATTGAAAACAGATTAATCATTCTGGAGTCTTTTTAATAAGACATCAATAATATCTCCATGAGATACTATTTTATTCGATTTTAGAGATTACACGAAAAACTGATAGAGGCCTGCAAATACGACAAAATTAGATCAACTACTAAACTACAAACCAGCCGTCTCCGATATGTGAGATAATTTTTTAATGGAACTGATACGTTTATTTGGTGTATTTTGTGAGTGGCTTTGATAATTAGTTCATATACATGGTTCGTATAACAGTATGACCCTCGGTAAAGAACAGACGTCCCACTATGACGTTCCATTTAAAAGCACATTTACCTTACCTTTCATGCTAGTGAAAACATTGCCATGACCACATCAGAAAAAATAAACTAAATAAAAGACTACATCAGGACATTTCAAATATGAAGATAAAAAGTTGGGGAGAAGGAAAATCATAGAACAACCCAGCTGCTTCCGTTGTGTAGTTAGGAAGTTATCGACCACGGATACAAATTCAGTTCTGAAAACAAGTGTTCTAGAAATAACGCACTCTGTGCCTTCAATACAATACAATTATAACTTTTATTTAAACACGATATTAGTTAAAGCTAAAGCTTGTGGGGTCGTATGGAACAAAAAAAATATAAAAATACATAACATATTACTATATTTAACCTTCACGTGTGGGATCGTTTGATTAAGAAAGTTCTACATTGCCGCTACGTATAGTGTTTTGCAGTGTGTTTTCATGGCTGTTTAGTACAATTAGGTCATTATTTCTTTATGCATGTATTTCAGTATTTTTCTGATTCAAGTATTGTTCACTCGGTTAGTGATGTCTAGTGTCGACTACAAGGGTAATAGAGCGCAGTAGATCTTAGATAATTATGGCAATCATTTCATTCATTTTTTATGTTTTTATTCCTATTCATTTCCATCCTCTTGCAGTCAGGTTGACTATCTCGTGTTTCAAATGAGCCAACACTAAAGCGAATATCATTAAATCTGATTTTTTTGAATATCCGTTCATCTTGAGTTAATCCTTTGTCTGTGTACCTCGTATTAAACGCTTGTGAATCTACTAAATCAGAAATAAGTAGTTTTCAAATCCTATATTTGTTTTACAAAATAAATATTTGTTAGATTTTATAGTAAGCGGAATGCTTTCTCCATCGCTTTTATCCCGTAAATTAAATCCTCGCAAATAAAAAGAAGATTATAGAAAAAATAATGCATAGGTTCATTTTACTATGAATATTTTACTGTGCTGTTACTGCTGTGTGTGTTACGGTTTTATGATGTTGCTGTTACTGCTGTGTGTTACGGTTTTATGATGTTGCTGTTACTGCTGTGTGTGTTACGGTTTTATGATGTTGCTGTTACTGCTGTGTGTGTTACGGTTTTATGATGTTATTGTTACTGCTGTGTGTGTTACGGTTTTTATGATGTTGCTGTGTTACGGTTTTATGATGCTGCTGTGTGTGTGTTACGGTTTTATTTTATGATGTTGCTGTGTTGCTGTTGCTGTGTGTTGTGTTGCTGTTACTGCTGTGGTGTTATTTATGATGTTGCTGTTACTGCTGTGTGTGTTACGGTTTTATGATGTTGCTGCTGTGTGTGTTACGGTTTTATGATGTTGCTGTTACTGCTGTGTGTGTTACGGTTTTATGATGTTGCTGTTACTGCTGTGTGTGTTACGGTTTTTTACTGCTGTGTGTGTTACGGTTTTATGATGTTGCTGTTACTGCTGTGTGTGTTACGGTGTTTACTGTGGTGTTACGGTTTATGATGTTGCTGTTACTGCTGTGTGTGTTACGTTTTTATGTTTTATGCTGTGTGTGTTGTTTTTACTGCTGTGTGTGTTACGGTTTTATGATGTTGCTGTTACTGCTGTGTGTTACGGTTTTATGATGTTGCTGTTACTGCTGTGTGTGTTACGGTTTTATGATGTTGCTGTTACTGCTGTGTGTGTTACGGTTTTATGATGTTACTGCTGCTGTTACGGTTTGTGTGTGTTACTGCTGTGTGTGTTACGGTTTTTATGTTACTGTTACTGCTGTGTGTGTTGCTGTTATGATGCTGTGTGTGTTACGGTTTTTGATGTTGCTGTTACTGCTGTGTGTGTTACTGTGTTGCTGTTACTGCTGTGTGTGTTACGGTTTTATGATGTTGCTGTTACTGCTGTGTGTGTTACGGTTTTATGATGTTGCTGTTACTGCTGTGTGTGTTACGGTTTTATGATGTTGCTGTTACTGCTGTGTGTGTTACGGTTTTATGATGTTGCTGTTACTGCTGTGTGTGTTACGGTTTTATGATGTTGCTGTTACTGCTGTGTGTGTTACGGTTTTATGATGTTGCTGTTACTGCTGTGTGTGTTACGGTTTTATGATGTTGCTGTTACTGTGTGTGTTACGGTTTTATGTGTTGCTGTTACTGCTATGTTTACGGTTTTATGATGTTGCTGTTACTGCTGTGTGTGTTACGGTTTTATGATGTTGCTGTTACTGCTGTGTGTGTTACGGTTTTATGATGTTGCTGTTACTGCTGTGTGTGTTACGGTTTTATGATGTTGCTGCTGCTGTGTGTGTTTACTGCTGTGTGTGTTATGATGTTGCTTTTATGATGTTGCTGTTACTGCTGCTGTGTGTGTTACGGTTTTATGATGATGTTGCTGTTACTGCTGTGTGTGTTACGGTTTTATGATGTTGCTGTTACTGCTGCTCGGTTTGTGTGTTACGGTTTTACGGTTTTATGATGTTGCTGTTACTTACGGTTTTATGATGTTGCTGTTACTGCTCTGTGTGTTACGGTTTTATGATGTTGCTGTTACTGCTCTGTCTGTTACGGTTTATTTATGATGTTGCTGTTACTGCTGTGTGTTTACTTGAAATCTGCCATGCGGTAGGAAAAATAGAACAGGAAATTTCACATGTCATAGCTTACTGTTAATTAGCCATTTACTTTAGTATAGATTAAAGCTCGAAATCTTGACAGAATATCCTTAATATGCTGATGGAAATGTACAAGTACTTTCCCCATATTCTACTTAGCGATGAGTGAATATTCTGTAGGTTCTTATTCAAGGATTACGGCCCTGGTGACGTACGGCGTTAATAACTATACCTCGAAGTAAAGCATTCATTAGTTAGTTAGAGCTTTCTTAACGGCTTATATATCAGAGTATTTTAGTAAATATAGTTCAAAATAACTTGCTATAAGGAAAGGGAAGTTACGACGGTTTTTATCGACCGAGCAGCGAACATTTGCGTTAGTTGCATTTGCTTGCCTACCGAATACAAACAACAAAAATGAACTTAACTTGGAATTCAAGTTTCATTGAATAGTAAAACAAAACTGTCTGATAAAATATGTTTCTCTTCATTAAAAACATAGAGCGACCCGAACATTTGAAGATGACATCCGTCCTTTAAAAAAAACCAGCTGTTGCATCCACGTGACTACCAAATAGAATAAATATGCAAATTAATATTTTATATAAACAGGGTGTCGTAGGAGCATTTACCGTAGTTGTCTTCGATCGCAAGTAAGCAAACTATGGAAGGTCATGTCGTAAATCTTAGTGCCACCACCATCACTAAGAACAGTAGTAATGGAGAAGTGATGAGTCCTATCTTTGTACATACGTTCACAGTACTGTGTTTGTTCATTGGTATTGTTGGCGCGTTTTCAAACCTCTGTATTTTGGCGGCTTTCTTCAACGTGCCGAAACTTCGCACCAAGGTGAACTATTTCCTTGCCAGTCTGGCCTTCTCTGACTTGACATTCCTATGTGGTATTCTACCAATAGAACTAGAATGGCACATCAAGAAAGTGTTTGATCATTCAGCGACTGTGTGTGATTTCATCTATACTCTCCATTTCTTAACGATCTCGTGCTCATGTCTTAATCTCATGGCAGTGAGTGGGTATCGCTACTTAACCATTTGCCATCCGTTTGTATCTAAACGTATAACAAAGAAGCAAGTATTGATTGTGATTGCTGCTATATGGATCTATGCGACCATCACGGCCATGCTACCTGTCATGGGATGGAGAAGTTCTCCAAGTTATGTCCAACAAGGTACCTGTGTGTATGTGTTTGAGCCTGAATTCAGCCTTTTCATCATTAGTGTAAATTGGTTTTGCCCCGCGCTGTCGGTCTTTGTGATTTACGGGCTGATCTTTCGCATAGCGAGAATACAAGCGTTAAAGATAGCCAAGAATGAGATCATGCTAGAAAGAACTGATCGAAAGCGACGAAATTACCTTCTCAAAGGTGCTCTAAGCATTGCGAAAATATTCGCTGTCTACCTCATCTGTTGGCTTCCTTACATCATCAAATCGTTCATCAGCCAACTGCCTAACATTCCTTATAACAAAATACAAATGCGCTTGGAATATCATTACTTGATCTTACTCCTTGCCTACAGTAACTCTACCATCAACCCATTTCTGTACGCTGGTCTATGCGAAGACTTCAACACAGTTTTTCTGAGATATCTCCATCGATTGTTGCACACACTACAAGCGAGCTTTACATGCGTTAGAAGTACCATTAGTAACTCTGTAAGTAGACATTGTGCCGTGAGAAGCAATCAGAACAACCAGACAGTTGAAACACCTGTGCGTTTTGCTACGATTGAATCAAGATCGTCTGTCTACCAACATGTTATTACGGTAGTGACTAGTGCAGCATAATAACTAACACCATTGTATGTGGAACGGTATCAAGATCGTCTGTCTACCAACATGTTATTACGGTAGTGACTAGTGCAGCATAATAACTAACACCATTGTATGTGGAACGCTATCAAGATCGTCTGTCTACCAACATGTTAATACGGTAGTGACTAGTGCAGCATAATAACTAACACCATTGTATGTGGAACGGTATCAAGATCGTCTGTCTACCAACATGTTATTACGGTAGTGACTAGTGCAGCATAATAACTAACACCATTGTATGTGGAACGCTATCAAGATCGTCTGTCTACCAACACGTTATTACGGTAGTGACTAGCGCAGCATAATAACTAACACCATTGTATGTGGAACGCTATCAAGATCGTCTGTCTACCAACATGTTATTACGGTAGTGACTAGTGCAGCATAATAACTAACACCATTGTATGTGGAACGCTATCAAGATCGTCTGTCTACCAACATGTTATTACGGTAGTGACTAGTGCAGCATAATAACTAACACCATTGTATGTGGAACGGTATCAAGATCGTCTGTCTACCAACATGTTATTACGGTAGTGACTAGTGCAGCATAATAACTAACACCATTGTATGTGGAACGGTATCAAGATCGTCTGTCTACCAACATGTTATTACGGTAGTGACTAGTGCAGCATAATAACTAACACCATTGTATGTGGAACGCTATCAAGATCGTCTGTCTACCAACATGTTATTACGGTAGTGACTAGTGCAGCATAATAACTAACACCATTGTATGTGGAACGGTATCAAGATCGTCTGTCTACCAACATGTTAATACGGTAGTGACTAGCGCAGCATAACTAACACCATTGTATGTGGAACGCTATCAAGATCGTCTGTCTACCAACATGTTATTACGGTAGTGACTAGTGCAGCATAATAACTAACACCATTGTATGTGGAACGGTATCAAGATCGTCTGTCTACCAACACGTCATTACGGTAGTGACTAGTGCAGCATAATAACTAACACCATTGTATGTGGAACGGTATCAAGATCGTCTGTCTACCAACATGTTATTACGGTAGTGACTAGTGCAGCATAATAACTAACACCATTGTATGTGGAACGCTATCAAGATCGTCTGTCTACCAACACGTTATTACGGTAGTGACTAGCGCAGCATAATAACTAACACCATTGTATGTGGAACGCTATCAAGATCGTCTGTCTACCAACACGTTATTACGGTAGTGACTAGTGCAGCATAATAACTAACACCATTGTATGTGGAACGCTATCAAGATCGTCTGTCTACCAACATGTTAATACGGTAGTGACTAGTGCAGCATAATAACTAACACCATTGTATGTGGAATGGTATCAAGATCGTCTGTCTACCAACATGTTAATACGGTAGTGACTAGTGCAGCATAATAACTAACACCATTGTATGTGGAACGGTATCAAGATCGTCTGTCTACCAACATGTTATTACGGTAGTGACTAGTGCAGCATAATAACTAACACCATTGTATGTGGAACGCTATCAAGATCGTCTGTCTACCAACATGTTATTACGGTAGTGACTAGTGCAGCATAATAACTAACACCATTGTATATGGAATGGTATCAAGATCGTCTGTCTACCAACATGTTATTACGGTAGTGACTAGTGCAGCATAATAACTAACACCATTGTATGTGGAACGGTATCAAGAAGTTTGCCTCTTTTTCATTGTATTATTGACAACCTCATTATTACGTCCTCAAGCAAGAGAATATTATTCCTATAAGACCTGACTTTGAGGTGATCTTCTGCGACAAGCACGGTCCCCAGGACCCGAGTGCTTCTAGAAATATTCAGCCCTCAAGCAAGACATTAATATAATAAGACCTGACATTATTAATGATGGAAACATGAAATAAGAAAAGGAAAAGAAAGGATAAAAACAACGGATACTCTCGTGTGAAGTAAATCAAACATAATTAATGACGATTTAATTTGCATCCTTTTCGTAATTCATGTTTTAATCATAGTATATTTCAAGACGATTTCTGTTTGAGTGCGAGTATATGATGATGAATTTAAATTTGCGTTGCATATTCAATAACAAAGTCAAGTTCTTTAACCAAGGTTTATAAGCACTTCAAGAAATCGATTGCAAGAAAATCAGTCGTCATTGTCACTGCGGTCATTGTCAATCATTGTCGGTCATTGTCATTCTCAATCATTGTCAGTCATTGTCACTGCGGTCATTGTCAATCATTGTCACTGCGGTCATTGTCAATCATTGTCAGTCATTGTCAATCATTGTCACTGCGGTCATTGTCAGTCATTGTCACTGCGGTCATTGTCACTGCGGTCATTGTCGGTCATTGTCACTGCGGTCATTGTCAATCATTGTCGGTCATTGTCATTCTCAATCATTGTCAGTCATTGTCACTGCGGTCATTGTCAATAATTGTCGGTCATTGTCATTCTCAATCATTGTCAGTCATTGTCGGTCATTGTCATTCTCAATCATTGTCAGTCATTGTCACTGCGGTCATTGTCAGTCATTGTCACTGCGGTCATTGTCGGTCATTGTCAGTCATTGTCATTGTCAATCATTGTCAGTCATTGTCACTGCGGTCATTGTCGGTCATTGTCACTGCGGTCATTGTCAATCATTGTCGGTCATTGTCATTCTCAATCATTGTCAGTCATTGTCACTGCGGTCATTGTCAATCATTGTCACTGCGGTCATTGTCAATCATTGTCGGTCATTGTCATTGTCAGTCATTGTCGGTCATTGTCACTGCGGTCATTGTCAATCATTGTCGGTCATTGTCATTCTCAATCTTTGTCAGTCATTGTCGGTCATTGTCAGTCATTGTCAGTCATTGTCATTGTCAATCATTGTCAGTCATTGTCACTGCGGTCATTGTCGGTCATTGTCACTGCGGTCATTGTCAATCATTGTCGGTCATTGTCATTCTCAATCATTGTCAGTCATTGTCACTGCGGTCATTGTCAATCATTGTCACTGCGGTCATTGTCAATCATTGTGTCATTGTCATTGTGTCATTGTCAGTCATTGTCAGTCATTGTCACTGCGGTCAT
This sequence comes from Actinostola sp. cb2023, assembly GCA_033675265.1. Classification (NCBI taxonomy): domain Eukaryota; kingdom Metazoa; phylum Cnidaria; class Anthozoa; order Actiniaria; family Actinostolidae; genus Actinostola; species Actinostola sp. cb2023. Next base: position 210,141 of record JAUJYZ010001144.1, read on the forward strand.
TGTCAATCATTGTCACTGCGGTCATTGTCAGTCATTGTCACTGCGGTCATTGTCAATCATTGTCGGTCATTGTCAGTCATTGTCAATCATTGTCAGTCATTGTCATGATCATTCATTGTCGGTCATTGTCAGTCATTGTCGGTCATTGTCAGTCATTGTCATGATCAGTCATTGTCGGTCATTGTCGGTCATTGTCAGTCATTGTCATTGTCGGTCATTGTCATGATCAGTCATTGTCGGTCATTGTCATTGTCATTGTCGGTCATTGTCATGATCAGTCATTGTCGGTCATTGTCAGTCATTGTCAGTCATTGTCAGTCATTGTCAGTCATTGTCAGTCATTGTCAGTCATTGTTGGTCATTGTCAATCATTGTCAATCATTGTCGGTCATTGTCAGTCATCGTCGGTCATTGTCAGTCATTGTCGATCATTGTCGGTCATTGTCAGTCATTGTCAGTCATTGCCAATCATTGTCAGTCATTGTCATTGTCAGTCATTGTCATTGTCAATCATTATCAGTCATTGTCAGTCATTGTCAATCATTGTCAGTCATTGTCATTGTCAGTCATTGTCGGTCATTGTCTATCATTGCCAGTCATTGTCAATCATTGTCAGTCATTGTCATTGTCGGTCATTGTCAGTAATTATCAGTCATTGTCAGTCATTGTCAATCATTGTCAGTCATTGTCATTGTCAGTCATTGTCATTGTCATTGTCGGTCATTGTCTATCATTGCCAGTCATTGTCAATCATTGTCAGTCATTGTCAGTCATTGTCAGTCATTGTCAGTCATTGTCATTGTCAGTCATTATCAATCATTGTCAGTCATTGTCAATCATTGTCATAATGAACAAGATAAACTTCAGTAGAAATGAACGTTGTTGATCACACAGCCATAATATACATGCACAGCAGTAGAACTTGATAACAAGGGTTTTAACTTAGTGTTATTATCAAATGGACCGACGGATGTCCATAATATCGGGTGTTTCTTGGTGCTACAGTCTGCATTGTATTCTTGGTTAGGTTTCTTTGTATGCAGGGTATTGTTTTGGTTCAAGTTCATTCTTCTCGTCCTTTGTGTTCATTGTCTAACGTCATCTGGTGTTCTGCAACACCAAGAAACTTCCATAATATCTGTCTTTGCCATGGGCTTCGTTACGAGTTTCTCTATAAATAGCTTAGGATTTTGTTGATTAAATGTTATGAGAAAAGTGGGAATAAAAGGAACAAGAATAATGAGTAAAATGAATGTCAGATTGAAGAACGAGCTCCTGCTCTTTGACGTTGTAAATAAACATTGATTGATTGAATAAATGTGGAGATGGATGATGAAATGGTTAAATAGCTGGATAGTTGGATATGTCATGGATGGATGAACGAATAGTTTATCATGATGAAGAGTACATCTATCATTTTTGTTTTGCTTTGATTATGGCTGCTGCCTTGAATTTCTGCGAGTCGAGTGTTAGTTCATTAATCCTTTTTTCAGTGATTTTATGAAGAATCATAAAGGCAAATATATCGGTAGGTCATTGGTAGATTGTCAGTGCCAACATTCAGCAAAATATGCATCGGTGTTTTTCATCTTTTTCGTGTTTACTTTTAGCGAAAACACTGCTTGAACACACACACCGCTCCTAAAACATCAGTGTCAGTCATTGTCAGTCATTTTTGAACACTGTTTTCATCAATTTTTCATTGTCATTCTTATCTCAATGGTCTAAGTCATTAAAATATTTCAAGCAAGTAAAAATCAGAAAAATGAAGGGATGATATTGACTGGAAGTCCTTTACCGTGGATAATCACGAGTATGGACTAGCAAGTACTACCGTGCAAGTAGTACCGTGGATAATCACGAGTATGGACTAGCAAACTTGTACTACCGTGGTTAATCACGAGTATGGACTAGCAAGTTACTACCGTGGATAATCACGAGTATGGACTAGCAAGTACTACCGTGGATAATCACGAGTATGGACTAGTAAGACTACCGTAAGCGCATTACTGTAGCGAAAATCCCAATACACTTTTGTCATTAGAACCTGAATTTGTTGTTAATAAAAGCTATCTAAATACTCTACAGGGTCACAAGCTTTCTCGTAAACAAATACAGTCAAACCTCTTGTGTCTCCTATATATTAAGCGGTCACTTATCAAATACCCGGAAATCGTTCCCCATTCTTGACGGCCTCTAATTAGCGGTCACCTCTGTTTAAGCGAACGCGGTCACCTTTTAGATTTCCCAATTAGTTTCATTGTATTTCGAAATTTTGTGCAACTTCGCGGCGATAAAATCGCCCGATAAAATCGCCCCTTAAACGGCCCTTTTATACCCTTCTGCCGGACTCGTTTGGTGATCGATAATCAGATGATAATATCTTATTTCAGTACTGCACGGAAATCATATCTAAAATAGGAACATGTGAGCCTTGCATGTCATTTATTGGTACTTCTTGTATGAAGGTATCTTTCCTTTTGGTTAAAAAAACTACTCATAAAATCAGTGATTCTTTCGATGGTCCTTTGAATATGTTCATTGTCTAACGTCATCTGGTGTTCTGCAACACCAAGAAACTTCCATAATATCTGTCTTTGCCATGGGCTTCGTTACGAGTTTCTCTATAAATAGCTTAGGATTTTGTTGATTAAATGTTATGAGAAAAGTGGGAATAAAAGGAACAAGAATAATGAGTAAAATGAATGAATGAATGACAGATTGAAGAACGAGCTCCTGCTCTTTGACGTTAACGTGTATAAATAAACGATTGATTGATTGAATAAATGTGGAGATGGATGATGAAATGGTTAAATAGCTGGATGGTTGGATATAAAGGAAGAAATGAATGGATGGATGAACGAATAGTTTATAATGATGAAGAGTACATCTATCATTTTTGTTTTGCTTTGATTATGGCTGCCTTGAATTTCTGCTAGTCGAGTGTTAGTTCATTAACTTCCTTTTTTCCTGATTTTATGAAGATGAGAACAAAAGACCAAAATATAAAGGCAAATATATCGGTAGGCTCTAAATTGCTTAAAATTGGTAGATTGTTTTCCAGAGTGCCAACATTCAGCAAAATATGCATAGCGGTGTTTTTCATCTTTTTCGTGTTTACTTTTAGCGAAAACACTGCTTGAACACACACACCGCTCCTAAAACATAAAAGTCCATAAAACGACCTCAACTTGAATGCAGTTTCTTTCATTTTTGAACACTGTTTTCATCAATTTTTCTTCATTCTTATCTCAATGGTCTAAGTTTTAAAATATTTCAAGCAAAATAAAAATCAGAAAAATGAAGGGATGATATTGACTGGAAGTCCTTTACCGTGGATAATCACGAGTATGGACTAGCAAGTACTACCGTGGATAATCACGAGTATGGACTAGCAAGTAGTACCGTGGATAATCACGAGTATGGACTAGCAAACTTGTACTACCGTGGTTAATCACGAGTATGGACTAGCAAGTACTACCGTGGATAATCACGAGTATGGACTAGCAAGTACTACCGTGGATAATCACGAGTATGGACTAGTAAGACTACCGTAAGCGCATTACTGTCGACTTGAGCGAAAATCCCAATACACTTTTGTCATTAGATTTTTGCTGAATTTGTTGTTAAGTCTAAGCTATCTAAGCTCTACTCTACAGGGTCACAAGCTTTCTCGTAAACAAATACAGTCAAACCTCTATTAAGCGGCCCCCTGTAAAGCGGTCTCCCTATATTAAGCGGTCACTTATCAAATACCCGGAAATCGTTCCCCATACTTACTATAAACTTGACGGCCTCTATTGAGCGGTCACCTCTATTAAGCGAACGCGGTCACCTTTTAGATTTCCCAATTGACCAATTTCATTGTATTTCGAAATTTTGTGCAACTTCGCGGCGATAAAATCGTCGATAAAATCGCCCGTGTAAACGGCCCTTTATACCCTTCTGCCGGACTCGTTTGGTGATCGATAATCAGATGATAATATCTTATTTCAGTACTGCACGGAAATCATATCTAAAATAGGAACATGTGAGCCTTAGCATGATCATTTATTGACTTGTACTCCCAATCTACTTAAGGTTGAAGGATTTAAATCTTTCCTATTTAAATACGGTCAAACTAAAAAAATACTACTCATAAATGCAGTGATAGCTCTTTCGATGGTGAATATTAAGAATATGTCTGAAATGCAAAGCTCTGCGTTCCTGATGGACCTATTAGGGTCGTTTTGGTATGAGTGGGAAACCTAACTAAGGCATCGTGACCACAGGCAAACCACAGTGATAAAGTGACATTTGCACTAAAAAATACCGAATAAAACGTGTTTAATACATTTTAGCCCGAGTAAATGCACCATTGTTCCCCACCCTCCCTCACTGAGTCGGAATAGGTCAACCGGAGGACGTATATTATTACAAGGTAGGCAACTTTCAGGATTCCTGTGGTGAATCTCAAAACAAATCTGCTAAAATATATCTCAAATCTTGTGAAAACTCATCCCTAAATCCGTCCAGTTACTAAAATACCTTCAATCTATCATGTCAGCTCAATTGTTTGGTTGTATTTTGAAGAAAATGCTGGTTTTGGGTCCAAGGACGCAAAAAAACCGCTTTCGTACTATGTGCCGACAGTTAGGCTTCGACCAGCGCAGTCCTGGGGACGAAAATGTGGAGCAAATTAAAAATAACCCGCGTATCCCTTCCCCTGTATTCCTTTACTCGCCTGATCAAATGGACAAACGCAACCCTACATAGGCAAACATTCGACTTCCGCTTTTGTAACTTTTAAATATTCATCGCGTGTGAATTCTTGACGCATGCAAGTTTTGTAAGACGGAATATTACAATACACTGTACAATAATTACAAGAAAGCTTGGGTTTCGTTCGTTATAGGTCTTATAGTCTACTGAAATTATGAAGAAAGTACAAGGTGTTTTGTAATTTGTATAATTCAATGCAAATATTTCGTTTGCCTTCCCACTGATTATTCGAAATGAATAACGCTTATTTGCGGACTTATTTGACATTAGCATAACAGTAATATAAATAGCAAGCTCTGCAACATGTGCATTGTAGATAACAATCTGGGACGAAATTCAACTGAGAAGTGAAAGTTAAGAATAACATTCAAAAATGTTACTGTCATTCATCTATATGTTGTAATTTAATTTTTGCTTGTAATTATTGTGCAGTGTATTGTATTATTCCGTCTTGCAAAACTTGCATGCGTCAAAGAATTCACACGCGATGAATATTTAAATATTACGAAAGCGGAAGTCGAATGTTTGCCTATGTAGGGTTGCGTTTGTCCATTTGATCAGGCGAGTAAAGGAATACAGGGGAAGGGATACGCGGGTTATTTTTAATTTGCTCCACATTTTCGTCCCCAGGACTGCGCTGGTCGAAGCCTAACTGTCGGCACATAGTACGAAAGCTGTTTATTTGCGTCCTTGGACCCAAAACCAGCATTTTCTTCAAAATACAACCAAACAATTGAGCTGACATGATAGATTGAAGGTATTTTAGTAACTGGACGGATTTAGGGATGAGTTTTCACAAGATTTGAGATATATTTTAGCAGATTTGTTTTGAGATTCACCACAGGAATCCTGAAAGTTGCCTACCTTGTAATAATATACGTCCTCCGGTTGACCTATTCCGACTCAGTGAGGGAGGGTGGGGAACAATGGTGCATTTACTCGGGCTAAAATGTATTAAACACGTTTTATTCGGTATTTTTTAGTGCAAATGTCACTTTATCACTGTGGTTTGCCTGTGTCGTGACATTCAAATGGCTTCCTTTCTGAACCAATCAAAAAGCGTGCAGATGCATCTCATTCAATCAAACTCTTTCAATACACACGGCACGGTACTGTAACTTTCCCGCTCATACGAAAACGACTCTATTAAACACTAACTCAGGAATAAACCTTGTTTAAATTGATTCAATTGAACTCTGGAATCAGACTGATCGAACGTTCTAGAACAAGGCTCAGGGTTTGTTTTGCTGGAGGGTGTTTTCTTTTTACTATTAAATACACACGATCAAAGCGCGCGATCTATATATGTCGGTAAATGTGTATTGAAGGCCCCAAGGCATTTCCCCGCCATATCGAGCTCATCCTATGTTTCTAATACACTATTTTCACGAGTCTCCATCGTTAATCCCATCAATTTAGTTTCCATGATATTGTCAACAATATCGACTGCGTAGTTTTTCCGTCTCCGTTGTCATCTTCAGGTAAATATCTTTGATCACACAGACGTTTAGATTCTGAAGTTTTTTTGTAGGTTTTTATTTTTGATTAGTGCCTTTGGCTTTTACACACATATATATAAAGTATAATAATTATCATTATAACGATTCTCTATATTTATATTTACATTGAAGTAAAATAGTTGGGGTTTTGGACTAGTGAGGTTTAAATCCAAGGTATCCACATCCAAGGGATATACTGTTCAAGAGATCAGGGAGTGACTGAAAAAGTCAGGTTTTACTGTAGTTAGAGATAGGGGGTTTTGGAGTGAGGTTTAAATCCAAGGTATCCACATATCCAAGGGATGTTCAATAGATCAGGGAGTGACTGAGAAAGTCAGGTTTTACTGTAGTTAGAGATAGTTGGGGTTTTGAATAGTGAGGTTTAAATCCAAGGTATCCACATATCCAAGGGATGTTCAAGAGATCAGGGAGTGACTGAGAAAGTCAGGTTTTACTGTAGTTAGAGATAGTTGGGGTTTTGGACTAGTGAGGTTTAAATCCAAGGTATCCACATATCCAAGGGATATACTGTTCAAGAGATCAGGGAGTGACTGAGAAAGTCAGGTTTTACTGTAGTTAGAGATAGTTGGGGTTTTGGAATAGTGAGGTTTAAATCCAAGGTATCCACATATCCAAGGGATATACTGTTCAAGAGATCAGGGAGTGACTGAGAAAGTCAGGTTTTACTGTAGTTAGAGATAGTTGGGGTTTTGGAATAGTGAGGTTTAAATCCAAGGTATCCACATATCCAAGGGATATATGTTCAAGAGATCAGGGAGTGACTGAGAAAGTCAGGTTTTACTGTAGTTAGAGATAGTTGGGGTTTTGGACTAGTGAGGTTTAAATCCAAGGTATCCACATATCCAAGGGATATACTGTTCAAGAGATCAGGGAGTGACTGAAAAAGTCAGGTTTTACTGTAGTTAGAGATAGTTGGGGTTTTGGACTAGTGAGGTTTAAATCCAAGGTATCCACATATCCAAGGGATATACTGTTCAAGAGATCAGGGAGTGACTGAAAAAGTCAGGTTTTACTGTAGTTAGAGATAGTTGGGGTTTTGGACTAGTGAGGTTTAAATCCAAGGTATCCACATATCCAAGGGATATACTGTTCAAGAGATCAGGGAGTGACTGAAAAAGTCAGGTTTTACTGTAGTTAGAGATAGTTGGGGTTTTGGAATAGTGAGGTTTAAATCCAAGGTATCCACATATCCAAGGGATATACTGTTCAAGAGATCAGGGAGTGACTGAAAAGTCAGGTTTTACTGTAGTTAGAGATAGTTGGGGTTTTGGACTAGTGAGGTTTAAATCCAAGGTATCCACATATCCAAGGGATATACTGTTCAAGAGATCAGGGAGTGACTGAAAAAGTCAGGTTTTACTGTAGTTAGAGATAGTTGGGGTTTTGGAATAGTGAGGTTTAAATCCAAGGTATCCACATATCCAAGGGATATACTGTTCAAGAGATCAGGGAGTGACTGAGAAAGTCAGGTTTTACTGTAGTTAGAGATAGTTGGGGTTTTGGACTAGTGAGGTTTAAATCCAAGGTATCCACATATCCAAGGGATATACTGTTCAAGAGATCAGGGAGTGACTGAAAAAGTCAGGTTTTACTGTAGTTAGAGATAGTTGGGGTTTTGGAATAGTGAGGTTTAAATCCAAGGTATCCACATATCCAAGGGATATACTGTTCAAGAGATCAGGGAGTGACTGAGAAAGTCAGGTTTTACTGTAGTTAGAGATAGTTGGGGTTTTGGACTAGTGAGGTTTAAATCCAAGGTATCCAACTCCTGAAGGGAGTGTCTGAGTTTGAAATAGCAGGATTTTACTGTAGCTAGCGAAAATCGAGATAGCGAGATCCAAATCCAAGTAATACAAATGATATGTGTTCGAGGCTACTACCCTCAATAAATTTAGGCTCGATTTCCAGACGTTTTAGGAGTCCGGTTACTACGGTGGCCCATAGGGGACTACAATAGATAAATAGATTCAGTTCTACTGAATAATAAATTCAATAAATACTTCATACATTTTCACGCCCACCTTTAGTACGATACCTGATAGAAAAGTCGTATAGAAAATAAAGAGCATTTGAATAGATACAAAAAAATTAACGCACTGTATCATATAGAAATCGCGGGAAAGTTAAAGTGCTATAAAGATACCCATTATATTCTTCTAAGCGTTAGCTAGTCCCAGCACTTTATCATCATTCTAGTTGTATTTGAGTATCGATCGATCGTTTTGTCATTGTTCCTATATGTCCCTATGCAATCTAATGGCAATTTATCGTTACATTTACTAGTTTATTAACAGTATGACAATGTGATATTATACCGAGATGTCTATTTGATTAATAACGATTTAGCTTCGAAGACGTCAGTAAGATTTAGTGCTTTTTTACGGTGCTTGTTATCTCATAGCCTGCGAATACAGCCGCTTTTTTACGCTCGGGAGACCCTGTGGCGCGACCGCCAAAAATCAAAAAGCTAAAATCCAAACTATTCACCTCACAAAACTGTTTGTTGGATATGTTGTTTATATCGTTATAAGAAAATTCTTACCAAAATAATTTTGTAATTTAGATGTTTGGTTTTCGTTTTATTGCGAGTCTAATTCTGTCACGCAATATAGTCACGCATTTTCAAAAGCCATAGAAATAGGAAAATTCGTTTGAAATAATACGATTTTAACTTAGTAGATGATGGGTAACTTCATTTTGATGAATATAGCTATTGAAAATTTGAAGTATTTGCAATTAAACATGATTTTCAGTCTTCGTGATTTGGCCGCCATGTTGGTGTCACTCGATGCGACACCAACATGGCGGCATAAGCGATCGCTCATATCTTCGTATCTAAAACTTCTTTTAACTAAAACTTCAGCTGAGATCTATGGTTTTGGCTGCTCTTTCGGCCTATGAAGGTTTTGTTCTATATAAGTCCTGGGAAAATTTTCGATGACGTAGGTGAAAACCAAGAATTCGCAGGCTAGTTATCACCGACGCAAACCGCTATAGCTTCTCATGTCACGTGATTTAGCCATGGATGACTCATTTGCGCGCGCATGCAGTTAGGATGCTACCGCAAATTATGAATCTTGAAGACTCACTGAATCAACGTTAATGACTAAATAAATTAAATAACAAGCTATGTAATGTAATTGTATATATAGTCTATGTAGTTTGATCCTTATATCTCTCAGTCTAAAACAACTTTAGTTAGTTTTCAAATACGACTACACTACAAACTCCTGTGATTATTAGATCCTTATATAAGATTTAGGTCCCGGATAGGCTATGGAAAATAGCTGTTCCAGGTCTGTGACAGATCGGCACCGTAAACCCCTAACCGAAAAATTATTGAGTACTTCCCCCGTAGTATCCAAGCTTCCACACCCCCACACGCCCACCCATCCCTCCCCCCCCCCCCCCCCCCCACACACACAAAAAGAAAAAAAGGAAGAAAGAAAGAAAAAGAAAGAAAGAAAGAAGAAAGAAAGAAAGAAAGAAAGAAAGAAAGAAAGAAGAGAGAGAGAGAGAGAAAGAGAAAGAAAGAAAGAAAAAAGAAAGAAAGAAAGAAAGAAAGAAAGAAAGAAAGAAAGAAAGAAAGAAAGAAGAAAGAAAGAAAAAGAAAGAAAGAAAGAAAGAAAGAAAAAGAGAAAAGAAAGAAAGAAAGAAAAACCGAAATAAATCGAATGAATTAGAAAAAGGATAAAAAGAGAATGAAAATAAAACGACAGAATTAGAAATGAAAAAAAAAATGAAAGAGAAAGAAAGAAAAGAAAGAAAGAAAGAAAGAAAGAAAGAAAGAAAGAAAGAAAGAAAGAAAGAAAGAAAGAAAGAAAGAAAGAAAGAAAGAAAGAAAGAAAGAAAGAAAGAAAGAAAGAAAGAAAGAAAGAAAGAAAGAAAAAAAAAAGAAGAAAGAAAGCAAAAGGGCAAATAATATCTTCCAAAATTACACAAGGTAATAATAATAATTTAATAACTTATATAGCGCATATTCCATAAGGTAACTGCGACTCGTGGTGTTATTGATGTTCACACAATACCATGAAAACAAATAACAAACTACAGTATATGGGAGTAATACTGATCAAGACACTAAGCTAATCATCCAATCCGTTCAATCCGTCGTTAAGGCGCCATTAAAAATCATTCTACGATCAATGAAAACAACATCAAGATGTATTCGTCATGGCTGCTTGTGTATCGTGTTTTGAGATGTAGTCTATCTATACCATTAAACTTTGTTTTTGACACTTCCATTATCGATTGTAGATGCGTACATTTATTGCGATCTAAGACAGGATTTATACAGTTTCGCCTGTACGGTGCATTATATTTTAGTAGTATTGTACGTCGTTTTACACAACAGCTCTCGACTTCTCCCAAACCTCCCTCGTATTAATTTACCTCAGGCTATGTAAACACGGGAAACGTTTTATATTTGTTAAATTGAAACAGTTACGCCCTAGCCTCCTCCGCAGGCAACTCCTTTGGGACTGGGATTCCTGTGGTTACACAGGAATCCCAATAAAGGAGTTCACCTGTGGAGGAGGCTAGTTACGCCCGCGTTTACAGTCAACTCTCGCTTTGCGGACGCCCCGCTATTACGGACAAGAAATGGATGCTCAATTGTCCAAATTTACAAAGACTGAATTGAAAGAAATCTTTCGCTATATTGCTGACAAAAATAAAGGGTGTCCGCTATAACGAACAAATGGATGAATGAATAAGTGAATGAATTAATGACTGAATGACTGAATGAACTTTATTTAATTAAGGTAAAAACGACCTGTAGTGCGTCACAGTCTCAAACACTAATATTTTTCGGGGTGGGGGGGGGGGGGGGGGGGGGATTATTTGCGCACGTAGTAAATAAATACAGACAAGCTTTCATGTTAACAATGATCAACTTTAGTTCTCATATTTTAAATACCAGTTTTTACATTGATAGGAATGAATTAGGCAGAGAACTCATTTACTCACTAGAGGTATCTATCTGTTCACACTATTTATGTCCAAAAAAACTTCACCCAAAGAATAAAATAAAAAATGTATAACTGTAGCCTACGCGCTTTGTGGATGGATATCCCTAATAGACTTTGAGTTGGAAAGGAGGAGAAGGAGAAGAGGGAAGGGCCAGATCTCTCCCCTCCCCTTCCCATTTATCCTTCTCCTCTCCCACCACACCTAAGCCTGATCGCAGACGAAGGCTTCTGCTTGAATAGAAAGAAATCAATTGTTTATTTAAAGAATCCCGTGTGAGTTGTCTTCATTAGTCTTTGTACAATGTTCTATGGATTTCGCTTATTTCTTCTCGTCTTCCCTGACACAGATTTCGTGGACACCAAAAATGCTGCGAGCAAATGTAATATTATTTAAATTGACAGTGAGTGATCCTATGAATACGAGATGGGGGGTGGGGTAGGGTGAGTGATCCTATGAATACGAATTGGGGGGTGGGGTAGGGGTGAGTGATCCTATGAATACGAGATGGGGGGTGGGGGAGTGATCCTATGAATACGAGATGGGGGTGGGTAGGGGTGAGTGATCCTATGAATACGAGATGGGGGGTGGGGGGTAGGGGTGAGTGATCCTATGAATACGAGATGGGGGGTGGGGTAGGGGTGAGTGATCCTATGAATACGAGATGGGGGGTGGGGTAGGGGTGAGTGATCCTATGAATACGAATTGAGGGGCGGGGTAGGGGTGAGTGATCCTATGAATACGAGATGGGGGGCGGGTTAGGGGTGAGTGATCCTATGAATACGAAATGGGGTGGGGGTGAGTAATCCTATGAATATGAAATGGGGGGGTGGGGGTGAGTGATCCTATGAATACGAATTGGGGGGCGGGGTAGGGTGAGTGATCCTATGAATACGAGATGGGGTGGGGTAGGGGTGAGTGATCCTATGAATATGAGATGGGGGTGAGGTGGGGGTGAGTGATCCTATGAATACGAGAGATGGGGGTGGGGTATGGGGGGGTGAGTGATCCTATGAATACGAGATGGGGGGTGGGTTAGGGGTGAGTGATCCTATGAATATGAAATGGGGTGGGGTGAGTGATCATATGGGTGAGTGATCCTATGAATACGAGATGGGGGGGGGGGTGAGGGGGTGAATATGAAATGGGGGGGTGAGTGATCCTATGAATATGAAATGGGGGTGAGTGGGGGTGAGTGATCCTATGAATATGAAATGGGGGGATGGGGGTGAGTGATCCTATGAATACGAGATGGGGGGGGGGTGGGGGTGAGTGATCCTATGAATATGAAATGGGGGGGGGTAGGGGTGAGTGATCCTATGAATATGAAATGGGGGTGGGGGTGAGTGATCCTATGAATACGAGATGGGGGGTGGGGTAGGGGTGAGTGATCCTATGAATATACGAATGGGGTGGGGGGGGGTGGGGTGGGGGGTGAGTGATCCTATGAATACGAGATGGGGGGGGGTGGGGTGAGTGATCCTATGAATACGAGATGGGGGGTGGGGTAGGGGTGAGTGATCCTATGAATACGAGATGGGGGGTGGGGTAGGGGTGAGTGATCCTATGAATACGAATTGAGGGGCGGGTAGGGGGGTATGGGTGAGTGATCCTATGAATACGAGATGGGGGGCGGGTTAGGGTGAGTGAGTGATCCTATGAATACGAAATGGGGTGGGGGTGAGTAATCCTATGAATATGAAATGGGGTGGGGGTGAATGATCCTATGAATACGAATTGGGGGGGGGGGGTAGGGTGAGTGATCCTATGAATACGAGATGGGGGTGGGGTGGGGGTGAGTGATCCTATGAATATGAGATGGGGGGGTGGGGGGGGGGTGAGTGATCCTATGAATACGAGATGGGGGTGGGGTAGGGGTGAGTGATCCTATGAATATGAAATGGGGTGGGGTAGGGGGTGAGTGATCATATGAATACGAGATGGGGGGTTGGGGGTGAGTGATCCTATGAATATGAAATGGGGGTGGGGGTGAGTGATCCTATGAATATGAAATGGGATGGGGGGTGAGTGATCCTATGAATACGAGATGGGGGGGGGGGGGGTGAGTGATCCTATGAATATGAAATGGGGGTGGGGGTGAGTGATCCTATGAATATGAAATGGGGTGGGGGTGAGTGATCCTGAATATGAATATGAAATGGGGGGTGGGGGTGAGTGATCCTATGAATACGAGATGGGGGGTGGGTTAGGAGTGAGTGATCCTATGAATACGAAATGGGGTGAGTGATCCTATGAATATGAAATGGGGTGGGGGTGAGTGATCCTATGAATACGAGATGGGGGTGGGGTAGGGGTGAGTGATCCTATGAATACGAGATGGGGGGTGAGGTAGGGGTGAGTGATCCTATGAATACGAGATGGGGGTGGGGTAGGGGTAAGTGATCCTATGAATACGAGATGGGGGGTGGGTTAGGGGTGAGTGATCCTATGAATACGAAATGGGGTGGGGGTGAGTAATCCTATGAATATGAAATGGGGTGGGGGTGAATGATCCTATGAATACGAATTGAGGGGTGGGGTTAGGGTGAGTGATCCTATGAATACGAGATGGGGAGTGGGGTAGGGGTGAGTGATCCTATGAATACGAGGTGGGGTAGGGGGGGGAGATGGGGGTAGGGTGGGTGATCCTATGAATACGAGATGGGGGGGGTGGGGTAGGGGTGAGTGATCCTATGAATACGAGATGGGGGGGTGGGGTTAGGGTTAGGGTGAGTGATCCTAGTGATCCTATGAATATACGAGATGGGGGGCGGGGTAGGGGTGAGTGATCCTATGAATACGAGATGGGGGGGGGGGGGGTGGGGTTAGGGTGAGTGATCCTATGAATACGAGATGGGGGGGCGGGGTAGGGGTGAGTGATCCTATGAATACGAGATGGGGGGTGGGGTAGGGGTGAGATCGCAGACGAAGGCTTCTGCTTGAATAGAAAGAAATCAATTGTTTATTTAAAGAATCCCGTGTGAGTTGTCTTCATTAGTCTTTGTACAATGTTCTATGGATTTCGCTTATTTCTTCTCGTCTTCCCTGACACAGATTTCGTGGACACCAAAAATGCTGGAGCAAATGTAATATTATTTAAATTGACAGTGAGTGATCCTATGAATACGAGATGGGGGGGGGGGGTAGGGTGAGTGATCCTATGAATACGAGATGGGGGGTGGGGTAGGGGTGAGTGATCCTATGAATACGAGAGGGGGGGGGTGGGGTTAGGGTTAGGGGTGAGTGATCCTATGAATACGAGATGGGGGGCGGGGTAGGGGTGAGTGATCCTATGAATATACGAGATGGGGGGTGGGGTTAGGGTGAGTGATCCTATGAATACGAGATAGGGGGGGGGGGTAGGGGTGAGTGATCCTATGAATACGAGATGGGGGGTGGGGTAGGGGTGAGTGATCCTATGAATACGAGATGGGGGGCGGGGTAGTGGGGGTGAGTGATCCTATGAATACGAGATGGGGGGTGGGGTAGGGGGTGAGTGATCCTATGAATATGAAATGGGGGGGGGGTGAGTGATCCTATGAATACGAGATGGGGGGGGGGTAGGGGGGTGAGTGATCCTATGAGTGATCCTATGACATACGAGATGTGGGGTAGGGTGAGTGATCCTATGAATACGAGATGGGGGGTGGGGTAGGGGTGAGTGATCCTATGAATACGAGATGGGGGGGTGGGGTTAGGGGGTTAGGGTGAGTGATCCTATGAATACGAGATGGGGGGCGGGGTAGGGGTGAGTGATCCTATGAATACGAGATGGGGGGTGGGGTTAGGGTGAGTGATCCTATGAATACGAGATAGGGGGCGGGGTAGGGGTGAGTGATCCTATGAATACGAGATGGGGGGTGGGGTAGGGGTGAGTGTGTGATCCTATGAATACGAGATGGGGGGGGCGGGGTGGGGGGTGAGTGATCCTATGAATACGAGATGGGGGGTGGGGTAGGGGGGTGAGTGATCCTATGAATACGAGATGGGGGGTGGGGGGGGCGGGGTGGGTGGGGGTGAGTGATCCTATGAATACGAGATGGGGGGTGGGGTAGGGGTGAGTGATCCTATGAATACGAGATGGGGGTGGGGTAGGGGGGGTGAGTGATCCTATGAATACGAGATAGGGGATGGGGTAGGGTGAGTGATCCTATGAATACGAATTGGGGGGCGGGGTAGGGTGAGTGATCCTATGAATACGAGATGGGGGTGGGGTAGGGGTGAATGATCCTATGAATGCGAGATGGGGGGTGGGGTAGGGTGAGTGATCCTATAAATACGAATTGGGGGGGGGGGTAGGGGGTAGGGTGAGTGATCCTATGAATACGAGATGGAGGGTGGGGTAGGGTGAGTGATCCTATGAATACGAATGGGGGGGGGCGGGGTAGGTTGAGTGATCCTATGAATACGAGATGGGGGGGGGGTGGGGTAGGGTGAGTGATCCTATGAATACGAGATGGGGGGTGGGGTGGGGGTGAGTGATCCTATGAATACGAGATGGGGGTTGGGGGTGAGTGATCCTATGAATATGAAATGGGGTGGGGGTGAGTGATCCTATGAATATGAAATGGGGTGGGGGGGTGAGTGATCCTATGAATACGAGATGGGGGTGGGGGTGAGTGATCCTATGAATACGAATTGGGTGGCGGGGTAGGGTGAGTGATCCTATGAATACGAGATGGAGGGTGGGGTAGGGTGAGTGATCCTATGAATACGAATTGGGGGGCGGGGGTAGGGTGAGTGATCCTATGAATACGAGATGGGGGGTGGGGTAGGGTGAGTGATCCTATGAATACGAGATGTGGGGTGGGGGTGAGTGATCCTATGAATACGAGATGGAGGGTGGGGTAGGGGTGAGTTATCCTATGAATACGAGATGGGGGGGGCGGGGTAGGGGTGAGTGATCCTATGAATACGAATTGGGGGGCGGGGGGTAGGGGTGAGTGATCCTATGAATACGAATTGGGGGGTGGGGTAGGGGTGAGTGATCCTATGAATACGAGATGGGGTGTGGGGTATGGGTGAGTGATCCTATGAATACGAGATGGGGGGTGGGGTAGGGGTGAGTGATCCTATGAATACGAGATGGGGGTTGGGGTAGGGGTGAGTGATCCTATGAATACGAGATGGGGGATGGGGTAGGGGTGAGTGATCCTATGAATACGAGATGGGGGATGGGGTAGGGATGAGTGATCCTATGAATATGAGATGGGGGTGAGGTGGGGGTGAGTGATCCTATGAATACGAGATGGGGGGTGGGGTAGGCGTGAGTGATCCTATGAATACGAGATGGGGGGTGGGGTAGGGTGAGTGATCCTATGAATACGAATTGGGGGGCGGGGTAGGGTGAGTGATCCTATGAATACGAGATGGGGGGTGGGGTAGGGGTGAGTGATCCTATGAATACGAGATGGGGGGCGGGGTAGGGGTGAGTGATCCTATGAATACGAGATGGGGGTTGGGGTAGGGGTGAGTGATCCTATGAATACGAGATGGGGGTGGGGTAGGGGTGAGTGATCCTATGAATACGAGATGGGGGGTGGGGTAGGGGTGAGTGATCCTATGAATACGAGATGGGGGGCGGGGTAGGGGTGAGTGATCCTATGAATATGAGATGGGGGGAGGATCCTATAGGGGTGAGTGATCCTATGAATACGAGATGGGGGGGGGGTGGGGGGGTAGGGGGTGAGTGATCCTATGAATACGAGATGGGGGGTGGGGTTTGAATACGAAATGGGGGTGAGTGATCCTATGAATACGAGATGGGGGGGGGTGAGGTGGGGGGGTGAGTGATCCTATGAATACGAATGGGGGGTGGGGGTGAGTGATCCTATGAATACGAGATGGGGGGTGGGGATAGGGGTGAGTGATCCTATGAATACGAAATGGGGTGGGGGTGAGTAATCCTATGAATATGAAATGGATGGTGGGGGTGAGTGATCCTATGAATACGAGATGGGGGTGGGGTAGGGGTGAGTGATCCTATGAATACGAGACGGGGGGGGGTGAGGTGGGGGTGAGTGATCCTATGAATACGAGATGGGGGTGGGGGGTAGGGGTGAGTGATCCTATGAATACGAGATGGGGGGGGGGGTGATGGGTGGGGGGGTG
>JAUJYZ010001144.1:232500-285000 GCA_033675265.1 Actinostola sp. cb2023
ACGTAGCGTTCCGTAAAGGACTTTTTCAATCAAATTTTGTACCAATATTTGCGTCACCTTGTTATTATTTGATAACTTATTTATAATTCATTATGTTGTGAGAAAAAGTCCTGGAATCTCCCTATGAAAAAAACGACTTATTTTAACTTGTTTTGACGCGAAGGATTCAGTACTTGGCCCAATAACTAGCTCAGGTATTCAGCTTATACGAGGATTTGCGTCTTTAGATACGATTTCAGGTACCGATGTTCGATGGTATCTTAGCAGGTACCCGTTGTAAGGACACTTGAGATGCGAACATGTATCAGTAGAGACACTACATATATGACACATGTTTACGCCTGTTGATTGTAATCATAAGATCGTTTGTCGTGCTGTGTGACTGGCTTTTAGCTGGTACTTGTAGGGATCAGTTGTTTTATAACAATGAGGGTTTATCATGCAATTTCAAAACAGGACAAAAAAATGATTATCATAGCTGGAAAGAGCTCGTTGAAATTAGTAAAACTGTGAAGTTTGGTAAAAATTGCGAAGATATGAATTTTCAAAAATCGAAATTTTGTATGAAAACCTTCGTTGGAGGCAAGAGTTGCCTACCAGCGTAAATTTCCAAAGATTTTCATATAAAATTTCGATTTTTGAAAAATCATATCTGTGGCAATTTGTGCAGCGATCTTTTCCAAACTTCACATTTTTACTAATTTCAACGAGCTCTTTCCAGCTATGATAATCATTTTTTGTCGTATGAGTTTTGAAATTACGTGATAAACCCTCATTGAAAATGTTTGGGTTTTAAGAAATAAGTTATATAAACATAATATAATGAGTTTTTAGATTTTACAAAGTCTAATTAAAAACACGAACTACCTTGCATCGTCAGAAACGCTGATGCCTGGTTGTCAAAAGTGACGCAAGCATTAGAAGCGCGAAGACAAGAAGCCTTATTTCACTGTGAAAACGTGTCCGGCGTAAGTATAGGCACAATGTGTGTACAAAACCATGTAAACATTTATAACACCACCACCACCACCACCACCACCACAACAACAACACTACTACCACAACACCACCACCACTAAACCACAACTACAACAACAACAACACTACCACCACTAAACCACCACTACAACAACAACACTACCACCACTACACCACCACCACAACAACAACACTACTACCACAACACTACCACCACCACCAATACAACAACAACACTACTACCACAACACCACCACCACAACAACAACAACAACAACACTACTACCACTACACCACCACAACAACAACAACAACACTACTACCACTATACCACCACAACAACAACAACACTACTACCACAACACTACCACCACCACTACAACAACAACAACACTACCACCACTACACCACCACCACCACCACCACCACCACCACCACCACCACCACCACCACCACCACCACCACCACTACCACCACCACCACTACCACCACCACCACCACCACAACAACAAACACTACCACCACTACACCACCACCACAACAACAACAACACCACTACACCACCACCACCACAACAACAACACTACTACCACAACACTACCACAACAACAACAACACTACCACCACTACCAATACAACAACAACAACACTACCACCACTACCAATACAACAACAACAACACTACTACCACAACACTACCACCACCACCAATACAACAACAACAACACTACTACTACCACTACACCACCACAACAACAACACTACTACCACAACACTACCACAACAACAACAACAACACTACCACCACTACCAATACAACAACAACAACACTACCACCACTACCAATACAACAACAACAACACTACTACCACAACACTACCACCACCACCAATACAACAACAACAACACTACTACCACTACACCACCACAACAACAACAACACTACCACCACTACCAATACAACAACAACACTACTACCACAACACTACCACCACCACAAATACAACAACAACAACAACAACACTACCACCACCACCACCACCACTACAACAACAACACTACCACCACTACACCACCACAACAACAACAACACTACCACCACTACACCACCACAACAACAACAACAACACTACTACCACAACACTACCACCACCACCAATACAACAACAACAACACTACCACCACCAATACAACAACAACAACAACACTACTACTACCACAACACTACCACCACCACCAATACAACAACAACAACAACAACACTACCACCACCACCACTACAACAACAACACTACCACCACTACACCACCACAACAACAACAACACTACCACCACTACACCACCACAACAACACTACTACCACAACACTACCACCACCACCAATACAACAACAACAACACTACCACCACCAATACAACAACAACAACACTACTACTACCACAACACTACCACCACCACCAATACAACAACAACAACACTACCACCACCAATACAACAACAACAACAACAACACTACTACCACAACACTACCACCACCACCAATACAACAACAACAACACTACCACCACCAATACAACAACAACAACAACAACACTAACACCAGCAATACAACACAACACCACTACTACCACAACACCACCACAACTACACTACACCACAACTACAACAACAACAACACTACTACCACAACCACAACCACAACCACCACCACTACACCACAACTACAACAACAACAACACTACCACCACCAATACAACAACAACACTACCACCACCAATACAATACAACACAACACAACACCACTGCAACAACAACAACACTACAATAACAACAACATCACTACCACAACACAACACAACACCACTAGATAGATAGACTGGATAGACTACAACAACAACAACACTACCACAACACAACACAACACAACACCACTAGATAGATAGACTGGATAGACTACAACAACAACAACACTACAATAACAACAACATCACTACCACTACCACGTCACTGCCACAACACTACCAACAACACAACACCAACACAACACAACACCACTGCAACAACAACACCACTACAATAACAACAACATCACTACCACAACACAACACAACACCACTAGATAGATAGACTGGATAGACTACACAACACCAACACAACACAACACCACTGCAACAACAACAACACTACAATAACAACAACATCACTACCACAACACAACACCACTAGATAGATAGACTGGACAACAACACTACAATAACAACAACACCACTACCACTACCACAACATTACCAACAACACAACACCAACACAACACAACAACAACAACAACAACACTACAATAACAACAGCACCACTACCACAACACAACACAACACAACACCACTAGATAGATAGACTGGATAGACTACAACAACAACAACACTACAATAACAACAACACCACTACCACTATCACAACACTACCAACAACACAACACAACAACACTACAACAACAACACTACAATAACAACAACATCACTACCACAACACAACACAACACCACTAGATAGATAGACTGGACAACAACACTACAATAACAACAACACCACTATACCACTACCACAACACTACCAACAACACAACACCAACACAACACAACAACAACAACAACAACAACAACACTACAATAACAACAGCACCACTGCCACAACACAACCACCAACTCAACACAACACAACACAACACAACAGCACAACAACAACAACAACAACACTACAATAACAACAACAACACCACACCACCACAAACACAACACCACCACTAATGTAATAATAATAATAATAATAATAATAATAATAATAATAATAAGAGCATTATACCAAAGTCTCAATGCTCTAACCATGGCAACCAGTAACTATGACAACCACTATTACTACCACCTCAGAGCTGTACTAGTATTCACTACGTACCATGGTCGTATGATAGAACAACTCAGCCGTTGAATTGTCCTTTCAGTTATCGATTGTTAAAATACACCTATTCCAAAAATCGTTGTCCCCACCGAAAGCAACAAGCAAGAAACTCACGACCGCAAAGGGCATTGGGACTTTCTCCTTATTCATTTATTCATCCGTAGACACTTTGACAACATGCATTTTCAAATGGCCGAATAGTTCTAAATGATTGCTATTCAACGCTCGTAGGGATAAATTCTCAAGTACCACGGATAAATGAATTAATTAGGAGATTCCCAAAGTCCTTTGCGGTCGTCAGCTTGTTGCTTGTTGCTTTCGGCCCGGACAACGATATTTGGAATAGGTGTATATATTTTTCATATTTTTGTTCAAAGCTAGCTGTTGTAGCTGTATATACCGGCGCGAAATAATGGCTCGGCAACGGAAAACAAATCCCTTAGTTTATCGTCTCCTTTGAAATGAAATGAAATGATCTTCAAAGTTTAGACTAGATTTACAGTCCTAACGTTGTACTGTTTAAAATATCTGCAAAGATTTTGCTGCGCACAATAATATTTTCCAAGCAAGACTTCTATCATAGTCAGCTCAGTTCACTTCTTATAAGCGTAGTGTGACATTTGCAAACCAACCGTTTATACTGTAGTAGGTTTCACTGCCTGACACTAACCCATGCTCGAGAATCCAGCGGTGCTTTTCCGAGCCCACGCCGAAGAGCACCACTGGATTCTCGAGCATGGATACTAACCGACCCATTAAACATTTATAGTGTGACTTGGTGTGACTACGATACCTGTTGGTTCGTATTTACGTCTATATAGAAATACTGTTATGAACAAGACGTGATACATTGCTATGTTGATATTCGTTCTTCTAGTATTGCTATGGATAGATGATAAAAGTTTGGCAGTACGTCAAATACATGATGGAAATACGGTCGATGTCCAAGCATCTAAAAGAGTAAGTACCCGCAATGCTTTAGAATCGAAACGTTGGTAAATTCTGAAGAATATTTCTTGTGTTCGACAATGAATCATCGCGAATGGAAAACATGTATTTAAATGGCAAATGTAAATATTAAAAAGAGAGAAAATGACCACAAAAGACCGCGATTTCGCGGCTCCCTGACACTAGCCACGGGTCACTAAGTAATCGGTGAGCAGGTTCAGTAACTTTTGTAAATCTCGAAATACATGCACTTTAAAGTCGAGTTGAAAAAGAGTAGTAAAACCAAGCTATTTTCTTTTTCTATTTGTGTACAAATACACATTTATTTTATATTGAGCTTTTCATGGCAGGGTCACTTCACCACAATAGCGTTTACTTAGAAAATTGCTGTGGGCCCGTAGGACTCAATGTAGGGCAGACAACACACCGAGAAGTCCGTGCCCTACTCTTAGTCGAACAGTGGTGTGGGTTCTTTAACGTCCCTCGGGTTAATCAATTTAAGACCCTGAGTACTAAGTTACCCCTTTTCCCCAATTCACTGTTGCTTGGCATTCTGACAGGGCAAACGTAGACAGGGGGTCTAGTGGCCCTTTGCATCGGGGGGGGGGGGGGGGTATATACTGAGTGGCCCTTTGCATCGGGAGGGGGGGGGGGGGGTTAGTGGCCCTTTGGGGTTGGGGGTCTAGAGGTATACTGAGTGGCCCTTTGCATCGGGAGGGGGGAGGGTTGGGGGGGGTCTAGAGGCCCTATACATAGGGTTGGGGGGTCTAGAGGCCCTATACATAGGGTTGGGGGGTCTAGTAATAGTCTCATAGCAATCTTGACATGCTTGTTTTCTATTACAGCAACATCTGTTCAACAACATGCGATATAACATGATGAATTTCTTGTCTCCATTTCGTTTCCCTGAAGATGAAATCGACGAGTGTAACATCAACAAAGCATGCCCAGCTGATCAATTCTGCGATGTTCATGTATGTCGATCGTGTCTCCATGAAAACGCTGCTTGTCACTTTATAGGTGAGGTCCGTCATTAGACATAGAGTCGACGTACCACCTACTTACTCAATAGCGTCCCCTTGTTGTAAGGACTTTATAGGTGTGGTCCTTCATTAGACATAGAGTCGACGTACCACCTACTTACTCAATAGCGTCCCCTTGTTGTAAGGACTTTATAGGTGTGGTCCTTCATTAGACATAGAGTCGACGTACCACCTACTTACTCAATAGCGTCCGCTTGTTGTAAGGACTTTATAGGTGTGGTCCTTCATTAGACATAGAGTCGACGTACCACCTACTTGCTCAATAGCGTCCCCTTGTTGTAAGGACTTTATAGGCGTGGTCCTTCATTAGACATAGAGTCGACGTACCACCTACTTACTCAATAGCGTCCCCTTGTTGTAAGGACTTTATAGGTGTGGTCCTTCATTAGACATAGAGTCGACGTACCACCTACTTACTCAATAGCGTCCCCTTGTTGTAAGGACTTTATAGGTGTGGTCCTTCATTAGACATAGAGTCGACGTACCACCTACTTACTCAATAGCGTCCCCTTGTTGTAAGGACTTCATAGGTGTGGTCCTTCATTAGACATAGAGTCGACGTACCACCTACTTACTCAATAGCGTCCCCTTGTTGTAAGGACTTTATAGGTGTGGTCCTTCATTAGACATAGAGTCGACGTACCACCTACTTACTCAATAGCGTCCCCTTGTTGTAAGGACTTTATAGGTGAGGTCCTTCATTAGACATAGAGTAAAAGTACCACCTACTTACTCAATAATGTCCCATTCTAGGTACATGTTGTAAAGGTTTCGTGTGTCAATACGGTCGATGTACCAAGGGTGTCCAAGAGGGAACACCAGGGACATATTGCGATAAGTCCTACAACTGTGGTAGTACAGGTTGCTGTGTACGAGAGATCTCTGTCAACCCAAGGACATCGGTGTGTAAACCAATGCTGAACGAGTACGAGTCATGTGGTCCCATCAATCTATTCCATCAAGTCTACAATGGAGGCAAAGTGGAAGCCGCCTGTGGACCATGTAAGCCTGGACTCCAGTGTAAAAATGTCGGGTATGTGATATTTTCTGTCTTGATACTGAACCACCCTCAGTATATCAACTCATTTCGTTGTTTTAATATCCATAATTCATTCATTCATTTACTCACTCACTCACTCACTCATTCATTCATCCATTCATCCATTAATTTGTGCGTTGTTTCATTTGTAGAACCCATGGTCTTCATTTTGTTTGTCTTAAAGAAAGTGAAGACTAGACCAAGTCATGGCACAGGAAGCCCAAGCTGTGGTTTTGTGGAGAATATCGTAAAAATATTTTCTCCTGTAAATACTGTAATAAAAGACTTAAAACTGAGGTAGTGTCTTGTGGTCTTTATTTACTATCCCTGTGCAAATTTTCAGCGAATTTCAGCATTTTTTAGTGTCTCCCCTCACCCAGTAAAGAAAGAAGGCAAGGAAGGAGACGAAGCTCGAAAAATGGCTTCCAAAGCCGTTCAAATATTGCTCGTTTTTTTCGTGAAAATCACCTGGGATTCAAAAATTAACCCCCATCAGCCAAGAGGGGATAAATGTACAATCCATCTATGCCAGTAATGTTAGCATACCTTCATAACTGAAGCTATCAGCCGCTGGTGACTCCATAATTCATCGCCATAAAAAGACCCGTTTATGCGTGACTCGGAATATCGACGACAACCAAACGGTCGCCACGGTCGAAGGACCTGGGCACTAGCAATAATCGAACCCGCGGGGGGATATGGTAGTTGGTTGGGCCACACACCCGAATCTAAAAATGGCACGGAGGTAAGTTTGTTGCAAGGATGTTTTGCGATCAGTATTGCACCTGAATGGTATAAGGTATATTAAATAAGCATAAAACTAGTTTTACTCGTAATTTTGTCGTGTAGGCTGACGTACGAGCAACAAGCATAACCATATCCCCCCGCGGGTTCGATTATTGCTAGTGCCCAGGTCCTTCGACCGTGGCGACCGTTTGGTTGTCGTCGATATTCCGAGTCACGCATAAACGGGTCTTTTTATGGCGATGAATTATGGAGTCACCAGCGGCTGATAGCTTCAGTTATGAAGGTATGCTAACATTACTGGCATAGATGGATTGTACATTTATCCCCTCTTGGCTGATGGGGGTTAATTTTTGAATCCCAGGTGATTTTCACGAAAAAAACGAGCAATATTTGAACGGCTTTGGAAGCCATTTTTCGAGCTTCGTCTCCTTCCTTGCCTTCTTTCTTTACTGGGTGAGGGGAGACACTAAAAAATGCTGAAATTCGCTGAAAATTTGCACAGGGATAGTAAATAAAGACCACAAGACACTACCTCAGTTTCAAGTCTTTTATTACAGTATTTACAGGAGAAAATATTTTTACGATATTCTCCACAAAACCACAGCTTGGGCTTCCTGTGGTCATGGTAAAGATAGATTTAGATTGTCTTACTTTTAAATAGTTGGAATGTTAAACATTGTATATAAACTTTATAAAACAACAAACAAACAGACAAGCAAACAAGACTGACTGACTGACAGCTTGGCACAAGTCCTCCTGTTCTCTTCAGTACCACAGGCAGACCAAAAGGGAATTGCATGCGAAGCCATGGAGCTAGAGTCGTATCACATTGTACTCAGGTTATTTAATTTGCATGGCTTAAAATACAGTTGTTAAACCGACTCTCATTTATTTAGACTCTTCTGAGTAATGTTAATACAGACATAAGGCATCAGTTGAACTAAACTACGTAATACAATCGTCATAGGAACATCATTCTAACCCTAACCGTCTAGCTAGCAAGCATCGCTCATTGCACTATATTATTAGGCTGCGATTCGTTTAAATGTGTTTGATTAATTGTCATCTCTTAGTCTTGGGTTCCCTGTGGTGTGCTCTTGTCCTGGGTTCCCTGTGGTGTGCTCTTGTCCTGGGTTCCCTGTGGTGTGCTCTTGTCCTGGGTTCCCTGTGGTGTGCTCTTGTCCTGGGTTCCCTGTGGTGTGCTCTTGTCCTGGGTTCCCTGTGGTGTGCTCTTGTCCTGGGTTCCCCGTGGTGTGCTCTTGTCCTGGGTTCCCTGTGGTGTGCTCTTGTCCTGGGTTCCCTGTGGTGTGCTCTTGTCCTGGGTTCCTGTGGTGTGCTCTTGTCCTGGGTTCCCTGTGGTGTGCTCTTGTCCTGGGTTCCCTGTGGTGTGCTCTTGTCCTGGGTTCCCTGTGGTGTGCTCTTGTTCTGGGTTCCCTGTGGTGTGCTCTTGTCCTGGGTTCCCTGTCGTGTGCTCTTGTCCTGGGTTCCCTGTGGTGTGCTCTTGTCCTGGGTTCCCTGTGGTGTGCTCTTGTCCTGGGTTCCCTGTCGTGTGCTCTTGTTCTGGGTTCCCTGTGGTGTGCTCTTGTCCTGGGTTCCCTGTGGTGTGCTCTTGTCCTGGGTTCCCTGTGGTGTGCTCTTGTCCTGGGTTCCCTGTGGTGTGCTCTTGTCCTGGGTTCCCTGTGGTGTGATCTTGTCCTGGGTTCCCTGTCGTGTGCTCTTGTTCTGGGTTCCCTGTGGTGTGATGTTGGCATTGGGCAGACAAACTGAATGTCGTTCAAATATTCTAAGATAGACATAATGACAACTTGTTACATTAGCGAACGCAAAACATAGAACGCGAAAAACGGCGAAGAACAAACGATAACTCCTTCCATCCTTCGTTCCTTCCATCGTTCCTTCCTTCCATCGTTCCTTCCTTCCATCGTTCCTTCCTTCCATCCATCCTTCCTTCCATCCCTTCCATCGTTCCTTCCATCGTTCCTTCCATCGTTCCTTCCATTGTTCCTTCCATTGTTCCTTCCATCGTTCCTTCCATCGTTCCTTCCATCGTTCCTTCCATCGTTCCTTCCATCGTTCCTTCCATCGTTCCTTCCATCGTTCCTTCCATCGTTCCTTCCATCGTTCCTTCCATCGTTCCTTCCATCGTTCCTTCCATCGTTTCTTCCATCGTTCCTTCCATCGTTCCTTCCATCGTTCCTTCCATCGTTCCTTCCATTGTTCCTTCCATCGTTCCTTCCATCGTTCCTTCCATCGTTCCTTCCATTGTTCCTTCCATTGTTCCTTCCATCGTTCCTTCCATCGTTCCTTCCATTGTTCCTTCCATCGTTCCTTCCATCGTTCCTTCCATCGTTCCTTCCATCGTTCCTTCTATCGTTCCTTCCATCGTTCCTTCCATTGTTCCTTCCATTGTTCCTTCCATCGTTCCTTCCATCGTTCCTTCCATCGTTCCTTCCATCGTTCCTGTCTTACTCACCCTACTTCTTTACAAATTAAGCTTGGTTTACATGGTCCGCATACAGATTGTACTTTACCGCCATTGTAGATAACTATGTATTGGTTATCAGGACCACATGTCTGATGTTCGTCTAAGGCAGGCTTACAGATAGAGAAATCACGGTTGATCGCACGCTCCCGCACACAGCAAAGGTATTCTTCTTTGCAGTCACTTTGACGATCACAGAATGTCCCTACAATGTAAATACTCATTAGATAATGATCCATTTCCCTCCTCGTTTTCTTCTTTTTTTTCCCAATTTTTTCTTGCTTTCTTTTTCTCATCTTTCCCCTGATTTGTTTCAACCTTCTATAAATGTCTAATGCCGCAATGATATAAGTGTCCAGTTTGCATACTGCTCGATGCACTGAAGCCGACAGTTCCATTCCTTATCTTACACAAATACTTGCGAATATTTACAACTCAGAAATGGTTGTTAAGATCTGAAAGAGAAAGTTAAACTCACCAGCCTGTCCAGGTTTGAACCCAGTCCTACACTGTCCATATCTACACAGGGATCCCGGACAACACTGGCCACTTCTTTCACATTGAGCGTTTTCTTTAAGGCAGTCCATACATAGAAAGTTCTGACAGAACTTGTCTGTGTCTTGACATGCTTTATGATCGTTGCATTCTTGGCTGTAATAACCTGGAGCTAGATACTAGTCAAATGTACAGTATTAATTTAGAATACCAATGGTATAATATACTGCAGGACGTATTTTAATGTGAATCACCGCTAACCAACTTAAACGCAGGCGCGAAAGCTCCAGTACAGTAAAGATAAAGATAGAGTCGTTTTCGTATGAGTGAGAAGTAGTTACGGTACGGTTCGTGCAGTGACGGTATCGCGCCATCCGCTAACGGTATCCAAGCATTCTGATTGGTTGAGCAATGATTTGGCGCGCTGTGATTGGTTGAATAGAATGTGTTCGGCATGATCGTAACTCCATACTCTAAGTTTCCCACTCATACGAAAACGACTGTATGGCTCAATGTCTACACTGACGACGGCCATGTCGGTAGATACGTCATCATTATAAAATAATTTAGATATAACGCGCGCTCTGATTGGTCGAACTCATAACATGGCTGTGATTTCATTCATTCGAAAACTGCTTGTAAAAATATTACAATATTTTATTAGACGATTTCCTATCGGAATGGACATTCTTAATGAAACTCAATAGGCTTGTTCTAGTTCATGTAGAATAGATGTAGTTAAAGCCTGTTTTTCACTGGTAGCGAAAGCATAAGCGCAAGAGCAAGCAACTCGTTTTGTTTCCCTTGTACTTGCGCTTATGCTTGTGTTGGTCAATGAGCTTAATTCTTATAGTTGTGACTATTACTTGCGCCGCTAGTGAAGAGCCATGATCGAGAGTCCAGCGGTGCTCCTTGGCGCGTGCTCGGATGAAACTGGCGGGGTGATTTCCGAGCCCGCGCCGAAGAGTACTCGCTGGACTCTCGAGCATGGCGAAGAGCAAGCTCCAGTGCTGTGACAATAATAATAAATACAATCTTTCCCTGTATAATTATACCTCGTGTACTTCAGAATTATCATCCAAACAGAAATTATTACTTATTCTAATATTAATGTTATAGATTTCTTTATTCCGGTATTGAATTTATCATTATACACCGACGCAGCCCATACTAGTGTACTCGCTAGTTTCCATTCTATTGATCATTATACACTGACGCAGCCCATACTAGTGTACTCGCTAGTTTCCATTGAATTTATCATAATACATCGACGCAACCCATACTAGTGTACTCGCTAGTTTCCATTGAATTTATCATAATACACCGACGCAGCCCATACTAGTGTACTCGCTAGTTTCCATTCTATTGATCATTATACACTGACGCAGCCCATACTAGTGTACTCGCTAGTTTCCATTCTATTGATCATTATACACTGACGCAGTCCATACCAGTGTACTCGCTAGTTTCCATTCTATTGATCATTATACACTGACGCAGCCCATACTAGTGTACTCGCTAGTTTCCATTCTATTGATCATTATACATGACGCAGCCCATACTAGTGTACTCGCTAGTTTCCATTCTATTGATCATTATACACTGACGCAGTCCATACTAGTGTACTCGCTAGTTTCCATTGAATTTATCATAATATATCGACGCAACCCATACTAGTGTACTCGCTAGTTTCCATTCTATTGATCATTATACACTGACACAGCCCATACTAGTGTACTCGCTAGTTTCCATTGAATTTATCATAATACATCGACGCAACCCATACTAGTGTACTCGCTAGTTTCCATTCTATTGATCATTATACACCGACGCAGCCCATACTAGTGTACTCGCTAGTTTCCATTCTATTTATCATTATACACTGACGACGCAGCCCATACTAGTGTACTCGCTAGTTTCCATTCTATTTATCATAATACATCGACGCAACCATACTAGTGTACTCGCTAGTTTCCATTCTATTTATCATAATACATCGACGCAACCCATACTAGTGTACTCGCTAGTTTCCATTCTATTGATCATTATACCGACGACGCAGCCCATACTGGTGTACTCGCTAGTACTTTCCATTCTATTTATCATAATACATCGACGCAACCCATACTAGTGTACTCGCTAGTTTCCATTCTATTTATCATAATACATCGACGCAACCCATACTAGTGTACTCGCTAGTTTCCATTCTATTTATCATTATACATCGACGCAGCCCATACTAGTGTACTCGCTAGTTTCCATTGAATTTATCATATACATCGACGCAACCCATACTATAGTGTACTCGCTAGTTTCCATTCTATTGATCATTATACACCGACGCAGCCCATACTAGTGTACTCGCTAGTTTCCATTCTATTTATCATAGTACACTCGCATAGTTACTCCTAGTTTCCATTCTATTTATCATTATACATCGACGCAGCCCATACTAGTGTACTCGCTAGTTTCCATTCTATTTATCATAATACATCGACGCAACCCATACTAGTGTACTCGCTAGTTTCCATTCTATTTATCATTATACACCGACGCAGCCCATACTAGTGTACTCGCTAGTTTCCATTCTATTTATCATTATACACTGACGCAGCCCATACTAGTGTACTCGCTAGTTTTCATTCTATTTATCATTATACACCGACGCAGCCCCCATACTCGCTAGTGTACTCGACTAGCCCATACTAGTTTCGCAGTTTTCATTCTATTTATCATTATACACCGACGCAGCCCATACTAGTGTACTCGCTAGTTTTCAGTTTATCATTATACACCGACGCAGCCCATATAGTGTATCGCTAGTTTCCATTCTATTTATCATTATACACGACGCAGCCCATACTAGTGTACTCGCTAGTTTCCATTCTATTTTATCATTATACATCGACGCAGCCCATACTAGTGTACTCGCTAGTTTCCATTCTATTTATCATTATACACCGACGCAGCCCATACTAGACGCTAGTTTCCATTCTATTTATCATTATACTCGACGCAACCCATACTAGTGTACTCGCTAGTTTCCCTCTATTTATCATAATACATCGACGCAAGCCCATACTAGTGTACTCGCTAGTTTCCATTCTATTTATCATTATACATCGACGCAGCCCATACTAGTGTACTCGCTAGTTTCCATTCTATTTATCATATATACATCGACGCAGCCCATACTAGTGTACTCGCTAGTTTCCATTCTATTTATCATATATACATCGACGCAACCCATACTAGTGTACTCGCTAGTTTCCATTCTATTTATCATTATACACCGACGCAGCCATACTAGTGTACTCGCTAGTGTACTCGCTAGTTTCCATTCTATTTATCATCATTATACACCGACGCAGCCCATACTAGTGTACTCGCTAGTTTCCATTCTATTTATCATTATTGACGCAGCCCATACTGGTGTACTCGCTACATCGACGCAGCCCATACTAGTGTACTCGCTAGTTTCCATTCTATTTATCATTATACACGACGCAGCCCATACTAGTGTACTCGCTAGTTTCCATTCTATTTATCATTATACACTCGCGACGCAGCCCATACTAGTGTACTCGCTAGTTTCCATTCTATTGATCATTATACACTGACGCAGCCCATACTAGTGTACTCGCTAGTTTCCATTCTATTGATCATTATACACGACGCAGCCCATACTAGTGTACTCGCTAGTTTCCATTCTATTGATCATTATACACTGACGCAGTCCATACTAGTGTACTCGCTAGTTTCCATTGAATTTATCATAATATATCGACGCCACCCATACTAGTGTACTCGCTAGTTTTCCATTCTATTGATCATTATACACTGACACAGCCCATACTAGTGTACTCGCTAGTTTCCATTGAATTTATCATAATACATCGACGCAACCCATACTAGTGTACTCGCTAGTTTCCATTCTATTGATCATTATACACCGACGCAGCCCATACTAGTGTACTCGCTAGTTTCCATTCTATTGATCATTATACACTGACGCAGTCCATACTAGTGTACTCGCTAGTTTCCATTGAATTTATCATAATATATCGACGCAACCCATACTAGTGTACTCGCTAGTTTCCATTCTATTGATCATAATACATCGACGCAACCCATACTAGTGTACTCGCTAGTTTCCATTCTATTTATCATAATACATCGACGCAACCCATACTAGTGTACTCGCTAGTTTCCATTCTATTGATCATTATACACCGACGCAGCCCATACTGGTGTACTCGCTAGTTTCCATTCTATTTATCATAATACATCGACGCAACCCATACTAGTGTACTCGCTAGTTTCCATTCTATTTATCATAATACATCGACGCAACCCATACTAGTGTACTCGCTAGTTTCCATTCTATTGATCATTATACACTGACACAGCCCATACTAGTGTACTCGCTAGTTTCCATTGAATTTATCATAATACATCGACGCAACCCATACTAGTGTACTCGCTAGTTTCCATTCTATTGATCATTATACACCGACGCAGCCCATACTAGTGTACTCGCTAGTTTCCATTCTATTTATCATTATACACTGACGCAGCCCATACTGGTGTACTCGCTAGTTTCCATTCTATTTATCATAATACATCGACGCAACCCATACTAGTGTACTCGCTAGTTTCCATTCTATTTATCATAATACATCGACGCAACCCATACTAGTGTACTCGCTAGTTTCCATTCTATTGATCATTATACACCGACGCAGCCCATACTAGTGTACTCGCTAGTTTCCATTCTATTTATCATTATACACTGACGCAGCCCATACTGGTGTACTCGCTAGTTTTCATTCTATTGATCATTATACACCGACGCAGCCCATACTAGTGTACTCGCTAGTTTCCATTCTATTTATCATTATACACTGACGCAGCCCATACTGGTGTACTCGCTAGTTTTCATTCTATTTATCATTATACACTGACGCAGCCCATACTAGTGTACTCGCTAGTTTCCATTCTGTTTATCATTATACACCGACGTAGCCCATACTAGTGTACTCGCTAGTTTCCATTCTATTTATCATTATACACCGACACAGCCCATACTAGTGTACTCGCTAGTTTCCATTGAATTTATCATAATACATCGACGCAACCCATACTAGTGTACTCACTAGTTTCCATTCTATTGATCATTATACACCGACGCAGCCCATACTAGTGTACTCGCTAGTTTCCATTCTATTTATCATTATACACTGACGCAGCCCATACTGGTGTACTCGCTAGTTTCCATTCTATTTATCATAATACATCGACGCAACCCATACTAGTGTACTCGCTAGTTTCCATTCTATTTATCATAATACATCGACGCAACCCATACTAGTGTACTCGCTAGTTTCCATTCTATTGATCATTATACACCGACGCAGCCCATACTAGTGTACTCGCTAGTTTCCATTCTGTTTATCATTATACACCGACGCAGCCCATACTAGTGTACTCGCTAGTTTTTCCATTCTATTGATCATTATACACTGACGCAGCCCATACTGGTGTACTCGCTAGTTTTCATTCTATTTATCATTATACACCGACGCAGCCCATACTGGTGTACTCGCTAGTTTTCATTCTATTTATCATTATACACTGACGCAGCCCATACTGGTGTACTCGCTAGTTTTCATTCTATTATCATTATACACTGACGCAGCCCATACTGGTGTACTCGCTAGTTTTCATTCTATTTATCATTATACACTGACGCAGCCCATACTGGTGTACTCGCTAGTTTCCATTCTATTTATCATTATACACTGACGCAGCCCATACTGGTGTACTCGCTAGTTTCCATTCTATTTATCATAATACATCGACGCAACCCATACTAGTGTACTCGCTAGTTTCCATTCTATTTATCATAATACATCGACGCAACCCATACTAGTGTACTCGCTAGTTTCCATTCTATTGATCATTATACACCGACGCAGCCCATACTAGTGTACTCGCTAGTTTCCATTCTATTTATCATTATACACTGACGCAGCCCATACTGGTGTACTCGCTAGTTTTCATTCTATTGATCATTATACACCGACGCAGCCCATACTAGTGTACTCGCTAGTTTCCATTCTATTTATCATTATACACTGACGCAGCCCATACTGGTGTACTCGCTAGTTTTCATTCTATTTATCATTATACACTGACGCAGCCCATACTAGTGTACTCGCTAGTTTCCATTCTGTTTATCATTATACACCGACGCAGCCCATACTAGTGTACTCGCTAGTTTCCATTCTATTTATCATTATACACCGACACAGCCCATACTAGTGTACTCGCTAGTTTCCATTGAATTTATCATAATACATCGACGCAACCCATACTAGTGTACTCGCTAGTTTCCATTCTATTGATCATAATACATCGACGCAACCCATACTAGTGTACTCGCTAGTTTCCATTCTATTGATCATTATACACCGACGCAGCCCATACTAGTGTACTCGCTAGTTTCCATTCTATTTATCATTATACACTGACGCAGCCCATACTGGTGTACTCGCTAGTTTTCATTCTATTTATCATTATACACCGACGCAGCCCATACTAGTGTACTCGCTAGTTTCCATTGAATTTATCATAATACATCGACGCAACCCATACTAGTGTACTCGCTAGTTTCCATTCTATTGATCATTATACACCGACGCAGCCCATACTAGTGTACTCGCTAGTTTCCATTCTGTTTATCATTATACACCGACGCAGCCCATACTAGTGTACTCGCTAGTTTCCATTCTATTTATCATTATACACCGACGCAGCCCATACTAGTGTACTCGCTAGTTTCCATTCTATTTATCATTATACACTGACGCAGCCCATACTGGTGTACTCGCTAGTTTTCATTATATTTATCATTATACACTGACGCAGCCCATACTGGTGTACTCGCTAGTTTCCATTCTATTGATCATTATACACCGACGCAGCCCATACTAGTGTACTCGCTAGTTTCCATTCTATTGATCATTATACACTGACGCAGCTCATACTAGTGTACTCGCTAGTTTCCATTTCTATTCTAATAATGAAGAAGACGCGACGTGAATAGAGACGGTCCGCTGTCATCAGGACGCGAAATGACTTGTGTCGTGAAATTGGAACATTTTTCGCGCGCAGACGAAGGTACTCGAGTCGTCGTCGTCGTATCGTGTTTCGTAAAGGACTTACTTACCCCTCTAACATTAACATTATGTGGTTCTTTGGTAAGCCTTGATCCACCAACCAATATGACCAAACTACACACTAACAATACTTTAGTCATTATTTCGGCTGATTTTCTCTCTAGTAGATTTCATAATGAGGTACAAGGACACACTTCAGTTGCTTTATTACTTATTAATATCTTAAATACGTAAAATGGTTTTACAGGTAGATTAGACTAACGTTTTCTGGTGTGTGATTACATGTAGAGAAATGTATAGAGATACTGAGTTTTTGGCTCTAAGTTTCGTTGCGATATATAATCGTTACTACATATTGTTCCTATTGCTTGATCGATTCTCTTACTCCAGGTTGCCCTGGTGGCCCTGGTGGCCCCCAGCAGGAGATTTCCTTTTATCGCTCAAGGCAATTAACAAGCTAGTCATTAGTGTTTCATATAATCTCACTAAGATGAAAGCTAAAGCAAATCACTCTACACTCTACACAACTAATATGGCAATGTAAACTAATATGAAGATGTACGGATAATATTTAAAATAAGGTTTAAAAAGAACTAATTATCGTCGACAGGTTTCGCCGATTCTGTTCGCTTCGATAATTTAGGGGCGGCGACAGCACCAGCTGCCTGGGGCAGACAGACTTGATGAACACCAAATATCCTGAAATAGAATAAGAATAGGTGTATAGGAAAACTTACTCGTGTAGACGCTGCTTAATCATCCATTCATTCATCCATTCATCCATCCATTCATCCATTCATTCATCCATTCATTCACCCATTCCTTCATCCATCTATTCAGTCTTCCATTCATTCATCCATCCATCCATTCATTCCTTCATCCACTCACGCTTCGATCACGTGAACTTATTGCCCGCGCGGGAGTTATGAAGATTTGACGCCCGCCACGTGACGTGCTCTCGACCAATGAGAAAACGAGTTTGACTATGGGGATATAACAACATGACTTACCCTACTTGTTTACAAGTTAACCCTTGTTTACATGGACCACAAGCTGGTTGTACTGTACCCCCACTGTAGACAGTCCTGTATTGGTTATATGGCCCGCACGTCTGATGTTCGTCCAGAGCAGTTTTACAGATTGAGATGGCAGGGTTGATTGCGGGCTCACGGACACAACAAAGGTCTTGGTCTTTACAATCACTTTGACGATCACAGAATGTCCCTATAGTCATTGGTAATATAACTAGAATGAATGAATGTCCCTGAATGTCCCTATAGACATTGGTAATATAGCTAGAATGAATGAATGTCCCTGAATGTCCCTATAGTCATTGGTAATATAACTAGAATGAATGAATGTCCCTGAATGTCCCTGAATGTCCCTATAGACATTGGTAATATAGCTAGAATGAATGAATGTCCCTGAATGTCCCTATGGACATTGGTAATATAGCTAGAATGAATGAATGTCCCTGAATGTCCCTATGGACATTGGTAATATAGCTAGAATGAATGAATGTCCCTGAATGTCCCTATGGACATTGGTAATATAGCTAGAATGAATGAATGTCCCTGGATGTCCCTGAATGTCCCTATAGACATTGGTAATATAGCTAGAATGAATGAATGTCCCAGAATGTCCCTATAGACATTGGTAATATAGCTAGAATGAATGAATGTCCCAGAATGTCCCAGAATGTCCCAGAATGTCCCTATAGACATTGGTAATATAGCTAGAATGAATGAATGTCCCTGGATGTCCCTGAATGTCCCTATAGATATTGGTAATATAGCTAGAATGAATGAATGTCCCTGAATGTCCCTATGGACATTGGTAATATAGCTAGAATGAATGAATGTCCCTGGATGTCCCTATGGACATTGGTAATATAGCTAGCATGAATGAATGTCCCTGAATGTCCCTATGGACATTGGTAATATAGCTAGAATGAATGAATGTCCCTGGATGTCCCTGAATGTCCCTATAGACATTGGTAATATAGCTAGAATGAATGAATGTCCCAGAATGTCCCTATAGACATTGGTAATATAGCTAGAATGATTGAATGTCCCAGAATGTCCCAGAATGTCCCTATAGACATTGGTAATATAGCTAGAATGAATGAATGTCCCTGGATGTCCCTGAATGTCCCTATAGACATTGGTAATATAGCTAGAATGAATGAATGTCCCTATGGACATTGGTAATATAGCTAGAATGAATGAATGTCCCTGGATGTCCCTGAATGTCCCTATAGACATTGGTAATATAGCTAGAATGAATGAATGTCCCAGAATGTCCCTATAGACATTGGTAATATAGCTAGAATGAATGAATGTCCCAGAATGTCCCAGAATGTCCCTATAGACATTGGTATTATAGTCATATTGTGGTCCAATTCCTTCCATTTTTCTCCATATTTTCATTACCTCTTTTTACTTGTTTGTCTCCATAATCCCTTCTTTGTAATTGTAGAGATTGACTGTTTTTACTGATAAATCTTTTAATAATTTAATATTTCTTTCTCCTCCCTCACTCTCATGCACACCCTCCTCGCCTAGTCCCAGCCCACCCTAGTGGGTTATGAACGCCTGTCATTTCTAGCAGCATCGTTACTTTCAGTCATTGCCGGATTTGATGGTTTGTACAAAGAGGGTTAAAAACAAAATCCGCTGATTTCACACTGACCTGCTTGTCCAGGCCTTGACCCAGCCCTACATCGTCCATAAACGCACTCGGACCCAGGGCAGCACTGACCATTCTGTGTGCACGCGACGTTTTCTTTGAGACAATCAACACATAGAAACATATGGCAGTACTTGGTAGAGTCTTTACATGTTTTATGAGCGTTACATTCTTGACTATAGTAACCAGGAGTAATGGCCTAATAAAAGCCAAATAGATTGATTAAGTAATCAACCATGCAAGAACTATAGCGTAATAATTCACAGGGTTAGGCTTGGGCTAAATATCTAATGTACAAAACCCCGAACAGAAGTTATTGACACTTCCGGTTGACGTCGCCGTCATAGATTTTGCAAAGCTTAAACTATACAGAAATAGTGGATGACACAATAATATTTCAATGTAAAAATAAAGGGAATCAATTATTTCGGGTAATTTATTATTCAATGTTTGATAATCTAACCAATTAGAACAGCACAAAACAATAGCTATTGAATTGTGCTTATTTTACTAGGTTTCCCACATACGATTTCTTTTAAAATTGGCATGTGACGTCACTGGACAACAGACAAACTTGATATCTTAAAAAATCGGAGAAAGTATATCTTATACCTTACCTAATTTTCATGCTTAGCCAATGAGATCACTAGTTTTAACAATAGAAAATGTAAACATTCCATCGTGCATTGCCGTTTGGACGATTGGGTTCCCTGTGGTCAGTTTTTGACCGAGAGGGGTTAAGTCGAGGAGATTTCGGCGGCTAAATCGACCATCAGGTAATACTTACATTGAATCTCGTTTGTTTACTAGAACAGTTGACATGGTTACCAACAACAAAATAACATTTACGCTAAGTGCATGAAGACTTGGTAAACAACTAACTGATATCGCTAATATACGACTTATATACTGTATAGACAGCCACATACCGTCACAACCCCAACTAAGCATCATAGTAATCATTCCATGTCGTTACAAAGTTAGCATAGCTGAACTTTGATAAAATATTAACAAAATAGCAATACATCTGAGTCCAAGAACTTTCCACTCAACCGAACAAAAATTAGGGAAAAAAGTAAAGTCTAAGCTAAACATCTATAAAATAGTGAACGGAAAAAGATGAAAAAGAGGAAATACAACAAAAAACAGGAAAAAAACCCCACTGAAACACCAAGGTTTCGAACCACGGTCATCTGGTTCAAGCGCCAAGAGTTATCGACGCGAGCCACTGGACCAAGTAATTTGCACAACAATAGACAGTCCATTCTCAGGATACACTAGGTTATTTTGTCCTCCAAATGAACAAGCGTGCACGATAGCCTAGTGGTGCGGGGCAGTTATTTAGTGGGACTAGGATCCGACTGTTCCCTCCCTCTTTGATCACTAAGCTGATTGGTGTAATGCCCGATAGCGCGGATGAGGCCGAAATCTTCATCCTATACGTAACATACGGAGACTCAGCATTTAAGTCTGGGAGTATGGTCTTTTTTTAGTTTTTGCATAAAATTAGCATCTTAATTCAAACCTAAGGTCGGGGGTTCGAGTTCCAGTCATAGCACCTTTTTTTTTCTAATTTTTTTTTTACAATTTATTGCTCTTTTTTGTTTTCCGAATGTTCATTTTTGCTGTAGTTGCATGATGAATCGATTTAATTTCTGCTCAAAATATTTTTCGTCTTTATTATGATTATACTAGAATTATTTAGCATAGATACCATGTATATTTTTATTTGTATACCGTCGGTATGTAAGTTTTTATTTATTCTATCTCATTTATTTTTATTCATTTATTTTTTTCCATCTTATTTTTTTATTTTTTTTATTTTATTTTATATCTGTAGCGATAGGAATCCTTTTCAAAATAAACATTTATATTCCTCATTGTTTATATGAAGCAACGAAACGATAGCCATTTCACGATGAAGTCAGGTGACAGTCTTGATCAAAGACGCGAAGACATAACAAATTCGATTAAATAACAATAAATCAGTCAACATAAGAGCGTTAAATACTTTTTTAAAACCACTAACAAAAGTAGTATTTCTGATTCTATGAACTTACCCTTTCATGTCTCTCTATTTCATTCCTGCCATGTGTTTTCTTTCCAATTTTTGATCCATGGACCAACACAATCAAACCACAAATGAACAAAACCGTCCTCAGCATTTCTGCAAAACCCTAAAACATAACACCAATATATATTTACAATTAGCTCCTACCCAAGCCAAGAAATGGGTAGTTTATGTTATATTGTTATTTATTAATGTGTTTATTATGTAAGGGTGTAGGACGGGTAGAAAATCAAATCGGTGACCTTTTTCTGGTGGTCGCAATCATCGATGAACAGCTAAATAAATCGTAACATCATAGAATCCGTGCGTACACTAGAATATTGTTAATAATAATAATAATAATAATAATAATAATAATAATAATAATAATAATAATAATAATAATAATAATAATAATAATAATAATAATTGCTTATATTGCTTGTATATTGCGCATCGGTTGTAAATCGTAACATGATAGAACCACAGGCAGCCCAACCGCATTGCTTTTGAGGCTACTAAATAATCAAGTAAAATGATATTTGCGTCTTTTTTTGATGGGTTTCCTGTGGTAGAGCGCGCGCGCATTTATATATTGGGTTCCCTGTGTATAGAAATGTATAATGTTGGGCTTCCTGTGTGCGTCCTGCGGGACGCGCCCGCAGCAATGTGTATATTGAAACAATTGTTTCAATATATTAGACTATATTAAATAAATATATACACGTACTGCGGGACGCGCGGGATGCACACAGGGAGCCCAATATTATACGGTACTCAACACAGGGAACCCAACATATCTACGTATTATATATATATTGCGCGCGCGCTCTACCACAGGAAACCCATCAAAAAAGACGCAAATATCATTTTATTGAATTATTTAGTAGCCTCAAAAGGAATGGTTGGGCTGCCTGTGATAGAACCCGTGCGTACTAGAATATTGTTACCACTTTGAAGAAAGATAGAAATATATCAACAATAGATTAAAGAGTTGAATTCCGAGTCAAATCAAGAGGTGTGACAGATCACGAAGATAGCACGATGATAGTACGACAATAGAACGGAGATAGCACGAAGATAGCACGAAGATAGCACGAAGATAGCACGAAGATAGCACGAAGATAGTAGTTAGGTTCATTCATCTTAATGAGGGACATTAAAAGAACCTGTTGAACTCTTCGTAAGAGTAGGGGGTTGTTACCCGGTTCAACAGCCTACTTCCAATTGGAGGCATAACATACTAACATACTAACTCCTCATGATTGTAAGCTGCTCGGCTGCCGTAGTCGCCTTTATATGCAGCCCGAAAAAGTCCTCCATCGGTTGTAAGCGCATTGAGACAATGTGAAAATGCGCTATATAGTAGAAGGATTAAATCCTGGCTATTCTAAGCTGTGACGTCACACCTTTCGCATGGCATCACGTACATGTCACGTGATCGATGACACAAAGTAAATTGAATTCTCAGAATTGATAATAAGTGAATATGATTGGTTGGTTAGAGAGGTGACGTCAGAGATCAACGATGGGTTTAGTTTATTATGTAACTAAAAATAAAGCGTCCCCTAAAACAGTCCCACAATTCCCCGCGAAACATACTAGTCACCAGTTTCCCGCGCAACTCCGAGATGACGAATTGTTTTTGATTTTGATTTCGTAATACGAATGACGTCATTGATTAATTGTGTACATGGAGAAGAACTGCAATATAGTGCAATGTCTTTTGTTTTCTATTGTTTCATTGGTGCTATTTGGCACTAAATAGTTTGTACTGTTTTAGTGTCTGCACTCTACGTGTTAGCAACCAATAGTGTTCTAAGATAGTTCCGCGTGTACAATATGATTGGTTTATTCCTGGTCAATCCCAGCATGCAATCGACTTCTATAAAGGTCGTTACACAGAACACAGTCACACCAATGTTAACTGACTTTCCCCTAAAGGTGCGTTCAGTACACTAAGTACGTATTTATTAATTTCACACCAAAAGGAATTATTACAAGTAAGTTATTAGATTCTAATTCGTTTCACTGGGTGAGTTGGATGGAAATAATAATAATTAATAATGTCAATTTTACCACAACTAGTCAGTTTCTCGCTCTCTGATTGGCTTAGAGCCGTGGTAAATAAGAGTACATACCACGGCAATTGCGTGTTCGCTCGCGCACGGATCTAGCGCGCGCTTGAATCAGTTTTTCTTTCAACATTTCTCGACGTTTTCGGATGTTTTCTCCGTCTGTTGTGGTAAAAAACAAATTTACGATAGTTTCTTGTGGTATGTCCTCTTATTTACCACGGTTGGCGCCATCTCATCGTCAAAATTGTTAAGTGAATCCACAACAATTTTGACGATTCGATGACGCCAATTAACCGTGGTAAATAAGAGGACATACCACGCGAAACTATCGTAAATTTGTTAATTGTCAGTTGTTTTGAGCGCTGTAAATATTATTCTGTTATCTTTGTAAAAGTCGTTTCAGCATATTCTTGAGAATAGAAGTTTTCTATTTGATTTGTTTTCTTATTTTGTATTTTTATCCTCATATATCATTTTTAGTTTTTTTCCGTCTTATTTTGTATTTTTATCTTCATTTCATTTTTAGATTTTTTTCATTTTGTATTTTTATCTTCATATCATTTTTAGTTTTTTGTTCGTCTTATCAGGGCCGTACATAACCCAAATTCCATGGGTGGGCAGTATTTAGCAAAATATATTTGGCCGATACATTTTTTTGAACGGTTCTCTTATTACTTTTCATTTGTATGTTTTCGCTTTGCTAAGGGACAGCTTTCCCCCCTGCCCCTGTGCTACGTACGGCCCTGCTTATTTCATTTTGTTTCTTGTCATTTTGCTAAGCGGTTTCATTCATGCGATCACCTCAATTGTTTTCTATTTCCTGAGCAAACACCAT
Source organism: Actinostola sp. cb2023 (assembly GCA_033675265.1). NCBI lineage: Eukaryota > Metazoa > Cnidaria > Anthozoa > Actiniaria > Actinostolidae > Actinostola > Actinostola sp. cb2023. The sequence continues at coordinate 258,016 of JAUJYZ010001144.1, forward strand.
TAGTTTTTCAAGTGTCAAAGTCAGGCAAACAGTTGATGAAAACCTTTTCCGTGACGTCTGACTGTTGCGTGTTGATTCTAGCTAGCTGCTTTGTTTTTCCCGTTTGTTAACCCAAATCGTGCCGCGAACCGCGTTAGTTTGACAATACAAGAAATGCTACACACAACATACATCTTAAGTTTTATTTGACCAGTTGTCTTTCGACATTAGCAGACAAACACGCGACATCCTTAGTATCCCAGTAGACGCATGGACGGATATCCTTCTGTCACCATTAACAGCGCGAGATTTACAGTTTTTCATTATGAATGTCTCTACATCCACGGTATGACACAGCTATTATGATTGGAAATAATTGCTTTATTTTCTTACGAAACTTTTTTATATTACTATAAACAAGTCCCACAACAAATTACAACGTACAAACACATCGTGTCTACAGGATACAGCAGGGCAAAATGAAAGCGAGATATTCAGTTGCTTAACTGTGTAGTTCTATTTGCAGGATTTCTACTGACAGATAAAGATGATAAGTAGAGCAGTGTTGTGGATTATTCCTGTTTTACTGAATACTTTATCTGCTGGCAAAGGTTTGTAATATACTCTATCATTTTACGTTGACTGATACATTCATGTAAAACCGTAGCTATTATTACATTATTTGGTACTGTGTATAGTCATTATAACGCTGATTATATCCTCATATATCTATAATTTTGTTGTGTTATAACTGAAGTGTTTTCGATAATACAAACTCACAAACATTCGCTATACGAATGCTCGTACAGTACTTTATATAATGGTACTAGTGCCCCCCTGGGGGGACCTGACGGGGATTCCCGTTATACCGCTTAGGGGGTCTCAGACTTAAAAGGACAAGACACCCAGTGAGGCGTCGCAAATTAACCGCAAGATGCAAAGGAATTAATATACTTATTGTTTTAAACTCAGGTACCTTTTATTTAGGGGTCATTTTCAAAATTTTCGACGAGCATCCCAACCACTTTATATGTGGGAGTCCCCCCCCCCCCCCCCCCCCCCCCCCCACCCCCTCACTTTCATACGGGAGTCCCCCATCCCCCCCCCCCCCCCTATTGTTGTAAACACGGTTGTTTTGATTTTATCTTTTTCTATTATAGCTTTAGCAGTCGTACTTTCATTTCTTTTGTCTTGTCGTTTGTTCATTTCCTTTTTCGTTTGTTTTATGATTTCAGTCTTTCCTTTCTTTCCTCTATTTACTAACAAAACGAAAAGTAGAATTCTTGTTTTCTCTCATTCTGTCAGTCTTATATTTATATATGTAATTAGTTTATCTTAGCTTAGTTTAGGTGTACCCAATTAGTGGTCTACCTGTGGACTGCTACGAGACTAGACACATTAATAAAGTTTTTCATTTCATTTCAGTCTTTCATTCTCTTTTTTTGTACTTTATTTCCTGTCAAGGTTTTCTTTTCTTTCACTTTGTTCTGTCGTTATTGAATCGGAATTTCAACTTGAATCTCATTTACGAGATGATCTTCATACAAAAAAAAAATAGATATAAAAATTTATAAAAGATTGTCTTCATGAATACAAGAAATAAACCAACGTTGAACTCTTCCCTCATTAATTCTCTCACAAACGGAATTACTCGACCAAGGTCAATATTTAAGGTTGAAAACATCTTTTGTTTCCTGTCGTTTACATTACTTGATAATTGCACTTGTGGCTATCGATACACAACCATCTGAGTGATATTGTATAGCAGAACACTTCAGTCACTGTCCTTCAATAGTTATCCAATCAATAGAGTCGTTTTCGTATGAGTGGGAAACCTATGGAACCATGACACTCAAATGGCTTCCTTTCTGAACCAATCAAAAAGCGTGCAGATGCATCTCATCCAATCAAACTCTTTCAATACGGCACGGTACAGTAACTTTCCCACTCATACGAAAACGACTCTATGTAGGCGAGACCTCTGCTTATGTCGCTACCGTGTTTGCATGACAACAAGATCTTCCACGTGCTCCGCTGCTTCTATCTGCTCCCGTTGCTTCATCACTATGGTAACCAGTCCTTACTGTTTTTATGGTTGTGTTGTAGCGTCAGAATGTGGCTCGTCCAATGCCCCACGTGGCAGTAGCAATCGACTCCACAAAAATGACAAGCAAACGAGAGTTCGCTGAGGAGAAACAGATCGTCAAGAAAGTGCTAAGTTTAGCGCATGTCAAGTACGCACTGGTTGTTTACACAGGAGATAGCGCGGTGATCTACAGAGACTTTGGTGAAGACACTAATGGTGAAAGTCTTGAAAGTTTGAATTATACACACTCTACATCGTATGGCTTCGACTTCAATAAACTGTTTGCTTTACGATACAATCGAATGCCAGATTGTCTATGGTTGCTAAGGAATAACTTGAATTACACGTACATCGCAAGGAATCTTACAGACACGCCTATGGGTTATGACCAACAAATACCAAAGATTGTACTTGCATTTGGATACTTAGTAAATTGGTCTTCTCAAATGCAAAAGTCCATGAAGTTTAAAGATATTCTGTTCCATTCTTACAACATCTCTTATACCGCGAAACGCCACGAGAATTTGAAGAATATAAGGGATTCGATTTGCACACATTGCAGTAAGTAAGACTAAAATAACTGTGTTAACGTAATATTAGATTATAATGATTATATAATTATTAATTATGTTATTAGGGCTCCTCTGAAAATCAAATCATCTTTGATGAGCGAGGTTTCCCTGTTTAAATATGATAATAATAATATTGATGATGATGACGATGGTTGTACAAATGATCACTGATTGGGATTGGTAACCATGGTAATGATGTATATTGTACGTGATAGATAGATATATAGACACCTTTAATTAAACACAAATAAAACAGCAGGGTAGTCCAGTCAGTGGAAGTGGAAGTGGTAGTGGAAATGACGAATTGATGATGGTTACGTGATGATACTGAACGATGACGATAATGATAATAATAATAATAATAATAATAATAATAATAATAATAATAATAATAATAATAATAATAATAATAATAATAATAATATTGTTGATGGCGATGTTAGCAGCTATCATCTTGGCGGACCTAGAAATGTTGCTGATGATGATTTATGATACCGACGATACTGCTAAAGTGCCGTGCCGTATTGAAAGAGTTTGATTGGATGAGATTTATTTGCACGCTTTTTGATTGGTTCAGAAAGGAAGCCATTTGAGTGTAACTACGTATTGTATCATACGAATGAAGTACTTCCCATGTTCACTATTGACTTTATTACAGAGGAAATATCAGTCTTGCCAGTTGTACCGAGCGTAACTGTGGGGCCTTCGACTATTGTAATACCTACAATGTCATTGACAACAACACAAATAATGGACGAGACTACTACTATTCCAATGAGTAGTACAGTGGAGGTTAAACCATCTCATTCTACAACCTTACCTTCCTCTACGACGAGTAGTATTCCAATGAGTAGTACAGTGGAGGTTGAACCATCTCATTCTACAACCTACCCTTCCTCTACGACGATAGAGACAAGCACAACGGACGAGTTGATGAAAGGTGTGTTGCTAGAAAGTCATCTTTCTTTTTCTTCTTTTTTCTTCCTGCATTTCTCAATTTCTTTCTTTTTTTTACTGATTATTTCTTCTTCGTTGCTACCTTCTAGCTTTCTTTCTTTCGTCTTTTCTTCCTACTTTGCCTGCTTCCTTACGCGTTCATCGTCATTATATTTCACAGAGTATGAGGAATTCTTTAGCTTTAACATCACTCAAATGGATCTGACTGACAAAGATGAGATTCGTGTAAGTATCTATTTGTTAGTAGTCATAGTAGTACGTGGAGGTCGCACCTACTTCAGGTCCAAAGGGGGAGGTGTGGAGGAGGGAGAGAGGGAGGAGGATACTGTCCTGTTGGCCATGGAAGTGCCTCTATAAACACTAAAACCTTTCCATCGCTTTCTGTTCTTTTTTCAGCAATACGTAGATACTTCGTCTCGTCTTCTAGCGAAGAGTCATATTCTGGAGAAAAATATACCAACAAATGTGAGAACATATCGAGATATTCTACTTGATGACAGTGAGGACAATGGGGTTGAAGACAGTAATGATGGTGTTGATTTTCATGATGCCGATTCTGATGTTGATGGTGATGATGCTAAAGATGATGGTGGTGATGATGATGATGACAATGCATGATGATGGTGATGATGCTGATGATGATGGTGGTGATGATGATGATGACAATGCATGATGATGGTGATGATGATGATGACAATGCATGTTGATGGTGATGATGCTGAAGATGATGGTGGTGATGATGATGATGACAATGCATGATGGTGGTGATGATGATGATGATAATGATGACAATGCATGATGATGGTGATGATGATGCTGGTGTAAATGTTGATGATAGTACTGGTAGTGATGATGATACTGATGATGATGATAAGGTTTATTATTACTATTTATTATGATGTCTTAATGCGCTTTTCATCTTTCTTCGTGATATATGATGATGATGATGATGATGATGGTAGTTACAATGATGATGATGAAACAAGAACCTAATTAATTCGTTGTTCATATCAGGTGTCGATTGGATTCCGTGTTCTTGACAACCTTGAGAACATGTGCGTGTCTGTGGGCAGAACGATGGCTACCAGCGGTCTCACCAACAAAACCATGCAGATACAAACACCAACTGTGCGTAAGTATTCATTTGGATCACTAACTAATTAGTGCGACGTGAAGGGGACTCGATTCACGCGACGACGAAAAATCAATGTCACGACGCCACGAGTAATGTTGTTGTTGTCTTTGCATAATCGATCCGACGCATTGTGACTTCGATGTCATATTATAGAAATAATAAAAGTAATAATGTTATTCTGTGTGATAGCATTTCACACCTAATTATTGTCCTACATCCAGTTTCCTCTTAATCCTAAATTTCACATCTCTACTGTTTTAGTTATTGGTATATCAGCAGTCAACATCAGTTCATTTCAAGGTTGCACGTTTGGAAATTTGGAGGACAATGATGGACTTCTTAGTCTTCCCGCAGCAATATTTGAAGGACAAAAAGACCGAGGTACGAACACTGCTAGTTTAGTAGTCAGACCAGGTAACATCATCATCAACAACATCAACAGCATCATCGACATCATCATCATCAACTGCAGCAGCAGCATCAACACAATGTGTTCGCTTTTACAAGAAGTCAACATCAACATCATCATCATCAACAATATCATCATCAACAGCATCGACCATCATCAACAGCATCATCATCAACAATATCATCATCAACAGCATCATCAACAGCATCATCATCAACAATATCATCATCAACAGCATCATCATCAACAACATCATCATCAACAGCATCATCATCAACAATATCATCATCAACAGCATCATCATCAACAACATCATCATCAACAGCATCATCATCAACATCATCATCATCAACAGCATCATCATCAACAGCATCATCATCAACATCATCATCATCAACAGCATCATCATCAACAATATCATCATCAACAGCACCAACAGCATCATCGACAACATCATCATCAACAGCATCATCATCAACATCATCATCATCAACAACATCATCATCAACAGCATCATCATCAACATCATCATCATCAACAATATCATCAACAGCACCAACAGCATCATCGACAACAACATCATCAACAGCACATCATCATCAACACAACATCATCAACATCATCATCATCAACAATATCATCATCAACAGCATCATCATCAACAACATCATCATCAACAGCATCAGCATCATCATCAACAAATATCATCATCAATAGCATCATCATCAGCAACATATCATCATCATCATCAACAACATATAATAATAATAATTATAATAAAGCCTTTATTTTACGAGGGTAGCACTAATCATCATCATCATCATCATCAACAAACAATCATCATCATCATCATCAACAACATCATCATCAACAGCATCATCATCAACAATATCATCATCAACAGCATCATCATCAACATCATCATCATCAACAGCATCATCATCAACAATCATCATCAACACCATTATCATCACAGCATCATCATCGACATCAACAGCATCATCATCAACACATCATCATCATCAACAGCATCATCATCAACAATCATCATCATCAATAGCATCATCATCAACATCATCATCATCATCAACAACACATATAATAATAATAATTATAATAAAGCCTTTATTTTACGAGGGTAGCACTAAATCATCATCATCATCATCAACAACAATATCATCAACATCAACAATATCATCATCAACAGCATCATCGACATCAACATCATCAACAACATCATCATCATCAACAATATCATCATCAACAGCATCATCATCAACAATATCATCATCAACAGCATCATCGACATCAACATCATCAACAACATCATCATCATCAACAATATCATCATCAACAGCATCGACCATCATCAACAGCATCATCATCAACAGTATCATCATCAACAGCATCATCAACAGCGTCATCATCAACAATATCATCATCAACAGCATCATCATCAACAACATCATCATCAACAGCATCATCATCAATTAATATCATCATCAACAGCATCATCATCAACAACATCATCATCAACAGCATCATCATCAACAATATCATCATCAATAGCATCATCATCAACATCATCATCATCAACAACATCATCATCATCAACAGCATCATCATCAACACCATTATCATCAACAGCATCATCATCAACAACATCATCAACAACAATATCATCAACATCTTCATCATCAACAATATCATCATCAACAGCATCATCATCAACAATATCATCATCAACAGCATCATCATCAACAACATCATCATCAACAGCATCATCATCAACATCATCAACAACATCATCATCATCAACAACAATATCATCAACATCTTCATCATCAACAATATCATCATCAACAGCATCATCATCAACAATATCATCATCAACAGCATCATCATCAACAACATCATCATCAACAGCATCATCATCAACAATATCATCATCAATAGCATCATCATCATCAACATCATCATCATCAACATCATCATCATCAACAGCATCATCATCAACACCATTATCATCAACAGCATCATCATCAACAGCATCATCATCAACAATTATCATCATCATCAACAGCATAGAGGTTTGACTGTAATTGCTAGTATTTGCAAGGGATTTATATATGTTCATTGTTCAAGATTTATTTTTATAAATTTAATTATGTCAGTCCAACGTTTAAGTTGTTCTACTCTGTTCCAGGTACGGGAGTAATAGTAGCAATGATATTGGAACCTTTTCGTTCATTCATCGACGGCAAGACTGTAGATGGGTATGTATTGTCTTCGTTGTCTCTTCGCATTGTTTTTGTTTTGAAACGTTGTTGTTTTTTCTTTTCCGCCACTTTCTTTCGTTCGTGTTTTCCTCCATTGTTTCTTCACTTTTCTTCCATCTATTCTAATCCCTCTCTTTATTTCATTGTTTTTTTTTTGTTCCTTCATTTCATTTCCCATATTTCCTTTTCCTTCTCCTTTCTGACTCAGTACCTTTCATTCTGCCATCCTCCTTCTTGTCCCATTTCAGCCCATGTGACCATTGTGTATAACCTATTTATTTCCCGCATGAACAAATACATTGATATGGAAATACTTGAACAAAGAATGTTATTACCTGCAATGGGGAAAGATTGAGGCAAATTAACCTCCACCGCAGGCGACTCCTTAACTTTGCGATTGGGATTGGGACTGGGATTCCTGTGGACACAGGAATCCCAATAAAGGAGTTGCCTGTGGAGGAGGCCAATATGTCTTATCGAGTGTCTATTTTACAAGGGATGAGAACACTACCTTGGCAGGGAAAGTAGTTAGCGTGGTTACTCTGCCTAAGCCAACAAAACCGTTCCACCCTCCAGTTACCATCCAAGTAAAGCACAGTAAGGTGAGGTATAGTTACTGAAAACCTAGAACTGACTGATTCCAATATAGATTATATAGCGCTATTCAACCCTTTAGAAACATTTGTTTTGTAATGTTAATTTACCAACTATGATTACAATATCTCTTGCTAAGATGCTTTATTTCATCAGCCAATCGATCTCTGGTAGGCACATTAATAATGATTAAGCATCGCTATAAAAGGAAATAGGCTTTATCGCTGGTTAAAGTACAAAGACTTAGCGGCCATGTTGGTGGTACAAACAAGTGAAGCTTATGAGGAGTCCTTTGTTATCGACATCCAACATGGTCGCCATGACGTCACGTGTAACCATGTTGGTGGTACAAACAAGTGAAACTAATGTGGAGTGCTTTGTTATTGACATCCAACATGGCCGCCATGACGTCACGTGCAACCATGTTGGTGGTACAAACAAGTGAAACTAATGTGGAGTGCTTTGTTATCGGGATCCAACATGGCCGCCGTGACGTCACGTACAAACCAGGAATTCCTTCACGTTATCTAGTAAGCCTAGACATGATAGTGAGGCTGACACAGGCAGCCCAAACCCTCTTCATGACATGAACACTGGTAAGCCTAGACATGATAGTGAGGCTGACACAGGCAGCCCAAACCCTCTTCATGACATGAACACTGGTAAGCCTAGACATGATAGTGAGGCTGACACAGGCAGCCCAAACCCTCTTCATGACATGGACACTGATAAGCCTAGTAAGCCTAGACATGATAGTGAGGCTGACACAGGCAGCCCAAACCCTCTTCATGACATGAACACTGGTAAGCCTAGACATGATAGCGAGGCTGACACAGGCAGCCCAAACCCTCTTCATGACATGAACACTGGTAAGCCTAGACATGATTGTGAGGCTGACACAGGCAGCCCAAACCCTCTTCATGACATGAACACTGGTAAGATTAGACATGATAGTGAGGCTGACACAGGCAGCCCAAACCCTCTTCATGACATGAACACTGGTAAGCTTAGACATGATTGTGAGGCTGACACAGACAGCCCAAACCCTCTTCGTGACATGAACACTGGTAAGCCTAGACATGATAGTGAGGCTGACACAGGCAGCCCAAACCCTCTTCATGACATCAACTCTCGTATTTGTTGCAGGATGTGAGGGACACAAATGACTCCAAACCAAGTTGTGTGTTTTGGGATTTACGCACGAGGTTTGTGAAACAATATTTAATTAGACGCAACATTGTATATGCACTACTGTGTACGATAATAATAATAGTTCTGATGTGTGTAATATTTAGGGGCTGGTCAACTGCTGGGTGTAGTGTGACAGGTGGTAACGCTAGCGTGACAGAATGTCAATGTAATCACATGACTCATTATGCAGTATTAATGAGGTTCAATAACGAAGTAAGTCAATTGATTGCTTTCTCACCTACGCCCACATTGTTACTGGATTGCAGTTTCTCTCATCGCCCTTTCAGTAATAGTAAGAATTTAAATATGACAATGTGCGTGTACTCTTCCCAAAGCAGTAACACATAGAATAACGTTTTGTAGCAACACAGATATATCTTGAAGAGCTTTTCCAAAAAAGTGACGCCTAGATGTTCGTTTGAATACTGTAGCAACACAGAGGTATCTGTGCGTTTCTCTTTTATTTTTGAAGAGCTCTTCGACAAAAGTGGTATCTGTTCGTTTTATTTTGGCCAAGAAGAGTAACGCACAGAACATTGTTTGAATATTGTAGCAACACAGATTGTTTGTTGACCATTTAGGTCACACCTAAGAATCACCACGAGGCTATGACCATCATCACCTACATTGGCTGCTCATTGTCTATAGTGGGAGTCTTCTTGACACTCGTTACATTTCTATGTTTACCGTAAGTACAAAATATGTTTACTAGCGACGCAAGCAGAAGCGCAAGCAGAAGCGCAAGCAGAAGCGCAAGCAGAAGCGCAAGCAGAAGCGCAAGCAGAAGCGCAAGCAGAAGCGCAAGCAGAAGCGCAAGCAGAAGCGCAAGCAGAAGCGCAAGCAAAGGGGACCAACGAAATACAAGCATAATAATCACAATGTTCCATTTCTTGTGTTTACGTTATGCTAAGGCTTGCATCGAGCTCGTCACAAGTTTTTTATGCTTGCGTCGAAGTGGCCGGGATTTATTCGACCGCAGCCGAAAGGAAAAGGTTCTTAAACAACCATTTCCCTGTGGTGGCATTTGGTTGTTTTCTTAACTCAAGGTCATTCAATTCCATCACTATATTGACAACACAATAATCATCATTTATTCATATCTGTATTTTCTTCTGCAGAGTCTTAAAATCAGAAAGAACTAGAATCCACTGTAATCTCTGCATTGCTATTGGAATGTCACAGATATTATTCCTTGCTGCGGGCTCCAAAGAACTTGTGGAAAATACGGTATGACACTTTGTAGGTTTCCCATTTGACGTCTTGACATTTTATAAAATGATTTTATTTTTATTCGTAATTTTATTCGTAACAGAAGCACGCGTCAATCAAATCAGACTGTAATATAGTGATCTGTAACGAAGTTACATGGAAAACGAAAGTAAAAAAATAAATTAAAATGAGAGACCGGGATTCGAACCCGCGACCTTAGGTTTGAATTAAGATGCTAATTTTATGCAAAAACTAAAAAAAGACCATACTCCCAGACTTAAATGCTGGGTCACCGTATGTTACGTATAGGATGAAGATTTCGGCCTCATCCGCGCTATCGGGCATTACACCAATCAGCTTAGTGATCAAAGAGGGAGGGAACAGTCGGATCCTAGTCCCTCTAAATAACTGCCCCGCACCACTAGGCTATCGTGCACGCTTATTGATTTGGAGGACAAAATAACCTAGTGTATCCTGAGAATGGACTGTCTATTGTTGTGCAAATTACTTGGTCCAGTTGCTCGCGTCGATAACTCTTGATGCTTGAACCAGACGACCGTGGTTCGAAACCTTGGTGTTTGAATGTCCTTTTTTTTCTATATATATTTTTCTTGATATTTTTTCTTGTATTTTCTTTTCCTGTATTTTTTTAACTTTTATTTTTTCTGTTTTTTTTCACTTTTTGTTTTCTTCAAATTTATTTTCTTGTATTTATTTTCTTATTCTTATTATTTTCATTATTCTTGTATTTTTTCTTGTATATTTTTTTCTTACTTTTTTCTTGTTTTTTTATTTTCTTGTATTTTTTTCTTGTATTTTTTTATTTTCTTGTATTTTTATTTTCTTGTATTTATTTTCTTGTCTTTTTATTTTTTCATTTTAAAGCCATGTTTTCACTCCTTTATCCAGGTCGCATGTAAACTGTACGCAGCCTTGATGTTCTACTGCTTCATGTCTGTCTTCACGTGGATGTTCATAGAAGGCGCACATCTTTATCAAATGGTCATCATCGCGTTTGTTAGCAGATCAATGATGAAATTATATTACGCTGTCGGGTGGGGTGAGTATCTATATGCTGCGCGCTCTACCACAGGGAGCCCATGTATTTTTTAGCAATAGCCTCAGAAGAAATAGCTGGGCTGCGTATCTCCATACGTTTACGTGAAAACCTTAATTTGATTTTTTTTCCTTGAATTTTTATTATTATTATTATTATTATTATTATTATTATTATTATTATTATTATTATTATTATTATTATATATATATATTATTATTATATTATTAAACTGCGGTATGATTGGCATATAGATGGTAATCTTTCCACTTGTGTATGTGGTGAATCCTTCTCTATTGACCACGCGATGATTTGCAAAAGAGGCGGTTTCATAATCCAGCGTCATAATGAGCTGCGTGATCTTGAAGCTGTAGTGACGTTGAAATTGAACCCGTCCTCCAAGATATCACCGGAGAAGAATTGAATAGGGGATCAAATAAAGCACCGGACGCACGTTTAGATATCCATGCACGTGGGTTTTGGGAAAGACAAAGATCTGCATTCTTTGATGTTCGGGTTTGCCACCCCAATGCAGAATCTTATAAAGACCTCGATCCCCAACAGATTTACCGCATGCACGAGAACGAGAAGAAACGTATGTACTCGAAAAGAGTGATGGAAATTGAACAGGGAACATTCACACCATTAGTCTTTACTACAACTGGAGGGATGGGAAACGAATGTTTGAGATACCACAGTAGACTTGCTGAGCTGATTGCTATAAAGAAAGGTGAACAATATGCAACAGTTATCTCATGGATTAGAGCCAAAGTCTCGTTCTCAATATTGAGATCTGCGCTGCTGTGTCCGAGAGGCTCAAGAACATTTAAGAGATTGCCTTGTGACATTAAAAACATTGATTTAGATATAGAAACCACAGTAGGAGCCCATCTGTAAATAATATTTTTATATCTTAATTTATTTATTTTTATCTTTTTTATATATATATATTGCTTATATTATATTATTCATATTTATTGTTTGTATTTTAATATCATTAGTTAATTTTTAAGCCAATTTATATTCATATAAATTAAAGTTAATAATACAACCATTAGCTTTAATTAAATGGACGCATATTAGATTCAATGGAATGTAAACTAATAATTGACATGTCCTGGCATGGTTTAATTGCACCAGCCAATCATGTCACAGCATGCCAGGCTGTCAGTCCATGTTGTGGCATGTTTGCGTTGTCGATTGCAGCATTCCCGATCAAAACAGCTATCGATATACACGTAATTCCCTCCCACCCTCCCCTTTTGTTCTAGTAGCATATGGCACAATTAGTAATAAGGCACAAGATAGTTACAGTTATAAGCAGCCAATAGCGGTTGCATATATGGACATCATGAACTCTGACAATCTCAGCAATGGTAGGAGATGGACAATGTCAACTATATTTTTAACTTCATGCTCAATGATGTAGCAGAGCTTTATCTTAGTATGTTTTAATAAAATCACGGATTGGGGATTAGTGCTCCCATACTGGTCACTTTTGCCCCATAGACTTATGGTTTATTATCAATGAAGGGGTTGTATGTGAGTTACACCCTTATCACCCTCAGTAGGGGTTGTATGTGAGTTACACCCCTCAGCGACCCAGGGGATTATCATCGGTAGGGGTAGTATGTGAGTTACACCCCGGCGACCCGAGGGATATCACTGGAGAGAGGATTATCACCTCTCTTTGTCATGCACTGACCAGTATGCCAATTATGCGTGAGCATGGATCTGCTGCAGCAGATGGAGACCTAATTCCCATTCCCCATTACTCCACAAAACTGTGTTGTTATGTCTAATGGGTTGGAAGTATTAATTGAACAATAATCCAAGCGATCATTTTAAATTTTGTAAATAAGGATTTTTATCTATTTTTCTATCTCTTATTTGTAATTTGTTTTGTTTTGAGGAATAAAGTTATCATTATTATTGTTATTATTATTATTATTATTATTATTATTATTGTTATTATTATTATTATTATTATTATTATTATTATTATTATTATTATTATTATTATTATTATTTTTATAAGAAAGACAAACGCAAGGAAATTACGACGTTTCGACATCGTCCGATGTCATTATCAAGTGAGTTTAATTTGAATAGCAAATAAAATATGAGGCAGTTCATGGTTGATTGAATTGTTACAGTTGAGTGAATAAAGTAAATAATGATAAATTAAGTAAATAGTTTGGCCCGAACAGAGTCCGACTGAACATTCAATGTGGGCGATTTTTGCTTTATAAAAAGCATCTCGTACAGGAGACAGTCAAGTTTAGTTTTACATTTCTTCAAAATCGAGAAACAATTGGGTGGTATGGCTGTGGTCAGTCCATGAATAATAATAATTAATATTATTATTGTTATTATATATTATTATTATTATTATTATTATTATTATTATTATTATTATTATTATTATTACTATTATTATTATTATTATTATTATTATTATTATTATTATTATTATTATTATTATTATTATTATTATTATTATTATTATTATTATTATTATTATTGTTATTATTATTATTATTATTATTATTATTATTATTATTATTATTTATTATTATTATTATTATTGTTATTATTATTATTATTATTATTATTATTATTATTATTATTATTATTATTATTATTATTATTATTATTATTATTATTATTAATTTAATCCATGATTGGTTTTAGGTATGCCGATAGTGATAGTCATCATAGCAACCGCCATTACTTATAAAGGATACGGGACCGATGACTTGTAAGTACGCCGTTGGTGTTTTAGCGAGAATCAATGTAATGTCATGTGTTTTTTGTTTGTTTAGTTGTTGGATTTCTGTTGAAGGCGGAACCATATGGGCGTTTGCAGTACCTGCAGGCCTTATCATCCTGGTAAGAGAAGGCTATAAAGATGACGAGCCAAAATAGGCAAAATAATGAAAAATCTTGGTTTTGATATCAAATAAATTCTTACAGGGAAATATGGCTGTGTTAGTTTGTGTGTTGAGACTCAGAGTAAAACTTGGAAGTTCTTCAGAAGTACAGCAGACAGTCAAGTAAGTCAAATACCCCCATCCCCACTCCTCCTAGGAATATTTTTTGCTTTAACATGCAACTGATATACAGCTAAAACGTTGTCGGCGATCGACTTCAAGCCTACGCGACTAAACCGAAAGGGAGTATGGGTAGATATGATAATATGCCAGTTCAGAGTTTAAGAATAAGGTTCAGTGCGCATGCGATTTTATCCCGAATACATCACCTTCTTTTGTTAACGTTTGTGTTATTTTTAATAACAAAAGGTGATATAATCGGGATAAAATCGCATGCGCACTGAACCTTATTCTTAAACTCTGAACTGGCTTATTCCCTTGCATGCTTTTCGTATTTGGTGACAATGGCAGGTGAATCTGTAAATGTATGCCTACGCGTTTTAAAATAAGGAAACAGAAGCAGATATGATTCATATTCCGTGAGAGACGTTCCTTTTTGATAGTGTATTTATAGACTCATTGATTTTTACCCATACTCCTTTTCGGTCGAGTCGCGTAGGCTTGAAGTCGATCGCCGACAACGTTTTCTGAATTAACTGTATACAGCTATTTCAAAAAAGGTTGGTGAAGGTTTTGTTGCATCTTGCATCTTGCATACCAAGCCCGAAATGTATTGTGGATCATATGTAAATAATGTCAGCATGCACATACAGAAGAAAATATGCCGGCTCCATATTGCGAAGATAAAGTTTGGGAAAATTCCCAGAGTCCATATTGTTGTGACCTTTCGCTGATTCCATTCACATCACCCATAGTGCATTTCGGGCTTGGTATGCAACAAAACCTTCACCAACCTTCTTTGAAATCACTGTATTCAATACCTCAGCACAAGAAAGCGATCACACTGCAACTGTGGTGTTATTATTATCAACGGACATATACACAATGCATATTCCCCAGGCTCTAAGGAAAGTCAGTAAGTATGTAACAATGGGAAAGGAAGAGAAGAGCTTGGGAACGAGGTGTCTTCGTCCCATGGAGTGTAGACTTAGTGGCGGTCTTAATTCTTGTGATTTATTTGTAGAACTGGTGCTCGTGTATCCATCGTGTTGTTACCTCTCTTGGGCATGACATGGGTGTTTGGGTTCTTTTCTGTGTTGCCAAATATCGGTGTCGTGTTCCAATACCTTTTCGCCATTACAAACTCACTACAGGTAAAGATAGCAGCAATCAATTGTTAAACACAATAAAACAACTTACTTACTGATGGTAAATTTGTTTTAAATTTGTCTCTTTATTGCAGGGTTTTCTGGTTTTCTTGTTTCATTGTGTTGGGAACTCAGAGGTACAGTAATCGTTCGCGTGTTAGCTGGTTATTCATGTGCCTTTATCTGGCTTCCTGCTTCCTTAGATATTTCCTGCCTGCAGTTCCCTTGAACTCATCTTTCACTTGCTCCCTTCTTTTCTTTCATTCGTTTTCCCATTCCCCTTTTCTTCCCTTGCTCCTTTGCTCCCTGGCGCCTTTGATCCCTTGCTCCCTTGCTTCCTCGCTCCCTTGCTCCTTTGCTCCCTTGCTCCTTTGCTCCCTTGCTCCCTTGCTTCCTCGCTCCCTTGCTCACTTGCTTCCTTGCTCCCTTGCTCCCTTGCTCCCTTGCTCCCTTGCTCCCTTGCTCCCTTGCTCCCTTGCTCCCTTTCCCTGCTCCCTTGTTCCCTTGCTCCCTTGCTCCCTTGCTCCCTTGCTCCCTTGCTCCCTTGCTCCCTTGCTCCCTTGCTTCCTTGCTTCCTTGCTCCCTTGCTCCCTTGCTCCCTTGCTCCCTTGCTCCCTTGCTTCCTTGCTTCCTTGCTCCCTTGCTCCCTTGCTTCCTTGCTTCCTTGCTCCCTTGCTCCCTTGCTCCCTTGCTTCCCTTGCCCCCTTGCTCCCTTTGCTTCCTTGCTCCCTTGCTCCCTTGCTCCCTTGCTCCCTTGCTCCCTTGCTTCCCTTGCCCCCTTGCTCCCTTTGCTTCCTTGCTATAATGTAGTTTTAATGCAATTGGAATGGTTTGCTTGATTTCAGGTCCGCAAAGAGTTCCACCGCAAAGCTGATCATTGGTTGTTGCTAAGGAACCTCTCAAGTAACAACATTACCATGTTAACGAATAAAGTTACACCAACATCAACGAATGATACTGATATATAATAGTTTCACTGCAAATTGAAGATAGTAAACGACGAGTCGTCCAAGGCAGTAATGTTAATCGTAGCCAGGCAGACAGCCCATTTCTCATAGGTTATAGGCACTGACAACTCGGGTTATCGTGAACTAGAGGCGTTCTGACGTCATCAATAATCACGTGACGATATATAAAATAATTATCCACGGGAATAATGTATTTTTACGTGCAGAATGAGCAGTTTCCATGGAAACTGATATCAATGCTTTTCCCGCGCGCTCATGGTAATGTGTATTCTGTTGAATAGAGTGTAATAAAGTCAAACAGGTTTGTCCCACTGTGTATATTCTTGATTCTCTGTGAACACAAAAATGAATTACCACTGTTCCAGTTATATCATGATACCCGAAATTGATAAGTGCGGGATTCCTGTGGTATAAAGTTTCACAAAGAAAATGAACATCATCTCGTTAGCCAGAAAAATAATTGATTAAAATTAAGGCATTTGATTATTTTTACCCGAAATTATGACCTTGTGGGTTACCTGTGGTATGGTGTTTTTCGGCCGTTTTTCAAGAATTTTGATTTCAAACCTCAATTTCTTTTAGAAATAAGCCAAATTTCTCGGATATTTTTAGCTAACTATGTAGAGCTGTATCTTAGCTTTCTTCTGCATGTCGTTTGATTTTCGAGAGGTTATTCTAAATAGGAGGGAAATGCATTTTAGGAATGCTGGTAAACATATGGGAACCCTGTGGTGCGCTCGAACTTGAAGAGGCAAGAAAATAGGTGAAAAATAAGCAAATTCGATGCAATTAAAACGGATACTTACTCTACACAGTGCGTTAATAAAGTGCTAATAGTTTTTAACTCCAAAAACTATATTTTAAAAGTTCGACTTTTTCGATGGAAAAGCGAAATGTTTGGGCTCCCTGTGGTGACAATTCCACAGGGAGCCCACCATTGAACGACAAAACTAAATATCCATTTTCTCCCTGGATTTTAAATAAATCGGAAATATTTTTCGATGAACGTATAGCGTGGATATAGACCTACCTATTGCATAAGTTTAGTTGCAAACAGAAACCCAAAAGTAGGGGGAAATGGCAAAAAAGATGACTTTTTTGCGCTTTCTTCAAGCATGCGTCACGACACGCACTTTGTCTCTTATAAAATCCTCAGTTTTAGATCTTTCGATAAACGAACTATCGATTCTTGTAGCCATTGCATAGAGCTTTCCAACGATATGCGTTTTGTTGGAAACAAAGCTATTTGAAAAAATCGTTTTTCGGTCTTTTTTCGAGAATTCTGACTTCAAATCTCAATTTCTTTTAGAAATAAGCCAAATTTCTCGGATATTTTTAGCTAGCAATGTAGATCTGTATCTTAGCTTTCTTCTGCATGTCGTTTTATTTTCGAGAGGTTATTCTAAATAGGAGGAAAATGCATTTTAGGAATGCTGGTAAACATATGGGAACCCTGTGGTGCGCTCGAACTTGAAGAGGCAAGAAAATAGGTGAAAAATAAGCAAATTCGATGCAATTAAAACTGATACTTACTCTACACAGTGCGTTAATAAAGTGCTAATAGTTTTTAACTCCAAAAACTATATTTTAAAAGTTCGACTTTTTCGATGGAAAAGCGAAATGTTTGGGCTCCCTGTGGTGACAATTCCACAGGGAGCCCACCATTGAACGACAAAACTAAATATCCATTTTCTCCCTGGATTTTAAATAAATCGGAAATATTTTTCGATGAACGTATAGCGTGGATATAGACCTACCTATTGCATAAGTTTAGTTGCAAACAGAAACCCAAAAGTAGGGGAAATGGCAAAAAAGATGACTTTTTTGCGCTTTCTTCAAGCATGCGTCACGACACGCACTTTGTCTCTTATAAAATCCTCAGTTTTAGATCTTTCGAAAAACGAACTATCGATTCTTGTAGCCATTGCATAGAGCTTTCCAACGATATGCGTTTTGTTGGAAACAAAGCTATTTGAAAATTTCGAAAATTTTGGCACAACTCGAAAAATCGTTTTTCGGTCTTTTTTCGAGAATTTTGACTTCAAACCTCAATTTCTTTTAGAAATAAGCCAAATTTCTCGGATATATTTTTAGCTAACTATGTAGAGCTGTATCTTAGCTTTTCTTTTGCATGTCGTTTGATTTTCGAGAGGTTATTCTCAATAGGAGGGAAATGCATTTTAGGAATGCCCAGGGAGCCCAGGGAGCCCAGGGAGCCCAGGGAGCCCAGGGAGCCCAGGGAGCCCAGGGAGCCCAGGGAGCCCAGGGAGCCCAGGGAGCCCAGGGAGCCCAGGGAGCCCAGGGAGCCCAGGGAGCCCAGGGAGCCCAGGGAGCCCAGGGAGCCCAGGGAGCCCAGGGAGCCCAGGGAGCCCAGGGAGCCCAGGGAGCCCAGGGAGCCCAGGGAGCCCAGGGAGCCCAGGGAGCCCAGGGAGCCCAGGGAGCCCAGGGAGCCCAGGGAGCCCAGGGAGCCCAGGGAGCCCAGGGAGCCCAGGGAGCCCAGGGAGCCCAGGGAGCCCAGGGAGCCCAGGGAGCCCAGGGAGCCCAGGGAGCCCAGGGAGCCCAGGGAGCCCAGGGAGCCCAGGGAGCCCAGGGAGCCCAGGGAGCCCAGGGAGCCCAGGGGCCCAGGGAGCCCAGGGAGCCCAGGGAGCCCAGGGAGCCCAGGGAGCCCAGGGAGCCCAGGGAGCCCAGGGAGCCCAGGGAGCCCAGGGAGCCCAGGGAGCCCAGGGAGCCCAGGGAGCCCAGGGAGCCCAGGGAGCCCAGGGAGCCCAGGGAGCCCAGGGAGCCCAGGGAGCCCAGGGAGCCCAGGGAGCCCAGGGAGCCCAGGGAGCCCAGGGAGCCCAGGGAGCCCAGGGAGCCCAGGGAGCCCAGGGAGTCCAGGGAGTCCAGGGAGCCCAGATTCTATTACAATATATTGCAATACTACTTAGGTACGCAAACCCTTTTGGGATCCCTATCCTTTATAGAAGCCAGGTTCCATTCCCTGCCGGTTAATAGACAACAGGAACCCCAAAGAGGACAAAAGATACCGCTGCAGTATTGGCCAGTACGTCGGCCAGTACAATAAAATTCACGACAAATGAAATGATACAAATATTTTATTATAAACAAAAGATACAAACGTTTATATGATTCTGATCAATATCATTTATAGCCCATCAACTATTTATCAATTAGTCAACGAGCGTCCATGCGCCCATTGTGTTATAGACGCACGAGAGAAAATATAAAGAACTCTTAACAAGCGTAAGAGCGGCACGAGGCGTAGCCGAATATATTGTTAACGAGTCTCTGGCTCATTATATATTTCGAGTATAAATAATCTTACCTACCTACCTAGCCGAGTGCGACTCTAGCTTGTTAAGAGTTCTTTATATTTTCTCGAGTGCGTCTATAACGCTATGGACGCATGGACGCGAGTTGACTAATTATGGCATCTAGAGAGCGTGCAGCTCATGGGGAAATAGTTCATGGACCTTTTCGTAGTTTACCCAGAATGCTTCATGATTCTGCGCGCGCAAGCGAGGTCAGGGTACAAAATATTTAGAGTTGACTAATTATGGCATCTAGAGAGCGTGCAGCTCATGGGGAAATAGTTCATGGACCTTTTCGTAGTTTACCCAGAATGCTTCATGATTCTGCGCGCGCAAGCGAGGTCAGGGTACAAAATATTTAGAGTTGACTAATTATGGCATCTAGAGAGCGTGCAGCTCATGGGGAAATACTTCATGGACCGTAGTTTACCCAGAATGCTTCATGATTCTGCGCGCGCAAGCGAGGTCAGGGTACAAAATATTTAGAATTGATATCGTGTATTGAGAAAAATATGACTACTGTATCTAATCAAGAACAGGAAAAAACTATTTTCTTTGCTAGAGAATTTGCATCTATCTTTATCATTCTTCTTACGCACTTTTAATTTAAAAGTCTAAGTTTTCTACTGAATTTCTTCATTCTCTCTTAATATTTTCGATCTATTTTTCCCCCTGACCTCGCTTGCGCGCGCAGAATCATGAAGAATTCTGGAAAACTACGAAAAGGTGCATAGTAATCTTAGCCAATGATGTGAGCACGCGCGTTATTTTGAACAGCTATATCATTGCTATATTATAAAGGCCATTTATTACCATGCTAGCTATGGGGAATCAAGGAATCATCTAGAACACCTGTTACCATGGCAGTCTTCTATGGGGAATCAAGGAATCATCTAGAACACCTGTTACCATGGCAGCCTTCTATGCAGACTCAAGGAATCATCTAGAACACCTGTTACCATGGCAGCCTTCTATGCAGACTCAAGGAATCATCTAGAACACCTGTTACCATGGCAGCCTTCTATGGAGACTCAACTGAATCATCTAGAACACCTGTTACCATGGCAGCCTTCTATGCAGACTCAAGGAATCATCTAGAACACCTGTTACCATGGCAGCCTTCTATATGGAGACTCAAGGAATCATCTAGAACACCTGTTACCATGGCAGCCTTCTATTGGGACTCAAGAAATCATCTAGAACACCTGTTACCATGGCACTCAAGGAATCATCTAGAACACCTGTTACCATGGCAGCCTTCTATGATGGCTCAAGGAATCATCTAGAACACCAGTTACTATGGCAGCCTTCTATGGAGACTCAAGGAATCGTCTAGAACACCTGTTACCATATGCCGGCAGCCTTCTATGGAGACTAGTACTCAAGGAATCATCTAGAACACCTGTTACCATGGCAGCCTTCTATGTGGACTCAAGGAATCCGTGGTCTATACACCTAGAACTCCAGGGACATGCGCAGGAGGGAAATCTGTGTACGTTGGTGAAACCTAATGTCAAAGTACAAACAAAGATACAAATGAACCTTGGAAATAGTTGGGCAAGCAGGCAAGCATGGTAGGAAGACATGGGGAAATGGTAGTGAAGGAGGGCCGTAAAGACTCGTAAAGACTCGTAAATATTAATCGCAGTTCCTGTACAAACTTTCCAGACACGAGCGGGCTGCGATGTGTACTCTGCGTACATGGCCTACACTTCCAACATATGCAGTAAACACTTAAAACACTTAAAACCCTTAAAACCCTACATAGGCCAATACGCTTTGCGCGCTCTTCTGTTTGTGTCGTACAACTAAATATCGTATATCTTTGAAGCGATAGCACAGCTTATTGAAATATATACTAGTCTACTAGTATATACACCCCCCCCCCCCCCCCACACACACACACATACACTTTCAAGGGTGCTCCGCGGTCCCTGTTCAGTAAGAAGGTTAGGTGACACACTTACTAGTCTACTAGTATATACACCCCCCCCCCCCCCCCCACACACACACACACACACACTTTCAAGGGTGCTCCGCGGTCCCTGTTCAGTAAGAAGGTTAGGTGACACACTTACTAGTCTACTAGTATATATACCCCCCCCCCCCCCCCCCCCCCCCCACACACACACACACACACACCACACTTTCAAGGGTGCTCCGCGGTCCCTGTTCAGTAAGAAGGTTAGGTGACACACTTGCTAATCTACTAGTATATACCCCCCCCCCCCCCCCCCCCCCACACACACACACATACACTTTCAAGGGTGCTCCGCGGTCCCTGTTCAGTAAGAAGGTTAGGTGACACACTTACTAGTCTACTAGTATATACACACTTACTAGTCTACTAGTATATACACCCCCCCCCCCCCCCCCCCCCCCCCACAAACACACTTTCAAGGGTGCTCCGCGGTCCCTGTTCACGGTAAGAAGGTTAGGTGACACACTTACTAGTCTACTAGTATATACACCCCCCCCCCCCCCCCCCCCCCCCAGGGTGCCCAGGGAGCCCAGGGAGCCCAGGGAGCCCAGGGAGCCCAGGGAGCCCAGGGAGTCCAGGGAGTCCAGGGAGCCCAGATTCTATTACAATATATTGCAATACTACTTAGGTACGCAAACCCTTTTGGGATCCCTATCCTTTATAGAAGCCAGGTTCCATTCCCTGCCGGTTAATAGACAACAGGAACCCCAAAGAGGACAAAAGATACCGCTGCAGTATTGGCACTCAGTCGGGTGTCGACCAAACCCGGTGGCCGTCAGTGTTTGATCTTCAGCGTCCAAGTACTGAAACGGCTTGCCGAATCAGTAGCGTGCACAACTTTTCAGATCTAGTCCTTCGTTTCTGTGACAGATATTTTCGCAGAGTGGGTATTTTGGGGTTGATAATTGCTAATATACACCTTGGTAGCGGTATGTACTGACCTGATTGTTTGCAGTTATTTCTGTCTTTTTGTGCACAAAAGCATCTGAATTGATCATGAATACGTGCGCGGCTTTGAGAATCAACTGACGTCAAACAAAGCAAATTCTCGCTACCACTGTGTGAAACTGACAAAACAAAATAACAGTTTTTCATACGAAGAACCGCCGGCTTGTTGTAGAATAATCATATGGAACAATGACTGAACACAGCGTTTGCAATACAGCATTTTAGTCAGGATTTCAGTGCATAACTCGAGTTAAAATAAAGTTTATTGTATTGTATTATTGTATAACTAGTAGTACTTGGAGTGTAACCTGAAATACTTTCGAAAAGTCCTTCCTCTTTCTGTGGCTTCGTCGCTCGCTCGGTCGCTTCGCGACCTCAATAGTTCGCTTCGCGACCTCAATGGTTCGCTTCGCTCGCACATCTGCCGATAACTGAGAGGTCGACTTGTGGCAAGTCTACCTGATGAATGGCGCCCGATATCAGCTGTGAAACTGATGGTAGATCAAGACTGTTGAAAACCAAGTAATTAAATTGATTGTAAAGTCGATTTACTCTAGGAAATATGCAACTATTTGCCAGCAACTCAAAGTTTGCGGCATGAACGATAGATCAGTTGCGGGAGCCGAACACGGCTCTGCATTCACCGTATGACATTTTTGTTGTCAACATATCAAGCGAAGATTATATAAACCACGTTGGTAATGAATTATGTACAATATTGGACAATAGGAATACAATGATGTTTTGTTTTTAAAAACAAATGGCACTGTGCTAACTTTCACAACAACCCTCTAATCTTTACTTAACTAGATAATGACAATCGTGTTCAAATATTGACTCTGTATTAGCAATACAGAAGGCAGAATTTCTCAGTTTTGCTTTGTTAAATAAGAAGTATTTTTCCACAGTTAACGAAGAACACTGCATGGCTTCGTTCATTGAACACCACAGGAATCCCATTCCGATAGTATTAGTCACGCAAGTCTCACTGAATGATATGCATGCAATGACCTATAGTCAATAGAACAGAATCAGTCATGTCTGTACGCAGGATGCATCGTAGGGATTACAATCCCCGTATAGATGGTCATATAACTAACGATAGGTTTCTTGGCAATGCAGGTAATAACCATCAATTAGGTTCCACTATGATTAAGGATACCAGGCTATCAGAACCCATAGATCAAGGCTCGAATCTACATATGGCGATCAAACTGTTGAAAGCAGAAAACTCCAACTTGGAGAAAATTATAATAATTCTGAAAACAGAAAGCCAAAAGTTTCAAACAAAGATGAAGGAACTTGAATATCAAAATGATCGCTACAAAATCACTCAGAATCAACTCAAGACTGAGTTAAAACGAGAAAGAGACATGGTCAAGTACTTGCATGCTTTAGCCAAGAAACATGAACGGACTATACAGAAGAAGGATGCTGAATACCGTCAACTAAGACGAGAGGCGCGCGGAATTGAACGACTTGAAAAACCGCCAGATTTACCTGAGAAACACGATCGAATTGAGCAAGCACTGCCTCCTGAATTACCACCAAAGCGAGACAAGTCAGGCGAGAAGCTGGAGTATCCTAGAACTAGACTAACTGTTGACTATGTTTCCAATGATGAGTCGATATTGACTGCGGTGTCCATGGAAAAGAAACGTCCTGAGCCTCCCAAGCGCTCAGCATCATTCAATGTCAAACGAAATGGTGCAAGACCTTTCGTGGTTCCTCGAGAGAAACTCCAAGTGAATGCATACAATTCTGACTCTGCTTTAACTGAACCATTTACTGGTACATCTAGCCTACCAAGATGTAGGTCCTCAGACAACATTATTACTAATAAAGAAAAGGCGTATAAAATAGCACCAGATGAACACACTATGGAGTGGGATGATGTGACTGATGTGTTAGGATTTCTCAATGAGAAAGTGAATCAGTTTGAAAGACTTTTAGTTGAAACTAGTGGCGGCTCCAACTCATCATCAGAAACTATTGAAGGCAAATAACACCACAATGCTCATGATAGCTTAAGGAGTCTAATATGGCAAATTTATGGCTGTTTGCGGTGTATTGTTGCTGTCGTCTGCCTGGGATGAGCAGCGTTTATCGCCGTCACAGTTTGGCAGGATCGATCATGGATGCCAAGCAACATCCATTGATAACATCTCTGATGTCCTCGGAGACGATTGTTAAAAAGAAGGTCTGCATGTCCATTCAGAAAAGCGTCAGAACCGTTCTTGAAAGCGTCTGTGATTTATGAAGTATGTCGTTTTTGCTCAGCTAGTAGTCTCAGTGTCAAGTGCTATAAATAACAGTTGTACTAATCCATATAACGTTTTTATAAATTATTATTACAAACATTTCCCAACTGTATTGACAGTATGGCGGACTCTTGTACCGGTTGTAAATAAGTTGGTTAATCCGTTGAACACTGTACTGTTCGTGATCTGATCGATGCACGCTGAGATCCCTATACGAAGTGCAAAAGAACACACATTTTCCACATAGCTGTAATACCATTACAGAAGTTCTATTTACCGCATTTGGCCTGTCTATGCGTATGGAATGTATTCCGTGACTTGAAAGTTTATTAAATGACAAAGCACAAACACTTGAACAGATCATTGACAGTTAGTTAGGTGTCTGTACTAACAAGTCTAACAAACGCCAGTGTGTTAATGTATTTTCTATTGCCACATCTCGTCAGTAATTCGCTAAGGACACAATGTAACTACGTTATTAAAGTACGAGTTTTCATTCTCAAAAGACATGTTTGTAAGAATGTCTAAATTATGCGACCTTTGGCTTGTTGAATTGGTTTTTAAATGTCATAGTGAAGTATCAAGTCTGTTGTTATTTCAGTCGCAATGCTTGGTTAATTTAATGAAACTCCCATATGGTTGGAATGTGATCATTAACTACTATCACTACATCGACTAACAAACTATATCATACGGACAGTTTATACGTTCTTATGTCTTATACAATGACACGTGTTTGGTAAGTACCCTTAATTATTAATGTAAATTGTATTATCCCACAGATACAACAATTCTCTAGGCTGTAAAACTATGTACCCATTTCTGCCCCCATAACGTCTATCTTCCACTACTGACACTGTTTCATGACCTATATGAAAATCTCGTGCTTATCATGCAGAAGCATTTTGATTAATTATTAACATCGATATTTTCATTACTCGATTTTAACATATTAGTTGGATTTTGTCGGCTTTTGACATGCGATATTTTTAATTCCTTGGAATAGATTAGATTATACGCTTCACAGATGGTGGCATACTATAGAGACTATATTCAAATGTGCACACAAGCGAAACAAGTGCCAGTCGAGCAGTAATCAAGAAAACAGACAAACCATAAAGACTTGAGTGTCATTGTCAGCAGTGTTTGGTTGGTGTAGAGTGACCCCTACATGTACTATTAATAAAACCTGCTTCCCCTAGCCGCACGTATTTTACCCTGAGGCAAATTCGTTTAATTCAAGGTGGTGAGTGTCACTGATTATCAATTCTTTCCGCCTTTTCGAACATACGATCAAAGATTCTAGAACTGTCCACGTGTGAAGCACCTCAGAAACTTTGTCCATTCAGTGGTAACAAAATCTAGTCATTAAGGAAAGATACTTATACTAATAAGTACTACATTATAAGATAAACTACTTGGTACATACAGCTTATAGATGGCAGCTGGCATAGTACTGAGGAGGGGATGGAGGGATGGGTTGGTGAGTGGGTTGAATCGTCCAGATAATGGCCGGATTTATAGAAGTCATGGAAATAAGTGACATAGGCTGCAACTGACTCTGTACAACACCAATAAACCATCTATCTATCTAGCAATGATGCCTGCCACGAAGGTGCGCACAGGTGTGACAGCAAATGGTGGCGGTATCGCTAGCGGCCAGGTACATGATACCTGGCTTTCTTCTCCATGTTGAGAGCAGTACATGAGTGGATTATTTAAATAGTGCAATTCAGTCTGTTCTTCATTGACTGATCAAATTATATTTTCAAAATAAATTATATTCTCAGCTATCTATCTCGGTTAACCTAGCGTTATTATAGATAGCTTGTACCTAATAATCCAGT
>JAUJYZ010001144.1:290000-412500 GCA_033675265.1 Actinostola sp. cb2023
AGGACAGGGGATACGCGCGGCCTAGAAAACGCTTGCTACGCAGGCTAGGACTGGCCATGGCCACACATGAAGGGATTTGTTGCAGACATGTCCCTGCGATACGTGGCATCGACCATAATACAGGAAAATCCGTCACTTGACAACAAAACCAACTGTTATAATAAGGACATTCAGTTCTACTCCTTACGCAATGAAGGGCGTGGATGATCCCATAATGCTTATGGAACATCGTAAATTCGTCCAGGAATAGCTACACGACTGCTAGTAGTATCCTACGGTATCTATGTTCCTAATAATGATTGACAAGCCACGTGACCGTACCAAGTTACCAGAAGACTGTGTGACTGTCCGGCAGTCAGACAACCACAGAGTTTAGAATGTACATTGATTTTCAGCCAGTACAGAAAGTAGATCGAGAACGTCTTCAGCAAACCACAGGTTACCCAAGCCGCTTCCACACCTTGACACCAAGTGAGACGAACACGACGGTGCGGAATAGTTACAAAATCCAAGCGAAGAGGAGTTTCATAACCGTAGAGAAAGAAGGTTCTTCATGTTATTTAAGGTGTAGAATAAAGGTGTAGATGACAACGACCTGGCAGTTCGTCCTGTTATGTACACGGAGAAAGAAGGTTCTTGTCTTTAAAGCAATGCATGTTATTTAAGATGTAGAATAAAGGTGTAGATGACAACGACCTGGCAGTTCGTCCTGTTATGTACACGGAGAAAGAAGGTTCTTGTCTTTAAAGCAATGCATGTTATTAGTTAAGATGTAGTATAAAGGTGTAGATGACAACGACCTGGCAGTTCGTCCTGTTATGTACACGGAGAAAGAAGGTTCTTGTCTTTAAAGCAATGCATGTTATTTAAGATGTAGAATAAAGGTGTAGATGACAACGACCTGGCAGTTCGTCCTGTTATGTACACGGAGAAAGAAGGTTCTTGTCTTTAAAGCAATGCATGATATTTAAGATGTAGTATAAAGGTGTAAATGACAACGACCTGGCAGTTCGTCCTGTTATGTACACGGAGAAAGAAGGTTCTTGTCTTTAAAGCAATGCATGATATTTAAGGTGTAGATTAAAGATGTAGATGACAACGACCTGGCAGTTCGTCCTGTTATGTACACGGAGAAAGAAGGTTCTTGTCTTTAAAGCAATGCATGATATTTAAGGTGTAGAATAAAGGTGTAGATGACAACGACCTGGCAGTTCGTCCTGTTATGTACACAGTCACTATCTTGGATGATTTATTCCACACTACAGCAAATACACAAAGTACCATGGTTCTATTTAAAACACACCTGGCCTATAGTAAGGTTTATAACCGAGTATCATCATTGCCATCTTTGTCTCTTATACTGATCAGCTCTGTGCTCTTTGGTGGTTTACAAGTCGAGCTGTTGTTGTGTTTGGATGATGATTTAAATGCAGATGAACTACTGCGCAGATTCCTTTGTGTCTCGTAGTTGTGCAACTGTCTTTTACACTCCCGTCGAACCTGAATAGATAATAAATATTTAGCCTTTTCGGAGTTGCTTGGAGACTGGTAACGAGTATATTGCGTAGGGAATTGTGGGACTGTTTGAGTGAACGCCATACAAACATCAAGAGTTCCCGACTTCCGGTACGCGCGCAATGCATTGTGAGTTTATTACAAAGGAAAAATGAGCAAAAACATAGCTTGGGCTCCCTGTGTCTGGTGCTCACTTTTTTTCTCTTGTAATAATCTCATGATGCATGAATGCTTGTATTGCTGTCTATTTATTATCACACATGGATAAACGACTGGCAAACATGGTAAAAGTCGTGTGTAAAACTCAACTTTAGATCATCACTATTCAAACTTGCAGACATAACAAACCCATAATTCACTGCCAAACATACTAGTTACACATTTTTCACGCAAATCTGACATGGCGAATAGACCCTTTGTTGCTCAGTCAGAATATCTGAATCTCAGTACCGACCACGTGTTCATAACAAACTTGTTATTCGACCAAGGATAAGCACATATACGTGAATATGGTGAAAGCTTGCGTCGATGTAACCTGTAGAACATTTCTCACCTCAGAACTTCCAACACAGTAAAACAAGAAAATAAGCACCCCCTGTTGAAGAAGAGACCTTTTATTAGTATAGAATCAAAATACAATGAAAACTTAATTAATTAGATAAATAAATAAAACAAACAGACAGACAACTGTCTAACTAACTAACTAACTAACTAACTAACTAACTAACTAACTAACTAACTAACTAACTAACTAACTAACTAACTAACTAACTAACTAACTAACTAACTAACTAACTAACTAACTAACTAACTAACTAACTAACTAACTAACTAACTAACTAACTAACTAACTAACTAACTAACTAACTAACTAACTAACTAACTAACTAACTAACTAACTAACTAACTAACAAATAAACTGACAATCTAAAGAAACTGACTGACTAATTAATTAAATATGGACAGATCTTGTATAAATAGATGAGAAGCAGAATCCACGTTAATTAAAGGTTATTGCATTGTATTGTATTTTATTATATTTTTTGTCAAAGAACGCACGAAATATGCACAAGAACGCGCGAAATATGGGACCGTATTTTGGGTAGTTACTTCAAACTGGCTTTCCAATCATTCATGCAGAATCGTGTGATGAAAATTAACCAATCAGCGTGCGAGAAATTGACAGTTTTGGCTAGCGCGCGCTCGTACAGAAATTTCACTGTAATTTGTTGTTTTTCTTTCACCAAAATAGCTAGTTTATTGACAAAATATATAATAAACAACTTATTAGTCGGTTAAGCATCTAATACGGCTGTGAATTTTTACTCGTCATGTATTTTGGCTCGCCTAAAGGCTCGCCAAAATACCAAATGACTCGTAAAAATACACAGCCGTATTAGATGCTTAACCGACTAATAACCTCTATTTAACAATTAGACAGCGAGTCCGAGTTGGCTATGAGCAGATAGTCAACGAGGCTCCTGCCGAGTTGACTATCTTAGCTCATAGACAACGAGGTCGAGTTGTCTAATTGTTTTAGTATCAACAAACTAGCATACTTAATATTATACCAATATTTCTTGTTTAGTTTGCACAAGTAAGAAGAATACGAATTTTATGCTAGTCATAAGTACACATTTGGCTGAACTAAATCGAGCAGTTTAGTTAAAACTAAACCAGAAAAGTTGGTTCTTTTGTTGAAAAACTTTCATAAATCAAATAACAAATGAACAAAACACGAGTCAAGAGTGGTGTAGCCTTCGTTTATTACCTTTATCACTATCAGTACTCCATTTGACTTTGTCTTCGCTCAGTTTTAAAAGTTGAAAAATCGGCACGAAAAATCTTCAACTTTAACGATCGTTTCTCGCTCAGTTTCTGCAGTGTCAGCCAAAGAAAACTTGCTTGAATTGTCAATGAGATGTCTATATTTATGTGCTTTTTCCATTTCTTGCTGTTGAGATTTGTTTCTCGGTCTATTTTAGCTCTTTTTAGCGAAAAAACAACCATCGGGTTTGTCCGCCATCTTGCTTCATCTTTCACGGCCAATGGTTACCATGGTGATTCGCTACTAGGGGACTATCACTATTAGACCCCTAGTAGCGTAGCCAATCAGATTGCAGGATATGTGATAGACCACTAGTTTGTTTATACTAAATATTATTAGTCGGACAAAGTATTATTCCCCTAAAAAGGTATAAATATTAGAAAAAGAAACTATTTCATCAACGAAAAACCAAACCAAAAAGAGATAAAAAAAATAGAGTTTGCACGGCTGGGATTTGATTGATTGACGTCTTGACATTTTATAAAATTATTTTATTTTTATTATTAATTTTATTCGTAACAGAAGCACGCGTCAATCAAATCAGACTGTAATATACTGTTCTGTAACGAAGTTAACATGCAAAACGAATGTAAAAAATAATAATTAAAAACGAGAGACTGGGATTCGAACCCGCGACCTTAGGTTTGAATTAAGATGCTAATTTTATGCAAAAACTCAAAAAAGACCATACTCCCAGACTTAAATGCTGAGTCACCGTATGTTACGTATAGGATGAAGATTTCGGCCTCATCCGCGCTATCGGGCATTACACCAATCAGCTTAGTGATCAAAGAGGGAGGGAACAGTCGGATCCTAGTCCCACTAAATAACTGCCCCGCACCACTAGGCTATCGTGCACGCTTGTTCATTTGGAGGACAAAATAACCTAGTGTATCCTGAGAATGGACTGTCTATTGTTGTGCAAATTACTTGGTCAAGTGGCTCGCGTCGATAACTCTTGGCGCTTGAACCAGAAGACCGTGGTTCGAAACCTTGCATTGGTCGGAATGTTTTCAATTTGTTTTCTTCTTTTTTTCTTGTATTTCCTTTCTTTCCTTTTTTTTCTGATATTTTTCAGTTTCTTTCTTTAATTTTTTTATTTTTTTATCCTGTTTTTTTTGTCTTGTATTGTTTTTCTTTATTTTTTTCTTGTATTTTTTAATCTTGTACAGTATGTTGTTCTAATTGTGAACAGTTCTAATTCTAATAAATTATTATTATTGTATTTATTGTAAGCTTGAGTTTTTCAAATATTTATATATTTGCTATTCAAGAATTCTTTTTTTTTTTTTTAATAAACTTTATAAACTTTAATTGTGAACACTTTTCAGTAAAAGTGCCGTTTTTATACCGTAAAGTTAAGATCGACAAAAATTATTGTACCCGATCAAATATTGATTTATTTTCAATCATTCAATGCTATGTTGGGCTTCCTGACATTTATTCCGCGCAAAATTTCAACTTTGACGGCAAGGTAAGCAGACGACTGTTGTCTACAAATTCGAATTTTAAGCGCGCCTTTAAGATTCTCAGTGGCAAAGTTCGCATATTTTCTTCTAAAAACGCAGAGTTTTGAGTTTGTTTTTATATGAGCTAAAAGGTAAATAATAACACTTTTCTTTACAAAACAATATTTAGAAAAGTGTTGAAAATGGACGAGCAGCATCGGAATGAAAATTGTGCGTGTTTTTGCGATGCATGTGCATCTAATTGTAAACACGCATATGCTCACGCATAACTTGGCACTTCATAACATATGTAGTTCTTAAGATATAGAGTAAAATTGCCGCTAATGTACCTGCACTGGTACAATAGCAAATATTGAGAAGGGAATATGTATAAGAAGTCCGCGTTTGTGATACAAATTTGCGCCATTGCGTTGTTAGCAATTACACGAACGTGATGAACGGCATGCATCAATGAACATGCGAACATGTCAGCAATTTAGCGTTGCCGTCTGACTTCACTTCGTTTTAACATTTTTCTAGCATTCGTATCGAAATAACACGAATATAAATATTGTTTTAAGACAACTTGGAACTTGTACATCGAATTGCAAGGCTAGAAATCGAGAATAATACACAGTATTAAGCCATTAAAAAGCAAGCCAAAAGTGTTCACAATTACAAATAAACAGACATGATATAATAAAATATATTTAGAAAAGTCCAATAATAAATACAACGAAACTTTAAATAATCACATGTTAGCTGAAGTGTAGAGCTAATTTTTAGCAAAGGTTCAGGATAATCGTACCATATGTTGACGAGAAATATCATCAAGTGCAAAAAGT
Organism: Actinostola sp. cb2023; assembly: GCA_033675265.1. Lineage (NCBI taxonomy): Eukaryota > Metazoa > Cnidaria > Anthozoa > Actiniaria > Actinostolidae > Actinostola > Actinostola sp. cb2023. The sequence continues at coordinate 295,637 of JAUJYZ010001144.1, forward strand.
ATTCACAATTAGAACCACATACTGTACTTTTTTCTTTTTTTTTTCTTGTATTTTTTTTTTCTTGAATTTTTTTTTCTTGTATTTTTTTTCGTTTTTTTTTATTTTCTTGTATTTATTTTCTTCTTATGTACTTATTGAATGAGTGGGATGGCCGGACGGGAGAATATTTGGCTCGAGGTCATGGAAGTACGTACAGAATGACCGAGAGCCAAATATTTTCCCGTCCGGCCCGACCTAATTATTCAATAAGCATTTTATCATATGACCATTTCATATGGACCATTTTGGTACTAACCATCATTCAAGAACACAAACGCGCGATTACACTAGAAGAACCAATCAAAAACATTTATTCAAAAAAAAAAAAATGGTTCACTTTTGTTGTTCACATTTAAAAAATAAATTTTGCTGCAAAAAAAGCATAAAAAATCTCCTGACAAAAATCGAGCATGGCCGGACGGCTTTTTCCGGACCGGGTACGTCAACACGTCCGGCCCTTACCACGTGACATTTTCCCAATGGTTTTATTAAGAGTGCGCGAGCAGGGCCGTACGGGTCATATGATAATTATTCTTATTCTTATTCTTCTTGTATTTTTCTTGTATATGTTTTTTTATTTTTTTATTTTCTTGTATTTTTTTTTTCGTTTTTTCCTTCTATATTTTTTCTTGTATATTTTTCTTTTACTTCTTCTTGTATTTTCTAATTTTCTTGTATTTATTATTTCTTGTTGCTAGTTATATAAATGTATTCAGTTTTTAACTTTTAATATTTGCTTATTGCTAAGTGATATTTTTTTACTCTTATATATTGAGGGTTTGTTTGTTGTTTTAAGTGAGAACTAGACGCTCTATAAGCGTTCACTCGGCTGGTCGGATGATTAGTCTGCGAATACAGCCGCTTTTCGGTGGTCGCGCCGCCAAAAAGTGGCTGTATGACTCGGGCTGTGAATGTGCCAATTTTAGACTCTCCCCTCCCTCACAAGAGCGATTTTTTTGTCGCCGAGACGAGAAAAGACTTATATGTTGGCCCCTTGACCTCCGGTGCTTTCCCTGATTGGTTTGTGCTTTCTAATCTTTCTTGGCCAGACTTTATGTCTCCTTCGGCCGGCACAGGGCGCATGCGCTGGATTTGAGGTCAACGACGACGAAGAACGCTTCCCATTTTAAGACTCGGCGTCTGCCACAGGCAGCCCAGCCGAGTAATTATTAAAATTGATAAGGTAAGTTTTTGCCTGTTTGAGTGCATCATATTCATTTATATCAACAGGAGCCTATGGGCTCCTGATATCAATGGAATTCTTCATCAACTGAATGGTGCAATAGATTCAGTTCTCTGCTGGTTAGCACATGTATTTGCCCGTCATTTGAAAGCAAATGAGATCCAGAGACTTTTAACGGCTGATTGAAACCAAGCAATTGCATGGGCGTAGCCAGGGGGTTCACACTCCATTTCGTTCACCACCAGACTGCCCCCCCCCCCCCACCTCCCCTCCTCAAACATATAAATTTAAAGAGTAGACCCAGAGGAAGGGGACCCCCCTCTGCCTATGCTCCTGAATTTTGAAATTGTCGACAGTATCGCCGCAAGATAGCGGTACCAACCTGTATCGAGTTGAAGATGCAAAACAGATACTCAAAAACAATGGTTTTCTTGTTGATAGCAAGGATTCCAAAGAACCAGGTGAGACCCAGGATAGGTAGAAGAGTTATACACGCCCTAATGAGAGACTTACTGAAAGAAAAAAGGGGTTTCAATACAATTATTATCTTAAGTAAAACAACACAAGCAGCATCGCCAGGAGGAGACTCCCATATATAAAGTGGTGGGGGTGCTCGTTGTACCTTTGAGGATTTGAAATCCGCGATTTCGTACCGCTTAGGGGGTCTCAGATTTAAAAGGAACACCAAGACGCCAAGTCGGTACCTTTTAGGGTTCAGCAAATAAACACCAAATAAGATTGGTTTGCGAAGCTTCTGAGGCATCGAAAATTAACCGTCACATGCAAAGGAATTAATATACTTGTTGTTTTAGACTTGGTACCTCTTAGGGGTGAAAATTAGTTCATGCCACACCCACTTGGAAGAGACTCGGGTACCTTTTAGGGGTCATTTTCAAAATTTCCAACGAGCACCCTCACCACTTTATAAATGGGAGTTCCCCCCGGGAGAAATTTACGTTTGCGCCGCACATTCGCCTTTTCGCTGGTACTTTAGTATGTTGTGCAAGGAATTCTGGGACTGTTTTAATTATAGAACATCATGAATGGTTGTAGCTGCACGCAATGTTGCAAATAGACATCAATTATTTCCTCTGAAAACGTATTTGCTGAGCCCAACGTAGTTACGACGGAACTCTGAAAAGGCGAATGAATCGTTTTCTTCTGTTTCATAGAATCAATGTTAGGAGTGTTAGGATTACGCGTCGCCAAAATAATCGTTATCGATTATTCTTTTTGGTTATTGATTAACAAGAAGTTTGGTTTAGATCGGTTTTAAGCTGATAGGATTATTTATAATACGCCATAAATGTTAACCCATTCTAAAAGCGTAGTAAAAACGTCACCAATAATTATAATCATAATCATTGCTACAACAGGAATCATTATCACATATTTCGACAAAGCGAGAAATGAGAAAGGACTGAAACATATACTCCAGTAGAAGTTAAACCCGTTAATTAGTAGTCCTAATATTCCACGGCAAGTTTATGTGTTCTTGTGAGTTAGTTTTAATATAGACTGCTGTATTATTTTATTATTAAAGCATGCAATCGGTTGATGGGTGAAACTATTAGTTTATTTGTTTTTTTATATATATGTGCATAACTTATAGATTTTAGATTTTAATATAATTAATTTTTAGACTGAGAATGAATGTGAACGACAAGACACATTAATAAAGTTTATTATTATTATTATTATTATTATTATTATTATTATTATTATATTATTATTATTTATTATTTATTATTATTATTATTATTATTATTATTATATTATTATTATATTATTATTATTATTATTATTATTATTATTATTATTATTATTATTATTATTATTATTATTATTACTATTATTATATTATTAGTATTATATTACTATTATTATTATATTACTATTATTATTATTATTATTATTATTATTATTATTATTATTCATACTAGTTTCTTCTTTGAGCAGTATAAATTTGGGAGCAAATGTAGTTGTTAAAATCAGCGTCTTTGAGCTATTTGAACTCCACGCCACTGTAGTTGCCTCGGTAGCTCAGTGGGTAGAGCACCTGTCATGAAATCGGGGTGTCGTGGGTTCGAATCCCGCTCGAGGCGTCTGATTTTTTCCGAACATTTATTCTGTATATACTCATCATACTAGTTTCTTTATCAGTATAAATTTGGATGGATGGTTGGATGGCTCTGATATCAGTTATTCTGATTTATTAATGTGACTGCGTGATGCAGTTAAGCCATTAATGTACTTTACTAATATGACTACTGTGACTGCGCGATGCGGTTCGTACGTCATTACAGAAGCAATTCCCAGTTCCGTGAGGCCTGGGAGCAAATGTTCGGTTAAAATCAGCGTCTTTGAGCTAATTTGAACTCCACGCCACTGTAGTTGCCTCGGTAGCTCAGTGGGTAGAACACCTGTCATGAAATCGGGGTGTCGTGGGTTCGAATCCCGCTCGAGGCGTCTGATTTTTCCGAACATTTGTTCTGTATATACTCATCATACTAGTTTCTTTATCAGTATTATTATTACTATTATTATTATTATTATTATTATTATTGTTATATTATTATTATTCGGCTATTATTATTATTTTTATTATTATTATTATTATTATTATTATTATTATTATTATTATTATTATTATATTATTATTATTGTATCAGCGATTTGAAGAGGTTCATACGAAACTAGTCATCACTATTTGATCTTTGTAGTGCGTGAAAGATATAAAGTTGAATAAATACTACAAAGAATATGAAGCTATATTATTATTGGTTTAGAATCCTATGATTTATCACTAGCTCATTGGTTGACACTACCTCAGGTATTCGTCGTATATAAATACTACAAAGAATATGAAGCTATATTATTATTGGTTTAGAATCCTATGATTTATCACTAGCTCATTGGTTGACACTACCTCAGGTATTCGTCGTATATAAATACTACAAAGAATATGAAGCTATATTATTATTGGTTTAGAATCCTATGATTTATCACTAGCTCATTGGTTGACACTACCTCAGGTATTCGTCGTATATAAACTGACGTCTACCACGTGGGTTGAGATGACGATGTTGGCTGAAGACAAGAAAAATGCAACACTATCCTTTCTTTCATCACGCTAATATTTCATAACTTTCAATAATGTTATCGAAGGTTATCGATTCATTAGAATATAGTCATACTCACTCGACCAATCAGCGCCCAGCATTTGTGCGCTCTATATCTCATAAAGTAACTAATAGGACTTTAACAATGGACTCATTAGTATTCTCTATATAGAGAATACTAATAAAGCTCTTTGTTTTCTTTTGTTATAAAGCCTTATTAGTATTCTCTATATAGGGAATACTAATGACTAACATAGAGAATACTAGAGTGCAAATATTATATCCATAAAATAGTAGTAAAACTAGTAAAATGTTAATTAGTACTAAATGTTAGCGCATATTTCATGGATATAATATTTGCACTCTAATATATAACGTGTACTAAACTATATACAAAAAATAATATGCTACTACAATCTTAGTTTAATCTTCAAATATACTATTCAAATATTATATCATAATCCAATAAATCGCTAAGCAGCTAGATTTATACATGAATACTGATACAGAAATACAGATCATAACTATACTAAACACTAAAGAAACGTAGCGAGTCACTTACTCTTCAAAATGAAATCACAAACGGGTTTCTCCATGTTCTACAAGAAGGGTAGATGTACGGATATTCATCAGTCATCCAAGTTTTCCGTATGATTATTGTGATATAGTTAGCCCAATCTTTCAATATATTAAATGTCCACATCGAGCTTGAGTTTTCTTTGGTGTTCATTATTTCTTTCGTTTTTCAATTTCGCCGTTCTAACAACTGGTTTGAAGAAACTTTGAGATTTCTGCTCTTGATTTCCACAACAAATATCGGTAATTTCTAGCGTTGCAAGCTTCGTATTTAAAAGCCTCAAGCTTCGGATATTCATCTTCACTCAACTGAAGTCACACGCAACTGAACAGCTTTGCATAAACGTATTTGCATTTGAAATCAGTATTCCTTTGGGAAAGCAACAGACATGCAGCCAAAGAATACTCTCGTGAGTATGACTATATTCTAAAACGGTTAGAGAATAAACACTCGTGCTTTATGGAATTTAGAGCGCCTCGCATTGATAGAAGGGCCACTCGGCGCTACGCGCCTCGTGGCCTTCTATCTGCTGCTCGGAGCTCTAAATCCCATAAAGCACTCGCGTTATTCTCTAACCCTTACTTAATTCATTCATTCCTTTATTAATCCATTCATTCATTCATTCATTCATCCATTCATTCATTCCTAGTTAATTAATTAATTATTTATTGGCATTTTTTACAACAAAAAAAAACACACAAGAAATATGTAAGCAAATTACCAAAAAGAAAACAAACAAACAAACAAAAAGAAAGCAATAACACAAAAAAAGAATGAATGAATAAAAAACGTGCCACGGCTGGGACTCGAACCCTAGACTCCCAGGTTCAAAAGAGATGAATGCCGGTAATTTATCCAAAAAAGGCCCATACTCCCAGACATTATGCTGAGTCACCGTATGTTACGCATAGGATGAAGATTTCGGCCCCATCCGCGCTATCCGGGCATTACACCAATCAGCTTAGTAGTCAAAGAGAGAGGGAAAAGTCGGATCCTAGGCCCACTAAATAACTGCCCCGCACCACTAGGCTATCGTGCACGCTTATTGATTTGGAGGACAAAATAACCTAGTGTATCTTGTGAATAGACTGTCTATTGTTGTGCAAATTGCTATGGTCCCGTGGCTCGCACTGAAACACAGCGAGTTTCACAGCGCGTTAGAAGCACATGGGCCGGGATCGATTCCTCGCTGCATCGAAAACTTTTTTTTTTTAACTGTTTGTTTTTGGTTAAACCATTTTTATTCTCACGAAAATGATTATTAAGTTAATAATAATAATAATAATAATAATAATAACAATAATAAATAATAATAATGATAATAATAATAATAATTTACTAATAAGATAACTTTATTTCGCAAAACAAATAATAATAATAATAGGAATAATAATAATAATAATAATAACTTAGTTTTATATATTTTTGAATTGTATATATGTAAAGCGCACTTGGGCATTTCTGGAGAGTGCGCTATATAAATAAAATATTATTATTATTAATAATAATAATAATAATAATAATAATAATAGGATAATAATAATAATAATAATAATAATATAATAATAATAATAATAATAATAATAATAATAATAATAATAATAATCAAAAATTTATATAGCGCCATTTCCTTATAGCCCAATGGCGCTTTACAATGAGTAAAATAAATATATAGAGGTTATTTACCGACTGGGAGGTTCGTACAGGGGAAAACTGTGCCCGAGGTCTTGAAAGTGCTGACCGAGGCCGAAGGCCCGAGGTCAGCACTTTCAAGACCGAGGGCACAGTTTTTCCCTGTACGGACCGACCTATGTCGGTAAATAATTTTTTTTTTTTTTTTTCTAGGATACCGGACCGTAGGATACCGGACCGTGGTCAGATATAGAGAATTCCGCCCGCTTCAACAACCAATCAGAGCGCACGATTTCTTAGGATACCGGACTGAAAAAAAATAAAATCTAATAATCTAAATATAATAATGTGAACATTATTAATAATAATAATAATAATAATGATAAATAATAATAATAATAATAATAATAATAATAATAATAATAATAATAATAATAATAATAATAATAATAATAATAATAATAATAATAATAATAGTAATAATAATAATACGAAGAAGAAGAAGAAGACCCATTTTGTAATATCAGTTCTCATACATATGTTTAACAGTATCTTGTATATTTTCAATCACTTTATAAAAAAGTGACATTGTTATTCTTTCAGCGTCGTTTTAGTTCCTTTGATTTTAGGAGAAAATTTTATGAACATTGAAACTTAAAGTTACTGAATGACATAAACAGTTTACCTATGTGCTTTATGTATTCAGTGATTTAGCGTGACTTTATCTTAATGCGGATTCATTTAATTAAGTGTAGATAGATAGATAGTTTTATTAGTAAATACTCTTGCAGCTGGATAGCTGAATTGTGTAAAAACTTTACATGGAAATTACAATTGTAAAACGTGTCAACGTACTAATCCAGTGGAAGACTGGGATCGAGTCATGACCGCAAAGCATCTATGGATTGTTTGGACACAGATCGAGATCCCTTATATTGAATGTACTCCCCTGGGAACATCACTTTCAGAAACTATTTACCTTTGCTTAATGTGAACTTCTCGTACAGAGCACGCGCGCGCCATGATTCAAACAATACATAGATGCTTTGCGGTCGCGATTCGATCCCAGACTTCCAACCGTTTAGGTAAAGGCGATTTTTTTAGAGCTTGGAGCCACGCCCATTGAGATACGGTAAATTGTATAATGACTTACTTTGAACTGTTTTGCGTTTCATCTTTTAGCATTACCACAGCTGTAACTCGTAACACCAAAACCAATATGATCAGGTTTATCTGAAAACAAATGTTGGGCTATTGTATCAGGGGCGGATCTAGGGGAGGGGTGCAGGGGGTGCGCACCCCCCTGGATGAGCTGATATCTACTGCATTATTGGTGCTTGAGTTTGTGTACGTCCTGATCATAAATGGTGCACCCCCTCCTAAAAGATGGTGCACCCTCTCCTAAAAAACTAAAAAAAATCCTGGCACAGTACAGGTCCAACAAATGTTAGGCTATTGCATGGACATCATTTGTACTAGATTCAGTGTAATTCTTACCGTGATGATAACCAGTACAGGTCCAACAAATGTTAGGCTATTGCATGGACATCGTGATGATAACCAGTACAGGTCCAACAAATGTTAGGCTATTGCATGGACATCATTTGTACTAGATTCAGTGTAATTCTTACCGTGATGATAACCAGTACAGGTCCAACAAATGTTAGGCTATTGCATGGACATCATTTGTACTAGATTCAGTGTAATTCTTACCGTGATGATAACCAGTGCTGGTCCAACAAATGTTAGGCTATTGCATGGATATCATTTGTACTAGATTCAGTGTAATTCTTACCGTGATGATAACCAGTACAGGTCCAACAAATGTTAGGCTATTGCATGGACATCGTGATGATAACCAGTGCTGGTCCAACAAATGCTAGGCTATTGCATGGACATCATTTGTACTAGATTCAGTGTAATTCTTACCGTGATGATAACCAGTACAGGTCCAACAAATGTTAGGCTATTGCATGGACATCGTGATGATAACCAGTGCTGGTCCAACAAATGCTAGGCCGTATTGCACGGACATCATTTGTACTAGATTCAGTGTAATTCTTACCGTGATGATAACCAGTGCTGGTCCAACAAATGTTAGGCTATTGCATGGATATCATTTGTACTAGATTCAGTGTAATTCTTACCGTGATGATAACCAGTACAGGTCCAACAAATGTTAGGCTATTGCATGGACATCGTGATGATAACCAGTGCGTGGTAACCAGTGCTGGTCCAACAAATGCTAGGCTATTGCACGGACATCATTTGTACTAGATTCAGTGTAATTCTTACCGTGATGATAACCAGTGCTGGTCCAACAAATGCCCATATTGCACCGCTCTTTATTGACAGCCAACACCTGAAATGAAGTAAAATTACTGACTTTAGTCATCCTTTCTTCACCTTCAAATAACATTCAAGCCGGCTGAATTTGGAAGGTTTTCTTCACATACAGATTGTCTGAGACGAAGTCTTCTTGGAATGAAGCACCACAGATAACTGTTATTAGAACAGGAAGACCTGAAATATGAAAAATGACATTCTGAATGATGATATACTTAAACTAGAGTACTGATGTGATAGTGATAATGATGATAATGATAACGATGGAGTGATGTGATAGTGATAATGATGATGATGATAATGGTGGAGTGATGTGATAGTGATAATGATGATGATGATGATGATGATAATGGTGGAGTGATGTGATAGTGATATGATGATGATGATGAATGGATGGAGTGATGTGATGTGATAGTGATAGTGATGATGATGATGATAATGGTGGAGTGATGTGATAGTGATAATGATGATAATGATATGGTGGAGTGATGTGATAGTGATAATGATGATGATGATAATGGTGGAGTGATGTGATAGTGATAATGATGATGATGATAATGGTGGAGTGATGTGATAGTGATAATGATGATGATGATAATGGTGGAGTGATGTGATAGTGATTATGATGATGATGATAATGGTGGAGTGATGTGATGTGATAGTGATAATGATGATGATGATAATGGTGGATGGTGGAGTGTGATATGATGATGATGATAATGGTGGTGTGATGTGATAGTGATGTGAGTGAGTGAGTGATAATGATGATGATGTGATAGTGATAATGGTGGAGTGATGTGATAGTGATAATGATGATGATGATAATGGTGGAGTGATGTGATAGTGATAATGATGATGATGATAATGGTGGAGTGATGTGATAGTGATTATGATGATAATGATAATGGTGGAGTGATGTGATAGTGATAGTGATAGTGATGTGATGATGATGATGATAATGGTGATGAGTGATGTGATGAGTGATATGATGATGATGATGAATGTGATGTGAGTGATGTGATAGTGATATGATATGATAATGATAATGGTGGAGTGATGTGATAGTGATAATGATGATGATGATAATGGTGGAGTGATGTGATAGTGATGATGATGATAATGGTGGAGTGATGTGATAGTGATTATGATAGCTGATTATGATAATATTGATTATGGTGGTTGTTGTTGTTGTCGATATTTGGGTGATGATGATGATGATGGCGTTTTATAATGATGTAACAATCATGCCCAAACTGCTAGTGGAATCTCCCTACTCACCCCACCCTATGACCGCATACAGTCGTTTCCTTTCGTGTCCAGAGTGAAAGACTCTAATAACGAGACAGTAGATATGCAATCCTTCAACCAGCATCCACGTAAAGACGCTAAGATAGAACAAGTACAGACCAAAGGCGATGGCAAAACACAAACCCTTTAAGCAAAAAAACACAGATGACAGTTTAGTTATTGGGTTACCTGTGGTGGTGTTTAGTTATTGGGTTACCTGTGGTGGTGTTTAGTTATTGGGTTACCTGTGGTGGTGTTTAGTTATTGGGTTACCTGTGGTGGTGTTTAGTTATTGGGTTACCTGTGGTGGTGTTTAGTTATTGGGTTACCTGTGGTGGTGTGTTTAGTTACCTGTGGGTTTAGTTATTGGGTTACCTGTGGTGGTGTTTAGTTATTGGGTTACCTGTGGTGGTGTTTAGTTATTGGATTACCTGTGGTGGTGTTTAGTTATTGGGTTACCTGTGGTGGTGTTTAGTTATTGGGTTACCTGTGGTGGTGTTTAGTTATTGGATTACCTGTGGTGGTGTTTAGTTATTGGGTTACCTGTGGTGGTGTTTAGTTATTGGGTTACCTGTGGTCCTTTTATGAAAGCAGCAACAAAGAAAAGACCCTGCGCAATCAAGATAGCTGTTACGAGGTTGAGGTGGATAAAGGATCGTTCGGTCCGCAGGCTTCTAAAGTAAACAATATAAAAATACAAAAAATTAGCCTAAAAATGTATTACATTTGTGCGAATATTCGAATTTTGTTGGCTTCATTCCTTCTCAGTAAAGTCAGCACTTGAATGGCTTTGTTTCAGAACATTTAATGGCTTTCTATATACACTGCACTTAAATGGTTTCTCAGAGAAAACTTTAGTTTCCATAATATTACTAGTTGTTTTAGTTGTTGAGATAGTCATTATGAGCCGGATTACTTACGGTAAACATGCATGTATTAGAATGGTGAGAATACATCCTAACATGGACAACGAACAACCAACGTAGGTGATGATGCTCAGGTACTTCTCGTGTTCTCCTAGTGAATCCTGGTAGTAAAAGTTAACGTACGTAAACTTATCGAATAATTATAACCACAAAATGTATGGGGACGATTTTTGTTATATATAGATAAGTGGTTGACTAGTCTCCCTCGCAGCCGTTTTTAGTCTCGCTCCACTCCCTTCGGTCCCTTTCACTCCTAAAAACGGCTGCGAGGGAGACTAGTGGTTGACAGGTTCCGTGAAGGTTTTTATTTTCCACACAATTAATTTTCCACACATAATTTGAATAAATAGTGGAATGTAGCAGGAGAACAACCCATACTGCAACCCATAGAAAGTGATGTGTTTAAAGGCGTTTTCTATGTATCGTCACCGCGCATGTCAGAAGAGAACCCCTTATTAGGGTTTTCGATTAACAGGAAATGTCTACAAACCTCTCTATGAACAACTCTTGTTAAAACAGCAAAACTTGTGAGATGATCGCAGTGACATGTCACACTTGTTTCGTTTTGATCAACTACTTTACACCCAACACTAGACCACGCCCCATGGGGAGAGCTTAACCTGAGATGACGAATAGAATAAATACAAGTATGCATTATTAAGTTAAATATGGTTTATGCATGAAAACAGGCATTGAAGGGAATCATACGTTTTCCACGGGGGGACGGGGGGGGGGGGGGGGGGGCATGAGGGGGGGGGGGGGGGGGGTGGTGGTCTCTCATATAAAGAGTGGTGGGATGCTCGTAGGAAATTTTGAGAATAAATTCTAAAAGGCATCATAATCCCGACCTTGTGGGCGTGGCAACAAAACATTTTTCACCCCTAAAAGGTACCAATTCTAAATGAAGATTAGTTTCCTGACAAGTATAGGTCATGCTTATATTTACGGACAAATACCCTAAAAGGTACCGGGATAACACCCTAAACACCCGGGACGTAATAGGGTTTGTTGATATAATTACCGTTGGTTGAGGTTGTTGTCCCAGAATTCACAACTGGCACGATGTCTTTCTTGTGACGTCTATAATACACACATATATCATGTCAGTTTGGCAATCGAGCACGAAGAAACCAATTATTTCACAGCAAATATCTATTGAGTCTGCGCTTGTATACTTCCACTCGCAGCCCTCCTCATGTCAGCCCGAAATTACCCTACAAACCTATATGGCTGACCGGTACACTTTTGGGCTGTGCAACCCATACAAATAGACTAATGTACATTGGTATTCCACGCAGTTACATTACTATTATGATTTCTCGAAGATATTAGCTAACCTGTAGCTATCTGTAAAAAAAAAATCGAGTATAAATAAAGCTCATGTATGTATGTATGTACTATTCGGCTATCTGCTTACCTTACTGATGCTAAAGGTGAGTTCAACAGGTTGTTTGAAGATGTGAGGAGATTTTGGCTTAACGTTGATGCTCATCACTTTGCTTGTAATCAGCGAATCACTGTCAAAGTAGAACTACATTGGAATAACAGCAGGAAAGCAGGCAGCCGTATCGCTTACACGTTACTGTATTGAACGTAAACGCGCAGGGAACAAATGGGTGATTCCGTGCGTAATAACACAGGGAACCCATCAATATGAGTTCTCTTGACAGCTTCATGGTCAACTAAATACCTTCCTATTTAAATCACCTACAAGCTGGAATAGTCCTATTTACCTTTATATATATTTTCTTTGTATGACAGCGCTTAGAACAGTCCTGCATAGGCGCTATACAAGCAATTATTATTAAATTATTATTACGCATGCATATACAAATATAGCTTTAAATGGTTGGGTTGCCTGCATGTGGGAGAGTGGGTGATATTATTATTGTCGTATATACTTACTTCCCTTGTGTCATTGACATAACAGGATTTAAAGTCAACCAAACTACATTTCCACGATCTAAACAAACAAATGGGAAGTCCATTAATGTATGCGCATGCGCATCTCGACTTAAAAGAATTGAATATCTAGAGTAATATGGAAGTGAAAACAAAACGGTTAAAACACTTTACTATATCGCCTATGTACTCTACCTATATTCATGAAACCCAGCAGCATCTTCCTACAAGGGGGGGGGGGGGGGGGGGGGGGAGGGGTAAGGGGGTTGTTAGACAACATGGAAGATGCTCTTTGATTCTATTCATACAATGTATGCTGAAACTGACTCGCTTACCGGCTCCTGCAAAAGCTTCTTTCGGTAAAATCACGTGACCGTTACGTAATGGTTCCTTCATGCTCTCTGGATTGGACTGAGACAAAGCGATTTTGTCGACAGACGCCATTTTCACAGAGAGTAGAGTCATACCTTGAAAACAAGAAAACCCGGTTTGCAATCTCATAATCTTAACACGGGACCCTTAAACCTGGCTTAATACGGGACCGTTAAGCTTGGCATAATGCGGGACCCTTAAACCTGGCTTAATGCGGGACCCTTAAACATGGCTTAATACGGGACCCTTAAACATGGCTTAATGCGGGACCCTTAAACCTGGCTTAATGCGGGACCCTTAAACCTGGCTTAATACGGGACCCTTAAACCTGGCTTAATACGGGACCCTTAAACCTGGCTTAATACGGGACCCTTAAACCTGGCTTAATACGGGACCCTTAAACCTGGCTTAATACGGGACCCTTAAACCTGGCTTAATGTGGGACCCTTAAACCTGGCTTAATACGGGACCCTTAAACCTGGCTTAATGCGGGACCCTTAAACCTGGCTTAATACGGGACCCTTAAACCTGGCTTAATACGGGACCCTTAAGCCTGGCTTAATACGAGATCCTTAAACCTGGCTTAATACGGGACCCTTAAACCTGGCTTAATGCGGGACCCTTAAACCTGGCTTAATGCGGGACCCTTAAGCCTGGCTTAATGCGGGACCCTTAAGCCTGGGGACCCTTAAACCTGGCTTAATGCGGGACCCTTAAACCTGGCTTAATACGGGACCCTTAAATCTGGCTTAATACGGGACCCTTAAACCTGGCTTAATACGGGACCCTTAAACCTGGCTTAACACGGGACCCTTAAACCTGGCTTAACACGGGACCCTTAAACCTGTCTTTCGCTAGCGGCGGTGCAATGCAAGAATAAGCGCAAGTATACGAAGACCGATTATGTGAATACCAAAGCCTTAGAAGACAGCCGCCTTCCATCGTGTTCTCAGCTCAGGCTAACATAAGCGAAACAAAAGGACATCTATTTGAACCCTTGTGCTTGTACTAATCTTATGCTTACAACAGGTCGTTTGCACAGTAAAACAACACCTCGTGTGCCTAATGCTTGCGGCGCTTGTGAAGGCCAATATAGAAATGCGACCAGTTAGCGATAGTCCAACAAGTACGCGTGCTCTACCACAGGAAATCCATTAAAAAAACGCGCGCATACAAATATCGTTTTATTTATAGCCTCAGAAGCAATGGTTGGGCTTCCTGTGGTACAACTAGCCTTAGCCTGGATATGACTGCTTCATGGTACCAAATCGACCGAAGAAAAGACTGAAACAAAATTAACTAAAAACTTGCTATTGCTACTCACCCATGTCCCCTGCGTCAAATTGTTTGTAAGACATATTTTTATTTGAAAGAATATCCAGCTTGGTCGCCATATTGAGGCCATATTCTTCAAGAAACTGAATCACTTTTAAGCCAGGAGCAATCTGTTAGTAAAAATAAAACACATCCAAGCTGAAATATATGTGAGGTTGGAATCCTATTCATACGTAGTATAGTGCGAACCGAATGAACCAGCTTTTGGGGAGTAATTTTACCCGGGGTTAGGGGTGATCGTCGGGAACATTGGGGGATTCTGAACACCGCAACACCGCAAAAAAAAATCGAAAACACCGCATCACCCCAAAAAAAACGAAAACTGACCAAAACGAAAACCCTTTTTGAAAAGGGTTTGACACCGCAACTTCGCAAGTAATATATCGCTTCACCGAACACCGTAGGTTTAGAAACACAAACACCGCATCCCGCAGGACTTACGATCACCGCAACACCGCAATGTTTAATTTTTTTCACCGTAATAAAAATTGCCCAACATCGCAACACCGCAAACCCCAATGTCTCCCTCTTTTAGGGTTTCAATTCGGTGGTCTGGTATTTGTTAGGGGTTGGTCAAGCGAAATCCATTTTTTGGTATCAGTTAACGTTAGGGTGATTTTTAGACCATGAGGTATTTTTTAGGGTGATTTTTAGACCATGAGGTATTTTTTAGGGTGATTTTTAGACCATGAGGTATTTTTTAGGGTGATTTTTAGACCATGAGGTATTTTTTAGGGTGATTTTTAGACCATGAGGTATTTTTTAGGGTGATTTTTAGACCATGAGGTATTTTTTTAGGGTGATTTTTAGACCATGAGGTATTTTTTAGGGTGATTTTTAGACCATGAGGTATTTTTTAGGGTGATTTTTAGACCATGAGGTATTTTTTAGGGTGATTTTTAGACCATGAGGTATTTTTTAGGGTGATTTTTAGACCATGAGGTATTTTTTAGGGTGATTTTTAGACCATGAGGTATTTTTTAGGGTGATTTTTAGACCATGAGGTATTTTTTTAGGGTGATTTTTAGACCATGAGGTATTTTTAGGGTGATTTTTAGACCATGAGGTATTTTTTAGGGTGATTTTTTTTTTAGGGTGATTTTTAGACCATGAGGTATTTTTAGGGTGATTTTTAGACCATGAGGTATTTTTTAGGGTGATTTTTAGACCATGAGGTATTTTTTAGGGTGATTTTTAGACCATGAGGTATTTTTAGGGTGATTTTTAGACCATGAGGTATTTTTTAGGGTGGGAAATCACGGTTTGGTATTTTGTAGGGTATTTTTCGAGGTTTTCCGATGGTCATCCCTATATCATTATCATTACCTTACCTTGCTAGCATTTGGTATTCTGTGACTGTTACGCATAAGGTCACCAGCGAGAGTCATGACACGCTAGAATAAAGATAGAATAGACGCTTTAATAAGCGTTCCGACTCGTGCCCTGGTGCGATTGAGCACTGGGATGCATTGTAGCATGAAAGAAGTATACTGTATATGGGCCTCCACCTTCCATTCCGCAGTGAGGGACTGAGCTGTGAAGAACGAAGAGATCAGAAACGAACAGAACTGACCGAGACACACGTTTTCATTCTCACCCCAGACAATTTTCTTTGAACCACTTTTATTATAAAGGTGTTTTTGGAAAAAGGACAATGCTGGCAAGGAAACTTAAGCCATTCAGAATTAGCTCGTTGATTAGATAGGCCGGGAATATTCCGTCCCTCCAATTACAATATATGTAAAACCTGTCTAGCAAGAGTTGCTTTAGTGTTTATCATTCTCGTTCAGTCATACTCGATTGCAGACATAAATCAGCTTTTAGTGATCTCGTTCCCAGACCCACTCAATTACAGATTGTGCTTAGTCATCAAAGGTGTATTCACTGCTTAAACATTTCTCTATGTTTAGATCTGAGATAACGATTATAGAGATCACAACAGTGTTTCGTTACTTGTTGAGTGATAGGTGTATTCACTCCTTAAACATTTCTCTATATTTAGACTCTGACACTGAACGATTATAGTTATCAACTCAGTGTTTGGTTACTTGTTCGGTGACTCGGCACTCCACAACATAATAGCGGCCAGCTCAGAATTTGTATAAACGGCTGGTTAAGAGAGTGAGTAACAGTGCTAGCAAAATCGAGAAAACATATTCAGATTTTGGGAAACTACTTTACGTGAGTTTTAATATCGAGAAAACATACTTAGATTTTATATAACTAGTGAACTAGATATCAGATTTTCGTGATTGATTCTGACAACTGAACTTGCCCTTGCTTGACCTCCGGTGCCTCCTGATATGGTTTGTGATTTGTAATCTCTCTTGTGATGAGACTTCATGTCTCCACCTTCCATTTTATAACAACCTCCAACAACAACAACAAAAAGAAAAAAAAGACGATCTGAAGGCCGGGCACGAGTAATTAGAGACTAGAGGCGGTGCAAACGCTGCCAACATTGTTAAGGGTGTGGTATGTTGGGCCAACAGGTTCCAGGCGACAATTCTTTGGTTTGATGATCGTCGAAACACTGTCAACAATGTTGGGTGCATTTGCGGATAGGCTAGCTTAATTCGCGGGCAAAAAAACTAAACATGTTTTTTCCCTGAAACTTCGTATGGTGAAATAAGATCATTATAGAAGCTAAATGAGCAAATAAAAAATGGGGGTCACCGACTTCGCTATGGAGCCAGATTTCTTCAAAGTATACCCTTTTTCTGATCGAAATTACGTGCGTTAAATCCACGGAAAGTCGAGAATGACAGGTATTTTTTTGTAGAAAAACTAAACGGATTGCTAAAATTTTCCTCAAATGGCTATCTAAGAGTTTATATAATAAGATTATGTACAAAGATTTGTGAATATATAGAAACAACCTGTAGTTTTTAGCTCATATGTACAGTCACCACGTAGCCATCGACGACTCTTTCGCGTGAAGGTAGGTTGAAGTTTTCATCTAAATTCGTGTTTTTATCAAAATCTAAACATGTTTTTTTCTTTAAATTTGGTACATGGGGAGCTTTTATGATTCTTTGTAAAATCACAAAATAAAAAATGGGGGTCGCCGGTATCGTTCTCGAGATATTAGCCGATGAAAATCGTCTACGTAACATGCGTGACTGGCTGCCATCTTGGACGTGAGGAAAGAGGACTGGACCGAGATGATTCGAACCTTGATTTTATGCGCAGAAAAGATGCGCGTGAACAATGCGCGCGAACGTCCTTAAGATCTTAAAACGGGAACAGCTAGGGGGAAGACATAATCTATTATGTTGTCAAAATGTCTACGGATGAATAAATGAATAAGGAGAAAGTCTCAATGTCCTTTGCGGTCGTCAGCTTCTTGCTTGTTGCTTTCGGCGGGGACAAAAATTTTTGGAATAGGTGTATATAAAGAAATAGAAAACGAGGCAGAGTGCTCTATCGAGTTATAGAAGCACGCGGGAATTGGAAGAAGACTCGAGAAGTGTTAGGAGAAGCTATCACGAGGCGTAGCCAAGTGCTTCTCGTACTTCTCGAGTCTAGTTCCAATTCCCAAGTGCTTCCATAACTCGATAGAACACAGCTGCATGCTTAGTTTTCTATTTCTCTTACTGATAAAATACAATTCTGAATTAAAGGCAAGTTTTCAATCAGTTTTGTTCGTTACAAAAAAAATGTGCTCTCATAACGGCACGCGGCGTATGCATCCTTTGGCCAATCAGAGCGCGCGTTATATCATTTATAATTATGCTTACTTTGACTTCTGTTGTATCGTTAGGGTTGGACTTTTTGATATCGTAGTTTAGAATGTAATGATACTCTGTAATGAATAAATAAACCAATGACTAATTGTATGAAGACAATAAGCAAGAGATTAAATACACAAACCTTTTAGTAGCTTTTTAAACCTGTTCTCTTCTGGAATCAAAGGCTTGGTATTGTTGAGCATGGGATAATACGAACGCTCTGGAACATCAAGAAATATCATGAAAAACGGAGTCGTTCTCGACCTATGAATCATTTCTTTTCTACAGCACATACTTGACATTGATTAGAAAGACCCACGACCTACGACCCACGACCTACGATTCACGACTCACGACCTACGATTTTTAACTTACGACTGACCAGGGATCGCGGAGACGGCCAAAACGGTCGTCACAGTACGTTGTTATCTGATCAGGGATTATCCGCCCCCCACACTTTCAGGGCTGCTCCGCGGTCCCTGTTGACCTGAAGCCATTATTTATTGAAGGTAACACGACCAACGACTAACAACATATTAACTTATATGCTCGTGTATAAAGTGTTTTTACCTCGGCATATAAGATTGGCATATTGGTCCCAGCGAGTACGCAGTGTTTGTCGATCCTGTGCGATATCCACATAGTCACCTTTGTAGGCCAACTTCCTTAATTCTTCCAGCCACAAATTCTCTGCGAGTCCTATTACAAGGATCTCTACGCCCATCTTTTTTAGAGCGTCTTTCAATCTTACTAAGTGTTCACTTTCATGGATCTTTCTTTTCACATACGAAAACACTACAAGAGTCATGGTGTCATTGTTATACGCATCGTTGGTGTCTTGAAATGCTTTTAACGCTAAATGGTAGACGTTTTCATAATTAACATCCTCATTAGTGACATTGTTAACGTCATGTATTGCTTGAATAGCTGATACGAGCTTGTGCTGATCGCTGTAGTCGCCAAACTTTATCTTTGTAGTGGTTTGATTTAGGTAAATCATGACTTGAACTTGTTTTTGTGACACAGAAAAGAGGTCTAATAGTTTGATGACGGTTTCTTTTTGGTAATCGAATTTGCAGCAAGATTCCAATGCGAAGACGATCCTTAGAGACGTACGGCAACCTAAAATAGAAAATGCACCAATTTCTAAACAAATAGATAAATTAATAACAATAACATGATGTTTAACTACCGTGAAACTGCATGAGCGTACGTTGGACAATGTCCCGACATTTCTCGCCTATATTTATACTGCATGCAAAGGATTCCCTCTATTAAGCAGACACACTCTATTAAGCAGACACACTCTATTAAGCAGACACCTCTATTAAGCAGACACACTCTATTAAGCAGACACACTCTATTAAGCAGACACACTCTATTAAGCAGACACCTCTATTAAGCAGACACACTCTATTAAGCAGACACCTCTATTAAGCAGACACACTCTATTAAGCAGACACACTCTATTAAGCAGACACACTCTATTAAGCAGACACACTCTATTAAGCAGACACCTCTATTAAGCAGACACTATTAAGCAGACACACTCTATTAAGCAGACACACTCTATTAAGCAGACACCTCTATTAAGCAGACACACTCTATTAAGCAGACACACTCTATTAAGCAGACACACTCTATTAAGCAGACACCTCTACTAAGCAGACACCTCTATTAAGCAGACACACTCTATTAAGCAGACACACTCTATTAAGCAGACACACTCTATTAAGCAGACACACTCTATTAAGCGATCACCTCTATTAAGCAGACACACTCTATTAAGCAGACACACTCTATTAAGCAGACACACTCTATTAAGCAGACACCTCTATTAAGCAGACACTATTAAGCAGACACACTCTATTAAGCAGACACACTCTATTAAGCAGACACACTCTATTAAGCGGACACCCTCTATTAAGCGGTCACCTCTATTAAGCAGACACCTCTATTAAGCAGACACACTCTATTAAGCGGACACCCTCTATTAAGCAGACACCTCTATTAAGCAGACACCCTCTATTAAGCGGTCACCTCTATTAAGCAGACACCTCTATTAAGCATACACACTCTATTAAGCAGACACCCTCTATTAAGCAGACACACTCTATTAAGCGGTCACCTCTATTAAGCGGATACCCTCTATTAAGCGGTCACCCTCTATTAAGCGGTCACCTCTATTAAGCAGACACTCTATTAAGCGGACACCCTCTATTAAGCAGACACACTCTATTAAGCGGTCACCTCTATTAAGCGAACACCTCTATTAAGCGGACACCTCTATTAAGCGGTCACCCTCTATTAAGCAGACACACTCTATTAAGCGGTCACCTCTATTAAGGTGATTCCCTTGAAATAGAAGCAAATCCTAGAATTTTCTATAACTTGGCATGGTGATACATTACGGTATTGAATTTCAAAAAATGCACTAAAACCAGGGGGTCACCGCGCTCATTTTTGCGCTACACTGCTTTGAAATTATGGTATTTTAGGTCTTTCAGTCGAGTCTCGCGTGACATCGGGATCGGGTAAATAATTTTCCACAACTTAAAAGACAAACTATTAATAATGAACTAAAGTGGTTGCTATAGCTTTTGTATTTCTAGCCTACCGTCTGCAAAATAGTAAGAAAATGCTCGAATTTTGCATAGTTGTCGAAAAATAGAACAAAAAACACAGATGTTCGAACCACCGAGAGGGTCTAAAAATCGATACTCCGTATGCTTTCATTCAATTTTTTTAATGTTTGAAATCCTAACTTTTTTTAATACTTTGCTATATACTAGAGAACTATAGTGTGATGAAAGTTATTGAATAAAAAATGGGGGTCACCGTGCTCGTTTTCGATTTATTTTGAGAAAACTTCAGTTACACTTGAAATATTTAACGATTTCCAACGGTCTCCAATGTGCGCGAGCTCGATGGCGTAAGTTAGCGCGCGCTCGTCAACTAAAATTTTATTCAGCATCGTGCGCAGTAGAGCGTGCGCAATGCAATTCAAGGGAATTACCTTAAGCGGTCACCCTCTATTAAGCGGTCAGTTAAACTTTCATAAGAAAAGGCTAAAAAACCCTAAATAATCGCGAATGGCTATGGATTCTAAGCATCGTTTGCATCATGTCTAATTATTACTAATTTTCTTTTATTTACATTTATTTGAGGGCACCTTATTATTATTATTATTATTATTATTATTATTATTATTATTATTATTGTTGTTGTTGTTTAAACTGATACCTTGAGGTAAAACTTCGATATAAACAACTCCAGGAGCGCCATCTCCACCCTTTGCAGTTTCCTTAGTACCATCGGGCAGATTATGCACACCACCCGACCCACCACCAGCACCATAGCCCACACCACCACCTGATGATCGTACATGTGTTCCTGGCTTTGCTGAAGGACCAGTGTTGTTGATCAAAATACCTCCTTCACCACCGATGGTAAGAATCGAGGAAGTGTTGGAGTTATTTCCTGAGGGGCCTGGAAAAGAGGATGCTACAATAAAACAAAACCTCTCATCTCATTTGAGGACCTCCACGTAAACCACGTGACCCACGTGATTGTGATGGGCGCTTCTTCCTTGAATATTAATATTAATAATAATACAGTAGAATTAACCACGTGACTTACGTGATTGTGATGGGCGCTTCTTCCTTGAATATTAATATTAATAATAATACAGTAGAATTAACCACGTGACCCACGTGATTGTGATGGGCGCTTCTAACTTGAATATTAATATTAATAATAATACAGTAGAATTAACCACGTGACCCACGTGATTGTGATGGGCGCTTCTTCCTTGAATATTAATATTAATAATAATACCGTAGAATTAACCACGTGACCCACGTGATTGTGATGGGCGCTTCTAACTTGAATATTAATATTAATAATAATACAGTAGAATTAACCACGTGACCCACGTGATTGTGATGGGCGCTTCTTCCTTGAATATTAATATTAATAATAATACAGTAGAATTAACCACGTGACCCACGTGATTGTGATGGGCGCTTCTAACTTGAATATTAATATTAATAATAATACAGTAGAATTAACCACGTGACCCACGTGATTGTGATGGGCGCTTCTTCCTTGAATATTAATATTAATAATAATACAGTAGAATTAACCACGTGACTTACGTGATTGTGATGGGCGTTTCTTCCTTGAATATTAATATTAATAATAATACAGTAGAATTACCACGTGACCCACGTGATTGTGATACCTTGAATATTAATATTAATAATAATACAGTAGACCCACGTGACCCACGTGATTGTGATGGGCGCTTCTTCCTTGAATATTAATATTAATAATAATACCTAGAATTAACCACGTGACCCACGTGATTGTGATGGGCGCTTCTAACTTGAATATTAATATTAATAATAATACAGTAGAATTAACCACGTGACCCACGTGATTGTGATGGGCGCTTCTTCCTTGAATATTAATATTAATAATAATACAGTAGAATTAACCACGTGACCCACGTGATTGTGATGGGCGCTTCTTACTTGAATATTAATATTAATAATAATACAGTAGAATTAACCACGTGACCCACGTGATTGTGATGGGCGCTTCTAACTTGAATATTAATATTAATAATAATACAGTAGAATTAACCACGTGACCCACGTGATTGTGATGGGCGCTTCTTCCTTGAATATTAATATTAATAATAATACACGGTAGAATTAACCACGTGACCCACGTGATTGTGATGGGCGCTTCTTCCTTGAATATTAATATTAATAATAATACAGTAGAATTAACCACGTGACCTACGTGATTGTGATGGGCGCTTCTTCCTTGAATATTAATATTAATAATAATACAGTAGAATTAACCACGTGACCCACGTGATTGTGATGGGCGCTTCTTCCTTGAATATTAATATTAATAATAATACAGTAGAATTAACCACGTGACTCACGTGATTGTGTGATGGGCGCTTCTTCCTTGAATATTAATATTAATAATACCGTAGAATTAACCACGTGACCCACGTGAGCACTGATAGAAATAGGGGAGTAAAGTACGCACGTCGGTTTGTCAGTTGAAGTACTGTTACGATTATATGTTAATATTCTTTTGTATTGACACGTGCGCTATAGAAATTGAATAAAATATTATTAATTGTTAGAAAGATAAATGTAAAACATACCTCTAGAGACACGACTCATAAAAAAGTGTTCAAATCCTTCTTTGTCGTTTATCAAACTGTTTTTAAGTGAACAACTTTTGCCACCAAATGCGGTATTTCCACGGAATTCAGACTGTGTGTTGACGTTCTGGTCATTAGCATGGCTTCGTTGTACTCTCCCGCCACGACCAACCAACACTAGATACGATTCACGTCTTGAAATATTAAGAGAGTAGACTTCATACTTGACATCGCCAGACTTGCCTCTGCTCCCGTCGACATTTCCTTCGCACCCTCCCCCTCCCCCAGCGACTATTAGAATACGAAGCAAGTACGAGCCTTTTGGGAGCGTTAAATTGGTAGTTTGGGTGAAGAGAAATTCTTTAGAGAAACCTACAAATATGAAGAATTATTAATCAGTTAGCGACTAAAAACCATTTGGTTCACAATGGAGGGAGAAGAGAAGAAGGGGGTGAGAAAGGGAAGAAGGAAGAGAGGGAGGGGGTAGAGACTCTCCCCACGAGCCCCCTCCCCCCTTACCTATAGTGATATCTCTTTTTAAAGGCTAGTAAAACAGCTGATATTCCTACGTGATGTTGTATCGTACTAGTCATGCTGTTAGAGTAAGTTTAAAAGCACATTTTCATTTTCATTTACCTGTCAATTAACACCACAACGACATTGAAAATGTTCAAAATGGTTTTCAAAAGCAGAAAAGTATGGAAGTTTTTTTTTAAAGAAAACAGTTTGTGATGAGGCGAAATGACATTTGTGTGTGAGAGGTTAGGCAACACTCAATGGCTCCATTCAATTCTCTGTAGCTTTAACATTGATCCATTGCGCATGCGTGTCGCACCAATGCTTGTAATTATATTATCATTGTAAACAAAACCTTAGTCAAATGAAGCGATGAACATTTCAAAAGGCATAACAATAATATACTTTATTAATACCTTCCTTTTCACATAACTCAACTTTGTATTAACGAGGGACGTGTAGACGCCAGTGAATAGAATAGTGTTGATCTGTTTTATTATAACCACACGGATGAACCAGCTGGCGATTTTAAAACTTGATTTATTCACTTAGTCTTAATTCTATTTTAAAAGTACATCTGAATATGTACAGTGAAACCCCGCTCATCCGGTCACTGGTCGGACAACATGGTCGGTGGGGTTCTCTACTTCTTTCTTATAATAATAATAATAATAATAATAATAATAATAATAATAATAATAATAATAATAATAATAATAATACAATTATAATGCATAGCTTCAATGTAAACTTGATAAGTGCAAACTTTTTGAATTATGTTCCTAATAAAGATATTATTATTATTATTATTATAAAAAGAAAAAAGAAAAATAATAATATTAATATTAATAATAATAATGGTCTTTATTGAGAAAAAATACACTCATCAGACGTGAGGGCTTACAACTGAATAACATGTTCTCGAAAATGATGCATTACGTAATTCCATGCGACAATACAGAGTTGTACATATAAGGAAGGTATGGTTTCGAACTCTCACAGTAGACAATTTTTTTCTATTTTTGTATTTTGAATTTCTCATCAAAATTAGGTTATCTTAGCTTTTAAATAGTAACTCTACAAGTTTTGCACTGATTTTCTTTATCGGCGCAACAAGAGCCGCCAGAGCCGCTGTAACTGTTCAGTTGATGCCTAAAGCACTGCGCAATAAACATTAACCTTGGTTGGCCATATCGTGCTAAATACAATTTCACCCTGATCGTGTAATTGCATAAAAACCTTGATTGCCATCCATCAAAGTCCTAAGCACTGATGGCTTTATGATATAAAACTCTCACTCACTCAATACAGACGGTGTTACCATGGCGACTAAAGACACAGATAAGAGCATTATGGAGAAGATAAGCTGCAGAAGTCGTAACGAGAGTTATATCGCATATCTACACGAAGTACTTTGACATTGCACTAAGTAATACCCGTCCAGCATGGCCTGAAATCAATTTAATGAACGCTTGTATAAACAGATGGTTATTAAAACACTGACAGCATACACGGAATGAGGCGCTACTCATTATTTCGACCATCGATGTTGTATGTTGTATTGCTCATTATTTTCGACCATCGATATGTTGTATGTTTCGACCATCGATATGTTGTATCGACCATCGATATGTTGTATGTTGCTCATTATTTCGACCATCGATATGTTGTATGTTGACCATCGATATGTTGTATGTTGCTCATTATTTCGACCATCGATATGTTGTATGTTGCTCATTATTTGGACCATCGATATGTTGTATGTTGCTCATTATTTCGACCATCGATATATGTTGCTATTATTTGCTCGATATGTTGTATTTCGACCATCGATATGTTGTATGTTGCTCATTATTTCGACCATCGATATGTTGTATGTTGCTCATTATTTGGACCATCGATATGTTGTATGTTGCTCATTATTTGGACCATCGATATGTTGTAGGTAAATAGACTAATATAAAAGTGTCACGGAATAGAGAATCGTAAATTGTCAGATTATGGGCAGCTGAAATGTGGAAGTCCATATTTTCCAGCAATGTATAAACAGGTAACGAAATGCAAATAGAAAAGTAAAATGACAAATGACAAGTTAAGCTTGTACAATTAATTATAACTTAAAATTGACAGACTGAGAAATGCAAAAATACTTAAGAAACTAAAATTGCAGTCATCTATTTAATCAGTAAAGCTTGATTTCATAAACTAGTTCTTAAATAAGAAAGGGAATTACAGGACAAAAGTTGACGGGCAGAAAAAAAGCAAAACACTGAGAAGAGCTGACATGAATGTCACTGTCAGTATTCAAAGATGTCAGTAAAAACGAAAAATAAACAAAGTAAAGAAAAAAGAAATAAGCTACATCTGTCACCAGTTTTACTCTCCATTCAAAAATAAGGAAACAAAGGATTAAAGACGAAACGGAAATGAAAACCGGCAAGTATAAAGACGTGTCTGTGAATGTCGTGGATTCATTATCCAATGTAAAGAAACTGCGTACATCAATAACAACTAAAAGATCTTTAGAAAAACACGTTGAAAATAGAATTAAAGATTGATGAGGTTCAAAAGGTACTTGTATGTGATCTCTGTAAGTGTAATTGTTAGAGATTCATGTTTTCTTATTAAAGTTATATAGGACCTCTATGGATAACAGTTTTATATCTACGTAATATTGACTGAGCTACCCTATTTAAATATAGCTATTCTATTCTAATTGATCACTTTTTCAGTCTAACATACCATTGTGGTAAACTGCCTTTTGAAAGTTAGATGGTATTCTTGCCTTGTGGATGAAGTTGTCTAAGCAATACGCTCGCAATACGACTTTAACTTTTGTGGAAAAAGTGTTTCAACCGGATGAGACGATAGCTCCTCAGTCTTTGAGCATTCATTTTTCTATAGTCAGCAATATATTAAAAACGTTACATCCATTCAATTCCCGTGCAATAGTAAACCCTCGAAACCTGTGTTAAAAGTAGAGCAACAATTTATACAAACTGATAACATTATTTGATTCAATCTGTTTGCGATCGTGTATTTTCCAATTTTCCAAATTGGAAACCAGTATTGTGTATTGCTGTATTTGTAAACCCACTTAAAATAAAGATGATGATGATTATTATTATTATTATTATTATTATTATTATTATTATTATTATTATTATTATTATTATTATTATTATTATTATTATTATTTATTATTATTATTATTATTATTATTATTATTATTATTATTATTATTATTATTATTATTATTATTATTATTATAGATAGAAATGCTTTGACAAACCAATCATATCTCAGTAAACACGATAAGCTTACTTATTTTTCAAGCCCTGACGAACTGGTATCAAGATCCAGGCCACACATGCTTATCTACCAAAGGTGTAAATTACTCGTGTGTACAATTAGTTGGGATTGTTTGCCCCGTGGACAATACTCTTAATCAGCAAAGGTAACCGGTATGTTTTGATGTTCGTTGGCAAGGAAACGCCTTAGGAATCTCACAGCCGATCATGAAGATATATTGACATGCCGAGCTAAGCTGTATTAATTGTTCAACATTTAAAGGAAATATTATATTAAGCATGTTTTTGATGGAAGAATGATGGAAATTGGCGGTGAAATCGGGTGTCAATATCAAATAGAGTAAACATAAGTTAAAAGCCTAAAAGCAAAAACACCAATGTAATATCAATGAAAGAACCGGATTAGTTAACAGTGAATACATGAATAGAGCGATGAATGGATCATGTAAAGGCAATGTGTATTGAATGGAAAGATGAATGAATGAATAAACGATGGCTTGAACGAAAGAACGGATGAACGAATAGATTTATAATTAAATGAATTAATGACCAAACGAACCGACGCACAGAAATAGTGAAAAAAATGAATAAACGAAAAGAACAAAGCTCATTCATTATCTTTCAGCTTCTCGCATTTTGAATCTAAAACTCCACAACGAATTTCTGAAAAGCTAAAAGTTACTATCCTGCATGGAATGACAGACAAAATTTCACACACAAAAAATGCGTTCAAAATTAAATATTCTAATAGTAAAGAACTGATCCAATACATCCGCCGCTATCTGATAGACAGCCGATATAACATACAGTTTTAACAAACCTCACAGCGGTACACTACAGCTGTGCTTTTAGGACAGGCTTCTCTATAAGCTACACGAAAAGTAATACTAAACAATCATGAGATTTTCACCAACACTGATTCTACTAAAAACTGATAAAGCTTACAAAATAAATTAATATAGGTATTTCATAGATCATTATATAATAAATGGTAATATTACTACATTCAGCTGTACGATATCATGATAGATTTTACCTCTCATAGCATCAGTGGTCACAGAACACGAAATACCGCAATACAAGAAGAAAATGAAAGTCAAAAGACCTTCAGTCCAGCGACGACGCAGACACCACATTCTTGTTTCGTCTAAATACTGCGTGTCGAAGCTTTGTCGTTTCCAGTGTACAGTATATGGAACGTTCACGCGGTCTGTCAAGTGGTGTCAGTTGAGGTCAGCATCAAATGAAAATGTGGTTCGTTGTCGCAGATGAGCGAATAATTCGCGCGTCATCTGAGGTGTGGTTACGATTCATTCCTAATAGAGGATTGGACAGTATTGCTTCCTTACAGCGCATAATGACCGTGCACCCTCTAGGGCTTCAAATAAGTACCGGAAGTCAGCGGTATACTCTAGAAGTGGATGTTTAAGCTTTGATAAACAAATATATTGGTTGAATTAAACAATAGGTTTTTAAATCACGTTATGACTATGTAGTTAACCACACTTTATAAGCAATTTCTCGATTGTGCGTAGTTGTTATACTACTAGTAAGTCGGTTATGTACGGTTTATAGGTAATGGTGTCGTTTGTTATATACTATTAGTTTAAAATTGTAATTACGTAATTTTAGTATTTATACATTTTATATATTCCTTTTTCCCTTTGTAAAAATCTAAAGTTGCTATCAGTTAAACTCTAAAAAGCCGGTTCAAGTCCTTTGCGAAAATGATAAACTACAAGAAGCCAGTGGTTGTACTAAAGAAATATATTAAGAACTGGATAATAGGAAAGTAGAGTTAGTAATGTAGTTCGTAAGGTTTCGTCAAGCGTAAAAAGACTCGGAAAAAATACTGAGCCCAGACAGGATGAACATAACTATTACCAAGCGACAAATTACTTTAGAAAGTAGAGTTGTTTCTGAATATACTCAAAGTTAAATATGATGATTTATAACTGAAAGGCAGTATTTTAGATAATATTTGTTGTCACATCAAGTGTTTAAGCGTCATCAGTTTGAAATGATTAAAGTGTCGCTAAATGCCATGCATATAAAGGCATATCGATTGGCTGTACAGTTGCTTATTAATAATAATCATCAAATATTTATATAGCGCCATTTCCTTATAGCCCAATGGCGCTTTACAATGAGTAAAATAAATATAATCTAATAATCTAAATATAATAATGTGAACATAAAATAAAATTAATAAACCGCTTTATTATTCCACTCGTGCGTCATTTTACCATATAAGGTCAAGAGAACACGCAACATCAGTATACCAGCGTATTAAACAGTAGCGCTAGCGCGCGGAAACAACGCAAAGATATAGCAGTACCGTAAACCACAGGCAACCCAAGCTCTTATTTAGTGGTTTTTGTAATTTTTTTTAAGTTCCCGCATAATGAATGACCGGTTTGCCGTATTTCTTTTAACTCGCTCGCTCCGCGTCAATATTGCTTGGATTTTATTGTGCTTAACACAATTACTAATTCAACTATTCTGCCTTTGGACGGTGTATTCAAAATTATCATTGTACTGCCATGTTTGTGAATGCCAGCCGATATTCAAACTACACTATTTTCACTAAAACTGCTGCAAAGCGTTTTTCCCTCGTACGATTTTTTTTAAAACTTCGTGAATGGCCTTTTGAGGTCCATAGTGATGTTCTGACGAGGTAAGAAGAAAATTAATCGAGCCAAAATCACGTAACAACCGAAAGGTCCAAATTTTGACAACAAAAATATGAACTGGTGATTTCGGCTCGATCAATTTTCTTCCTACCTCGTCAGAACATTACTAGGGACTTCAAAAGGCCATTAACGAAGTTTAAAAAAAATCGTACAAGGGAAAAACGCTTGGCAGCAGTTTTAGTGAAAATAGTGTCGTTTGAATATCGGCTGGCATTCACAAACACGGCTTACAATGATAATTTTGAATACACCGTCCAAAGGCAGAATAGTTGAATTATCCAAGCAATATTGACGCGGAGCGAGCGAGTTAAAAAATACGGCAAACCGGTCATTCATTATGCGGGAACCACCTTAAAAGAGTGAGAATTCTTCAGAAGTCGTATTTAGTCGTTTATTTGGTGATTTGAGCGTTTTTTCCTATCCTGGGCTCTCCTAATAGGAGAAAACGCTAGGAGAGCCTAGGATAGGAAAAAACGCTCAAATCACCAAATAAACGACTAAATACGACTTCTGAAGAAATGGTATGTTTATTTCAATCAAATTCTCACTCTTTTAAGCAATTTAAAAAAATTACCGAAAACAAGAGCTTGGGTTGCCTGTCACTCATCGTCTACGGCTGTATTGATATTATCGATCCTCAGCAGATGTAAATACACGCGGCATAGCCACAAACTGGTCACTGCATTGTTAAATTAATCAATATTATTTTCCAAATGGGATCATCTACAGTCGTTTGCAAAATAGTTGACACAAATAGGTTTTATGTCGAAACATGCTTTACAAATTTATGAACGGAGCTCTGTAGCGCGTCGCACTAAGCACACAGTGCTAAAACTATCAACCAAACATGCCACACCGCATGTAAAAAGGTTGAAAAACAAAGTGGATATTGTCATTAAAGACAGAAATTCCACAAGAACATATGGCTCGGCTAACACTGCTCTCGATAAAAGCGTTCATACTTACACACCATGGCTAGCTGCGTAACTTACGACAGCATTTCAGAATTGCCCCCCTCAAACTGCGGTAGAACTTGTGATGCCCTCGTCTATTCAAATGAACTCCGTCATAGGCGTAAAAATCCGACCTAGACTTCCAAATCCCTCGATGACCCCAAAATATAGCATAGGGAAGGGGCTCCAATACCACCCGTAAATAACGATTGAGCATATTCACTTTACTGTTAAAAGCAGGAGACGTTTCCCGATGTAAAGTTTGGCCCACACAAATGAACTTAACGCCATATGTATCGTGTAACAGGCGCACGAGGTCCTCGATTGCCGAACCCACTACAATAGGAGTAAGATTTGCATGGGTCAAGTCGTTAGTCCCAAGCTCGAGCAAGACAATGTCGGGGCGGTAAGACTCGACCACGTGTAGATCGCATTGGACTGTCTTTTTAACCGTTCGACCCCCAACACCATGCCATCTTATCTCCACGTTGTCAGTAAGGTTAAAATCTAAACGTAATTCATAATCATGGTCTATGAAATTACGCAAACGACGAATAAACGAGTGACCCAGAATAAGAACACTGTGTGAGGCCATACTATTAACCACCGAGGAAATTAACTGAGCTAAACAGTAAAGCAACTTGCCTGAAAAATTTTGAGATGATGTTTCGTTCCGAGTGGTAGAGGAAAGAGGCCGCGTGTTATCAGAACACGCCTTAAGTATTATCATCCTGAACTCCCATTGGTCACTTTGCAGGACAGGCGCACTGGCATGCAAATATCGGATTACTGGGTGTGTGCTATGTTTCGACATAAATGCCATTACGCTTTTGGCATAATGTTTTTTTTTTTTTATACTTATATTTCAGAAATGTGACGCTGCGCCTGAAATATTTCTCATAGAACTCCCAACCCCCCTCCCCCCACTACAATGTTGAGTGGTGAACACGACGCAGTAGATCGACATCGCTCTCAATCAACATTGAAAGGGGAAGGGGGGGGGGGGGGGGGGGGGACGAACCCAAATTCGTGCGCGCAAAAAAAGTGTCCGAATTTCTCAAAGTGTGTCAAGCTATTTTGCAAACGATTGTAGATCACTGGATCTAAAATGTTTAATCGCCACTGATAAATAAAGAAATCAACAAATAAGATAATAACTTTATAATAACTTCAAACGAATGCATGAATGAATGGCGGAATGGGAAAATAATAGAATGGAAGGGAGAAATAAAGGTAACGAAAGAATTAAATGGTAGTGTAAAAATTAGAAACTTTATATTATTAACACAAACTAATTATAACTGTTATTTTAGCCACGCCCATGCAATAAAAACACACATTAGAAATAAACCCTATAGTTGGGGTGCAAAGTTACGCTGGTGTGAAATTAATAAAAGACTTGGTTACTATTTATTGGGTACAATACTTATCGATCTTACATCAATAAAAACACATTAGAAATAAGCATTACACTATAGTTGGGGTGCAAAGTTACGTTGGTGTGAAATTAATAAAAGACTTGGTTACTATTTATTGGGTACAATACTTATCGATCTTACATCAATAAAAAACATTCTACATTGCCAGAGGGCACGTGTTATATCAATCGCACTCAATTGATGTCGTTTATATGTTTGTGTATATGTGATCAATCGTGTTCAGACAGACAGACAGACAAACCAAGTAAAGACAGACAGACAGACAAGTACACCAAGTCACCGTAGAGTACAGAAACTGTTTTCCACAAAGCCGATAACTACAATGTTGGATATACTTTTACACAATCTAAACCGATAATTTATTTATTGCTTCCACTAAACCCTCAAAAAGCTCTTAACCATTTCAGTTTCAAAGTAAGTTAGATACTTGTTAATCAGCCGATCAAGGTGTACTTATACCTCAGTATGAAATATGTTTATAAAATGCACTTGAAAACCGCAGTAACTTGTTTCGCATGTATTATTAATGATTAGGTTAGATTGTGTTCCTGACACTACATTCAGTACGGTCAAGGTGAACAGTGAACTCGCATTTTGTTGTTTATTTACTCTCTATAAGTTTACCAATAAATTGTTGTTCAAGCTACGAAACCCATCATGTTAGAAATGCGGCGATAATCGCGTCTCCTCACCGATCACAATCATCTCTCTCTCTCTCTCTCTCTCTCTCTCTCTCTCTCTCTCTCTCTCTCTCTCTCTCTCTCTCTCTCTCTCTCTCTCTCTCTCTCTCTCTCTCTATAGAGGAAAAGTATGGCGTTTTCATAACCTTGTTCTCTTTTCTAAATTAAAATTAGAGAAAAGAATAACAGTCTAAGTTCTTTATATCAACAGTTTTAGCTTGTTTTCTACTTGCCGTTACATAAATTATATCCTTGTTAGCTTTGCTGGACAGTAATTATGGGAGTTTTTCGGTCGAACGAGTTACAAAAGCGCCACCACTTGTGGTAAGCAATAATAAAATGTGGTAAAATATGATTATCTGTGATTATGTAGCTAGAGCCACCTTAAATACACTCCACACAATTCACTTTAATACCACATGAACATTAGAAGTCGAAGTTTTTGGAGTCTAGAAAACCCAAGTATAAGTATAGGTACTGTCATAGACATGTCGTCCTTACATTTTCATATTACCTAAAATAAAAATAACTTCTTATTTCTCCGCCAATATTAAGCAGAATCAAGTAATTTTTTTGCACACAATAAGTACCGTTTATAGACAGTTTGTACTTGCAATATCAGCTGAATTCATTATATTTTTGAGGTAAAAAATCAGAAATCTTTGTTGCACGCGTAAAGGTTACAAAAACGCCATTTTGGCTAGAACTTCCAATACCCAAAAACCTATCGACAGCAGGAGAAACGGCATAGTTTTTTGTGAGGATTTTGTTTTTTATCTATCTAAGGTGCTGCCAGAAAGAATTTCCAATCGACTAAGCTATATAAAAAACTTCCTAGATGAGCGGCTGATGTTCTGACAGTTGCGCGTATCTTTTGAACGTTTGTCTTGTTCAATGTTCTTGTCATCAATAAGTATGAAATGAACACTTCTATTATCGTTATTTGTATTTGAGTATCTTTTTTTCTGGTTCTGAACTACATACAATTCTTTATGGTGGGTTTAGCGCGCAGAGGCACCTGTTTCAGGGATCACTGTTCTTGACTACATGTACGTAATTACTTGTGATTTGCTTGTCATCTGTTAGTTTTACAACAACAACAAATTAAATATTGACAAGAGACCATAATACTAATAGTATTATGGTCTATACTAATAGTATTATGGTCTCTTGATATTGACCAAGTTATTAGTAATAGCATCATAACATATTGCATGGAGTAGGATGTAAAGTAAGTCTGCCGCTACAACCGTAATATTTGAACAAATCAGTTCACGGCAATTCCCGGCAATGCCGTGGTTGCAAGTTCCCTATCGTTGATCTACAAAACCCTGTGGTTAGTTGTAACACCCACTGCCTTGTATATAACACGCATACCCTTGTAACACCCACTACCTTGTGTATAACACGCATACCCTTGTAACACCCACTACCTTGTATATAACACGCATACCCTTGTAACACCCACTGCCGTGTATATAACACGCATACACTTGTAACACCCACTACCTTGTATATAACATGCATACCCTTGTAACACCCACTGCCGTGTATATAACACGCATACCCTTGTAACACCCACTGCCTTGTATATAACACGCATACCCTTGTAACACCCACTGCCTTGTATATAACACGCATACCCTTGTTACACCCACTGCCTTGTATATAACATGCATACCCTTGTAACACCCACTGCCTTGTATATAACATGCATACCCTTGTAACACCCACTGCCTTGTATATAACATGCATACCCTTGTAACACCCACTGCCTTGTATATAACACGCATACCCTTGTAACACCCACTGCCTTGTATATAACACGCATACCCTTGTAACACCCACTGCCTTGTATATAACACGCATACCCTTGTAACACCCATTGCCTTGTATATAACACGCATACCCTTGTAACACCCACTGCCTTGTATATAACATGCATACCCATGTAACACCCACTGCCTTGTATATATAACACTCACACCCTTGTAACACCCACTGCCTTGTATATAACACACATACCCTTGTAACACCCACTGCCGTGTATATAACACACATACCCTTGTAACACCCACTGCCTTGTATATAACACACATACCCTTGTAACACCCACTGCCGTGTATATAACACTCACACCCTTGTAACACCCACTGCCGCGTATATAACACACATACCCTTGTAATACCCACTGCCGTGTATATAACACTCACACCCTTGTAACACCCACTGCCGTGTATATAACACTCACACCCTTGTAACACCCACTGCCGTGTATATAACAAACATACCCTTGTAACACCCACTGCCAAGTATATAACACTCACACCCTTGTAACACCCACTGCCGTGTATATAACACTATCACTCTTGTAACACCCACTGCCGTGTATATAACACGCATACTCTTGTAAAACCCACTGCCGTGTATATAACACCCACACCCTTGTAACACCCACTGCCGTGTATATAACACGCATACCCTTGTAACACCCACTACCGTGTATATAACACACATATTCTTGTAAAACCCACTGCCGTGTATATAACACTCACACCCTTGTAACACCCACTGCTGTGTATATAACACACATACCCTTGTAACACCCACTGCCGTGTATATAACACGCATACCCTTGTAACATCCACTGCCGTGTATATAACACGCATACCCTTGTAACACCCACTGCCGTGTATATAACACGCATACCCTTGTAACACCCACTACCGTGTATATAACACTCATATTCTTGTAAAACCCACTGCCGTGTATATAACACTCACACCCTTGTAACACCCACTGCCGTATATATAACACACATACCCTTGTAACCCCCCCCTGCCGTGTATATAACACGCATACCCTTGTAACACCCACTGCCGTGTATATAACACGCATACCCTTGTAACACCCACTGCCGTGTATATAACACGCATACCCTTGTAATACCCACTGCCGTGTATATAACACCCACACCCTTGTAACACCCACTGCCGTGTATATAACACTCATTCCCTTGTAACACCCACTGCCGTGTATATAACACACATACCATTGTAACACGGACTGCCTTGTATATAACACTCACACCCTTGTAACACCCACTGTCTTATATATAACATTCACACCCTTGTAACACCCACTGCCGTGTATATAACACACATACCCTTGTAATACCCACTGCCGTGTATATAACACTCACACCCTTGTAACACCCACTGCCGTGTATATAACACACATACCCTTGTAATACCCACTGCCGTGTATATAACACTCACACCCTTGTAACACCCACTGCCGTGTATATAACACTCACACCCTTGTAACACCTACTGCCGCGTATATAACACTCACACCCTTGTAACACCAACTGCCGTGTATATAACACTCACACCCTTGTAACACCAACTGCCGTGTATATAACACACATACCCTTGTAACACCCACTGCGTGTATATAACAAACATACCCTTGTAACGCCCACTGCCGTGTATATAACACTCACACCCTTGTAACACCCATTGCCGTGTATATAACACACATACCCTTGTAACACCCACTGCCGTGTATATAACACTCACGCCCTTGTAACACCCACTGCCGTGTATATAACACTCACACCCTTGTAACACCCACTGCCGTGTATATAACACACATACCCTTGTAACACCCACTGTCGTGTATATAACACGCATACCCTTGTAAAACCCACTGCCGTGTATATAACACTCACACCCTTGTAACACCCACTGCCGTGTATATAACACGCATACCCTTGTAACACCCACTGCCGTGTATATAACACACATACCCTGGTAACACCCACTGCCGTGTATATAACACACATACCCTTGTAATACCCACTGCCGTGTATATAACACACATATTCTTGTAAAACCCACTGCCGTGTATATAACACTCACACCCTTGTAACACCCACTGCCGTGTATATAACACACATACCCTTGTAACACCCACTGCCGTGTATATAACACACATACCCTTGTAATACCCACTGCCGTGTATATAACACCCACACCCTTGTAACACCCACTGCCGTGTATATAACACGCATACCCTTGTAACAACCACTGCCTTGTATATAACACCCACATGCACCCTTGTAACAGCCACTGCCTTGTATATAACACTCACACCCTTGTAACACCCACTGCCTTGTATAGAACATGCATGCCCTTGTAACACCCACTACCTTTAATATAACACGCATACCCTTGTAACACGCACTGCCTTGTATATAACACGCATACCCTTGTAACACGCACTGCCTTGTATATAACACGCATACCCTTGTAACACCCACTGCCTTGTATATAACAGTCAGCGCGCACGCCTTTAATTATAACCACGTGTATACACAACGGTTGATCACACTGATGAAGGGCTATGCCGAAACGTGTGTTAAAAATACAATTGACACTTTTAAGAAATGTATTAAAGAACTTCTAGTGCGTTTTTTTATTGGAAAATAAATATGTTATTGTAAATTAGCGCTTCTTTGCAAAACTTGCCTGTGAATGGTCACTGTAAAGCTCTGAAACGTTGCCGTACTTGACAATAAACGAGTATATTGTAAACAAATGTTAAAGGTTACAGAAGCGCCACATTGAAGTTACGAAAGCGCCACAAGGTTACCAAAACGCCACATTCAAGGTTATGAAAACGCCACAAGGTTACAAAAGCGCCACATTCAAGGTTACGAAAACGCCACAAGGTTACAAAAGCGCCATACCAGGTTACAAAAGCGCCACATTTAAGGTTACAAAAACGCCATTCCTATAGCTCTCTCTCTCTCTCTCTCTCTCTCTCTCTCTATATATATATATATATATATTGTTCTTAATACAGCAATATGCAGAAATTCTGATCCTTTTGACTATAATACATATATATATCAAAAACCTACTTAAAATTATGGGATGGCTACGCTGATATTTTTTTCTAGTTGTCTGCCAGCGAGGCTTTATGAAAAAAATATCAGCGTAGCCATCCCATAATTTTAAGTAGGTCTTTGATATATATGTATTTTAGTCAAAAGGATCAGAATTTCTGCATATTGCTGTACTCCAGTTTCGAGTTGTTAGATACCGCGGTACTCCTTGACAGAAGACGCATTTGCGCAACCTTGGCCTCAATTCAGAGAATAACTCGTGGTATTCAACAGATCCAACGTTTTCTGGCAGGGTATTCGTATACGGCTCTTGCTACTTTTGAAGTCTTCATATTCAACTAAGGTTTCTATTGTCCAATGTCAACATTTTTCACGCTCTCGTTGGTATTTGTGAATGATTCACCCTGAATTGAGGCTAAGGCCACACTACTCCGTTTTCGCAGCGTTTTCCATTGTTTTCTATTCCCTTGAGGACGGAGAACAATACAAAAACGATACGAATATAATAATAATAATAATAATCAATTTATATAGCGCTAATTCTAATTTACCCAATAGCGCTTTACAATAAAAATATACGCATTAGTGTGGACGGGGCCTTAGTGTGGACGAGGCCTAAGGCTGAGCAAATGCGTCTTTTAATTGTCAAGGAGTATGTACAAAGATGTCTAAACAACTCGAAGTAGAGTATTCCAATAGTTGGTGACGCATTCAGCTGCACTGGAAAACTTCGTAACAAGTGATTTAAAAAGTGTTGTGCGGTCTGAGAAAACTTTTGCGACACCTTACACCAAGTTCACAATTATACCGGCTACATGCATTACGCATGGAGTACTAAGTGCCTTAACACATTTCACACTAAGTGCCTTAACACATTTAGTACCTCAACACATTTAGCTAACACAGACTAAGTGCCTTAACACATTTAGTACTAAGTGACTGTCAATTCACACTTAATGAAAAATAAAGATAAAAAGCCTGCTGACAACTAAACACGACTCGATTACCATGCAGCTGTATCTTTTGGAAAATGGGGTGGGGGGGGGGGGGGGGGGGCGGGGGGTGGGGGTGGAGGGGGGGGGGGGGGGGGGAAGAAGAAGAAGAAGAAGCCAAGTCAGAGTTTAAGGGGCGCGCGAGGCCTGGTAACGAATCGGGATAAAATGTTTCCGAAGTGAATTTTTCTCCCATGTGTCTTGTATTTTTGCCGAGTTTTCAAAATTCCATATATGGCAGTTGTTCATGTTCAGTCTACGCTCAGTTCCTTATATGGTAACAAAATTCCATATATGGTAGGTGTTCAGTTCGTGTTCAGTCTACGATCAGTTCCTTATATGACAACAAAATTCCATATATGGTAGGTGTTCGTGTTCAGTCTACGATCAGTTCCTTATATGGTAACAAAATTCCATATATGGTAGGGTGTTCGTGTTCAGTTTACGATCAGTTCCTTATATGACAACAAAATTCCATATATGGTAGGTGTTTATGTTCAGTCTACGATCAGTTCCTTATATGGTAACAAAATTCCATATATGGTAGGTGTTCGTGTTCAGTTTACGATCAGTTCCTTATATGACAACAAAATTCCATATATGGTAGGTGTTTATGTTCAGTCTACGATCAGTTCCTTATATGGTAACAAAATTCCATATATGATAGGTGTTCGTGTTCAGTCAACGATCAGTTCCTTATATGGCAACAAAATTCCATATATGGTAGGTGTTCATGTTCAGTCTACGATCAGTTCCTTATATGGTAACAAAATTCCATATATGATAGGTGTTCGTGTTCAGTCTACGATCAGTTCCTTATATGGCAACAAAATTCCATATATGGTAGTTGTTCGTGTTCAGTCTACGATCAGTTCCTTATATGGTAACAAAATTCCATATATGGTAGGTGTTCGTGTTCAGTCAACGATCAGTTCCTTATATGGCAACAAAATTCCATATATGGTAGTTGTTCGTGTTCAGTCTACGATCAGTTCCTTATATGGTAACAAAATTCCATATATGATAGGTGTTCGTGTTCAGTCAACGATTAGTTCCTTATATGGCAAAAAAATTCCATATATGGTAGTTGTTCGTGTTCAGTCTACGATCAGTTCCTTTTATGGTAACAAAATTCCATATATGGTAGGTGTTCGTGTTCAGTCTACGATCAGTTCCTTATATGGCAACAAAATTCTATATATGGTAGTTGATTCCTCAAAGAACTATAGTTTGATATCACAATGGAATGTTTCAGGTGCTCTTTCACTGATCTGCGATATAATGTATAGTCTGCGGTTAGCCAAAAACCATAACTTAAGTATGCTTATATGTAATATTAACGTAATATACCAGGTTTAACATAACACTACGTCACACGCCTGAGATTGAAAACTTTAGACGCAATTGACTAATGCAAATTATTCGCTTCACGTAATAATACTCCAGTTTCGCGTTGTCTAGAGATGACCGTTGTCCATGACAAAAGACGCATTTGTACAGGCTTAGCCTCGATTCAGAAAACGTACAGTCTGTGCGATTCAGAAATGTTTCTATTGTTTTATGTCAACATTTTTTCGTGTTCTTGTTGGTATTTGTGAATAATTTACACCGACTCGAGGCTAAGCCTGTACACATGAGTCTGTTGGCAATAAGTACAGCGGTTTTACAGCGGTATCTGTGAACGCGAAAAGGGACTATTAAGTTATTAAGCCGATTGGTAACGTTGCCAACCGTTAGGGATTACGTTAAGGCAGTGATTACGTAAACTTATTAAGGGTTTCTTTGGTGTTGAAAACATTGCGATACACCGAAACTATGGATTTTCGATCAAAAAGAACAAGAGTGGTGAAAGAAATGGCAAAAAAGTTGAGGACATCTGTTGTGTTTTTGAATAAAATTTTAGTTGAAGTGCGCACGCCACTGACGCAATCATCACGCCATCGAGCGCGCGCTGGGTTTGTATTGCTGCACTGAAACGAATCGTGAATACATAAAGACAATTGATTGATAAATTGAAAGTGAAATACTCGACCATCATTTTGGGCTTCAATTGTTTTTTCATGTATAATATTAACGGAAAATCATATGGTTTTCTTCGTGCACTTTGAAATACATTTGAACTCGTGGGTTTTCAAAGAGCTCAAATTGCACTATATGTATATAATGTATAAAGTTTTCTGAAGTGCAATAAAAAAATTGCAGTAGCAAAAAAAAATTGAATTGCACTTTCCGTACGAAACCATATGATTTCCTATAAACTGTATATAGCTAATTGCATAATCGTTGTCGGGTTCAAAATCATAAATCATAGAAGCTGAGACAGCAAGGATGGATGGGAAATCAGTTCATGAGCCACATTACATACAGATATATTCAATGTTCTCGTAGTTTTGAAGGTATATGAGCTATTTAACTAAGATCCTACAAGTCTGGATAAAAAGGTCGATTTCCCAGTATTCCTTGTGGTCATAGCTTTCATGATTTTCAACCCGACAACGATTATGCAATTAGCTATATACAAATATAACGACATGAGCAGTTTCAAAACGCCATTGTGGTTTAAAAATGCTGTTTGGTGAAGAATTATTTGTATCATTGGGTGATTTTCCTGTTAACGTTTACCTTTATTTTTCAGTGTCATTAGCTTTTCGTGATATTTGAGTATAATTGTTAAAAGTCAGACTAAGTGTACCATTTGAAATCTCGCTGATATGACAGTAGAGACCAGCAGGGAGGAACGAGTTTACGATATGAATAACACATGATATTAGTTCTATCCTATCCTATCCTATCCTATTCCATTCTATCATCGTTGTTTTACATAAATACAAATATGTATTCCCCACTTACTGTAATTGTGTGAATCATCGTGCTGAGCAACTGCTAATCTATTTCCAATGATAAGGAACAACACCTGCAGCATCACTGTAACATGGGAAACAAACAAATGTTAAATGAATGCAAGAATGATAATATGTACCGAGATACGCAAGAATGAACTATCAGTGAAATAACACAGGGTGACCAAGAATTGGAGTGCACGCAACTTCATGACTTTTTCAACTGAACTCTTCAACAAACCAAGGCAAAAGTTCGAGAAAAAAGCATTCAGAACTAGTTACATTGGAACTGATACTTCCGTCATATCATTTCCAGCTGATATGTGAAACAGGGCGCGACTCAGTATTTTCTATCAATTCAATGTAGCAGGTCAAAGGAAGCTTACTTTCGTTTGGAAAAATAACCCCATGTTTATAGAAGCAGGGCCTGTTGTCCAAAACACGGGTACTCTACTTAGGTTAGTGTGTCAGATACAGTTTGCAATAAATATGTAAACCATCTTCAAGGGTTTGCGAGCTGTTAGATGCATTAACTACTCAGTTTTATTCGTGACTTTTTTCAGTTGGAGTAACGGAAATGATTCATTGTCTGGTCACAGTTTCTACGTAATGCTGACAGT
This sequence comes from Actinostola sp. cb2023, assembly GCA_033675265.1. Taxonomy (NCBI): domain Eukaryota; kingdom Metazoa; phylum Cnidaria; class Anthozoa; order Actiniaria; family Actinostolidae; genus Actinostola; species Actinostola sp. cb2023. The sequence continues at coordinate 338,233 of JAUJYZ010001144.1, forward strand.
ACTAGACGTCGAAACGTCTAGAACACAGCTTGCTATTCAGTGGCGCGTGCGACTATACATCACGCTTTCAGCTCTTCACATATAAAGAGTCCTTTCATGTGTGTAAGTAAATAACTCGTAAGTGGGCGAATGATTTGTGCTTCGAGTCGCTTACTATCAAAAATAATGATTACATTATTTTGGATTGTCTCTGACTTTAACAAAATATAGATGCTTCGATCTTTGATCAAAGACCTTCATCAGTATGGAAAAAACGTTGTCAAAAGTTTGTCTGCTTCTTTTGGGGTGTTTCCATCGCATGTGGGTATACTATACTGTGGGTATACTGGGTATACTGGGTATACTGGGAAGTATAATTGTTGCTGAACACACCTGCGTACAATTTAAAATACTTAAAATATAAATATCATAAGAAACATAAAAATATTTAAACAAAATGAAATCTAAGACAAAATCTTAACAGCTGACTCAGTTTAAACTTACTGGAAACAACTCGCAGAACTGGCAGGAAACGCTATTTTGGAGACAATCCTTTACATAACCTTAACATAAATTCCCCCAAAAAACTGAGTGATAAATGCATTTTACTATGTATTTATGTAGCGAGAAAGTCCGCTGGAAAACGAAGAAAATGATATCTCCAAGGCTCTAGATTTCTAAATTTTCAGGGGGGCGTGCCCCCTCACCCTCCCTAGAAGCTCACGCCTTCGGCGCTCGTTGCTATGTGCGTACATTGGAGAAAAGCACGCTACGCCTCTGGTAGATCGATCGAATAAAGTGCAAATATACAAACTAGGTGATACTTTGTTGAGCAATTCACTCTATACTACCATCAACATGGTAACCAAGGGATACAAGGGTAACTGCATGAAATGAGTACAATGCAGTAAAAAATGTACGGTGTTGTTGAGAACTGCTTCGCTTTTGAAACAACAAGAAGAACTATTAAAGCAGGTTGCTTTTAGATGAAATTCGTGCATGGTTCTTGTTTGCAAAACTGTGGTCACTAAGACTCTGCCACAAATGTAGACGACTGTAGGCATAGGATATCATGTAACGTCTACGATTTAATATTCTTTGAACTAAATCTTGCAAAAACAAAACTCTAGACTTCATTTTTGTGTTCATTTTTTATTCACGAACAATGTGCCTAAGATTGATTGGTCATTTCGAAAGCGACATTATTGTTTTCGCTACAGTTCTTACGCGGAGCGTTACTTAATAATATTGAACTCAAAACTGAAACAAGTATGAGTGATTTTGGCTCTATTTACATTATGATTAATAAATTGATTAATATTAATGCAACATTTCGTATTGAAGAAATAGTAACCAGATCCTAAACACCAAAACACGAACAGACTTATTCCATCCACAAACTGCGGTGTATATATGAGAACTAGTGAATAATATAGTGATATATATAGAGCTGTACAGAGCTCAAGCTCAGTGTCGACTAGACATTTTGGGGGTTTCGTTTTCAAAGTTACAGACACAAAAAGACCAAAAACCACAGACAGATATACATATATACATATCAGCATCGCTTACCTAAAGTGAACATCATTGCAGTAGGCTTTCCTAGCAGCTAGCAGTAAAGATGTCCTATAACACGATAAACAGTATAAATACAGGAGTCTACCTGCTCCTTGAGGATCAAATTCCTGATACTTTTACGTCCTCAAGTGAATTCTCTTCAAAACCAAAGTATTGATTTGAGACAGTGTTTGCTTAGTCTTGTCGCATGCCATAGGTTGTGAATACCAGCAGTATTCAATAATGATGGCTGATTTCTTTGTAAGACACTCAGTAAATAAAAGGCACTTGGGCTATCATAGCCACTGATGGCTGGTGGATCACTGTTTATTCTATTTATAATTACAGAGCTATAGCAAGTGTCGATGAATATTGATGAAGCCAGTAAAGTGTCAGGCTACGAAATGGCATTGGATTGGTTTCACCCAAACTGACACTAACGTAAAAAAAGGCTTGATTTTATCTTCACTCACTCCGGCCACACGATGGAAACGTTGTGATCATGAACACACTGAATTTTAGTATTTTGAAAAGAGCACAATACTATAAATTAATAATAACAATAATAATATTATTATTATTTTATTATTATTATTATTACTATTATTATTATTAATATACAATGAGTTTTAACTCAAGTGCTTAGACATGCGTGCATTCGTTATTCATACCTAAATCCTTGTCTTTTCCTTTCTCGGATTACTCTCCACGGACGCACACTCGTAATATAATAATAACAAGACGCTCAATGAGCGTACACTCGGGCTTATGAAAAGGACAATGTCAGTTGCGTGAGGAGAGACCTGACAATGACTGACAGTTGCGTGACGAGGGAGACTATATGTCTGCCAGATGAAGGGCTATACGATCTCGATTTACGAACATTGACCTTGCTTGCCTTAAATGCTTTGATGTAGTTTTGAAGTACGATTTTTACGATTCCTTTTCCTTCTGAATTTTTCAAACGTGGAATAAAATAAACATCCATCATGAGTTACTGAAAATAACTCGACTGGCTCGACTGTTTGCATGACTTCTGTACATATAGCTTTCTGTCAATAGATGGAGTTATACATGACCGTTGTACGGCGTTGGTCGTGAGTTTAATTATAACAAGAGTCCGCGGAGATCTTTATCTATGAGTCAGACACAAGTCTCCCTCGTCATTGAGCGTCTTCTTCTGTAATAGATCCCTAAAATCTAAGGACGTTTTGATTTCGATTGTATTTTTGCCGTTCACTGACCTGTTTTTTGAGCGTGGAAATTCGGTTTTAAATCAACGGTTCTAAAATTAGGTCGCGTAATAGATGTATGACTCAGATAAGGATCACTTTACAACTGTCATCTTACTGAAAAGAACACGGATTTTCGAACATTGACCTTGCTCGATCGCCTTTGTCTCAATTCATTTTTGGATATGAGTTCGAGTTCGTGGAAAGGCGTTATAGAACAGCCGATAAAACACGGGCTTTAAACAGGCTCATTTCACAGACAAAAGCATACGGCTATTCGTGTGGGCCCACTCTGAAAGATGTCGTTTCATTTATAACAAAAGCAAACGCGCCTTAGCTTCATCGTGGAATGATCAACTACAATCCTGAACTTAATAGCTTGAAGATCTATGATGAGAAATCTTGAAACTCGATAGGATCAAATACATCGCATTCTTCGCATTTTTTCTTCATTCTATCACCTGAAAAAAAAAAGAAGAAAAAAAAAAAGAAAGTGTATTTTCTAACTCGGGCTTCCTTCGGAAGGGCCCGAGTAACAAGACGCTCAATGAGCGTACACTCGGGCTTATGACAAGGACAATGTCAGTTGCGTGAGGAGAGACCTGACAATGACTGACAGTTGCGTGACGAGGGAGACTATGTATATACATGTATGTGTCGAGTTCATTTGATTTGCCTTTGACTTTGAGTTCATTTGATTACCTTTTGACTTTGAGTTCAATTGATTTGATTTTGATGAGTTCGTGTAAAGGCCCCCTCTCTAGCTTCAGATCCCGAAACGTCGAGTTTGGAATCGAGTTCGAGTTCGGGTTCGAGTTATGGTTCGAACGTCGAATAAAACAAGGACATCTTCTTCAATACAATATCATTTCTCTGACGTCATGACAATCAGTGACAGTTGAGTGACGAGGGAGACTATGCGTCGGGTGAGTATGTACATGATACGTCTGGAGGTTGCATAGGTCAGATGGTTCTGATAACGCCCTCACGTTTGTTTTTGTTAAATATATTTTAAGCGAGCTTCTAGTCCTTCTACCACTTCTAGTCATTGAACGATGAACTAGAATCCTGACCTTTTAATAGCTTGAAGATCTACAGCTGCTTTCAAAACTAAGATTCAAATCTACTTGAGTCCTTCCTGTGTGTCGTTTGTTTTTTTCTTATCTGCTGAGTAATCTTGAAACTCGATACGATTAAATACGTCGCATACTTTCGTCATTCTTTAGCCGAACAAAACTACGACGACGACGACGACTACTACTACTACCGAAAAACGCATTTTATAACTCGGGCTTCCTTCGGAAGGGCCCGAGTAACAAGACGCTCAATGAGCGTACACTCGGGCTTATGACAAGGACAATGTCAGTTGCGTGAGGAGAGACCTGACAATGACTGACAGTTGCGTGACTAGGGAGACTATGTATATACATGTATGTGTCGAGTTCATTTGATTTGACTTTGACTTTGAGTTCATTTGATTACCTTTTGACTTTGAGTTCAATTGATTTGATTTTGATGAGTTCGTGTAAAGGCCAGCTCTCTAGCTTCAGATCCCGAAACGTCGAGTTTGGAATCGAGTTCGAGTTCGGGTTCGAGTTATGGTTCGAACGTCGAATAAAACAAGGACATCTTCTTCAATACAATATCATTTCTCTGACGTCATGACAATCAGTGACAGTTGAGTGACGAGGGAGACTATGCGTCGGGTGAGTACGTACATGATACATCTGGAGGTTGCATAGGTCAGATGGTTCTGATAACGCCCTCACGTTTGTTTTTGTTAAATATATTTTAAGCGAGCTTCTAGTCCTTCTACCACTTCTAGTCATTGAACGATGAACTAGAATCCTGACCTTTTAATAGCTTGAAGATCTACAGCTGCTTTCAAAACTAAGATTCAAATCTACTTGAGTCCTTCCTGTGTGTCGTTTGTTTTTTTCTTATCTGCTGAGTAATCTTGAAACTCGATACGATTAAATACGTCGCATACTTTCGTCATTCTTTAGCCGAACAAAACTACGACTACTACGACTACTACTACTACCGAAAAACGCATTTTATAACTCGGGCTTCCTTCGGAAGAGCCCGAGTAACTAGACGCTCTTCTAGCGTGAAGTCGGGCTTCTAAATGAAATGTAACCTATTTGAACTAAATATAGATATCCTATAGTGCGATTTTCAGTGCGATTGAAACAGTTTTTGGTTGCTCGTCGTTGCATGACTCGAGCTCGATAGAACATGCTTTCCTTGCAATTTCAGTACTGCGAACTTTACAGTATATCAGTAAAAACGTTAATAGCCCGACTTCACGCTACTAGAGCGTCCTGTTTCAATCTAAATTTAGATTTAGACGAGAAAAGACTTATATTTTGGCCCCTTGACCTCCGGTGCTTTCCCTGATTGGTTTGTGCTTTGTAATCTTTCTTGGCCAGACTTCATGTCTAGGTGCATGCGCTGTAGAACCCAATATGCTTTTTGGGGTCGACGAAGAAGAACGCTCTGCATTTCTAGAGTCGGGCTCCTTCCACAGGAAGCCCGACTAACTAGACGCTCTTCTAGCGTGAAGTCGGGCTTCTAAATGAAATGTAACCTATTTGAACTAAATATAGATATCTTATAGTGCGATTTTCAGTGCGATTGAAACAGTTTTTGGTTGCTCGTCGTTGCATGACTCGAGCTCGATAGAACATGCTTTCCTTGCAATTTCAGTACTGCGAACTTTACAGTATATCAGTAAAAACGTTATAGCCCGACTTCACGCTACTAGAGCGTCCTGTTTCAATCTAAATTTAGATTTAGACGAGAAAAGACTTATATTTTGGCCCCTTGACCTCCGGTGCTTTCCCTGATTGGTTTGTGCTTTGTAATCTTTCTTGGCCAGACTTCATGTCTCCTGCGTAGCTTTAAAATATAAAACAAGGCGCATGCGCTGTAGAACCCAATTACTCATTTGGGGTCAAAGAATACGACGACCGCTCTGCATTTTTAGAGTCGGGGCTTCCACAGGAAGCCCGACTAATAATAATAATAATAATAATAATAATAATAATAATAATAATATATAATAATAATAATAATAATAATAATAATAATAATAATAATAATAATAATAATAATAATAATAATAATAATAATAATAATAATAATAATAATAATAATAATAATAATAATAATAATAATAATAATAATAATAATAATAATAATAATAATAATAATAATAATAATAATAATAATAATAATAATAATAATAATAATAATAATAATAATAATAATTGTAGAGACTCGTTTCGCCTGTCCTGTAAAAGTACCATTATATTAAAATGAAGAGGCCGGACAGGCGAAACGAGCTATTAGTCTCTACAATATTACGAGTGTTCGAGTAATCCGAGAAAGGAAAAGACAAGGATTGAGGTATGTCCGTGACAAACTCCAGTTTGCTCAAATCGTTACTGTTGAGTATTTCACATTCGTTATTCCAACACTGAAATAAAGATACAAGTCAACCTGACAAGAAATAAAGGCGTCAGTCTGAAAAGAATTCAAGAAACTGACAAGTAACGCAAACCTTTCTCCAAACGTTCTTGCGGTGAATGAACGAAGTAGAAATTTAAACTTCTTTTCTATGTATTTCCGATTACATTTTTTTAAATTTACAACTTTCAAATTTCTTTAACATTTAAACTAAATAAAGGTTTCCTGGAATAACAAGCTTGAGTCCAACACTCTTACCTTGGTGCGTGGCTTGCTGGCTGATAAGGTACACTTGATATAAGACGATACGTTATTGATGCAATAGAAACGTCAGATCCTGACAAGTTACTTATAGGAACGTCCATCTGACCTGGCTTGACGCACGATAGAAGTACTGTCGCGTGCAAATATAAGTCATTAAGCTTCATCGAGTTGAGTATTAATAATGTCATCAATATCGCATCGTTTATTGAACTGCTTTAGGAATAAAACTACATTCGCCGAGTATAAAGTCGTAAAGAAGTAAATACTGAAATGATTTAAGACTATATACTTCGTTGTCTTTCGAGATAAATTCCAGAGTTCGGTAGGTGGCATCAATTAGTTCCCCTATTAATGAGATGAATTTGTACTTGCAGCATTAACTGAGAACTTAAATGAATTTATAACTAGAAGTTGCATAATGCAAAGGAAGTGCTGCTGAGCCACACCAACAACTCAACACATTAGATAAGAAACAAGATTAGTCATTAGTGTGTCCTGACAGTCAAGAATGAGAACTGTAGACAAAGCTAGTGAGAATTATTGACTGTAAAATATTAACTACAATGGGTAAATAGTTCAGGGACAATGTTTCTAAATCTAAATCTAAATCTAAATCTAAATCTAATTGTAGTATAGTGTAATTGTAGTGTAGGTTTTTAAGATATTTATATTATATTGTTATTTATTAAGTTTAGCGAGGGCCACAAGCTGTAAGTGTATTTCACTTTTATGTGTTACCCTCTCAGTTGAAATAAAGTCTTCATCATCATCATTTCTGTATCTGGGATATATCCTCTACTATCAAGACAATCGAGGTAAAATCTGTCACCTTCGGTTAGGATCTCATCGATCGTTTCAGAAGTCCACGGCGAGCGATAGGCAAATTCTGAGCAAATAAAAGCGCTGAGAAACTCATAAAAGAACACTGGCGTCCTCTCGAAAAGTCACTGAAACGTTTGTCAACTTGATGAATAGTTTCAGCAGTAAATAAATTGGTGTTTAACAGTCGAAATAGCCTGCGTAGCTTGGCGGTCTTAGGGGTAGGTGGAAAGGGGAGGGGGATTGGGGAGGAGAGGAGGCGAGGAGGGGACTGGGGAGGGGGCAGGAGAGGAGGAAAGACCGCCTGCCCGTAAACCTTATGTTTTCGAGAAGCCGCCTTCGAGCTGCTCGTCGAGACGTGACAGACCGCCCACATATATTGACCAACGAGAGCAAGAGTTTTAAAAGGTCAAGTTCAGTCACATGCCAATAATAAAAATAACACATCATTATTTCCGGTCATAAATGTTTACAAAATGTCCGGCGGCGAAACTCCAAAAAGCTAGTAAAACTTGGAGAAAAGCAAATCCTGAAAGCGTTAATGACTACTGTAGGTTTTGTAAATGTCCTCTGAAGCTGAAGTACGGGAAGTTTGAAAAGACGACGTATATTTCTACAGAGAATATATTCAAAGTTCCGGCGCAGAGAAAGGACTGCGATGATGGAAGATTCACCACCTTGATTCAAGCGTCAACTCCCAACGTCGATTACGGCGAGTAGAAAAAAAACTCTGCTCGCAGGGTAAACGTCGATCAGTGTCTTCTCCACATCGCACGGTCCTCAACGAAAGAAAGTTTCAAGTTCAAGAAAGTCTCTTGCAAACCAATATGAAGGCAATCAAAGCGATCATGTCCTTTCGGAACTCAACGTCGACAAACTTAAATAAACCGACAACTCAAGTGAAAGTGTAATTCATAGATAGATTTCTGTTGTTCTTCCTTGAGATTGATGTTTCCGTTGTATTTTGTGAGATATAAAAATATTCGAACTACCCTGGTTATATTCGAACTCGTTTCGAATCGTTTCGAGAGGATGATGGCGTCTGTTTTATCACAGGATCGTTGACCGATTGGTCACGTGATCATTTGACAGTATTTCAGCCAATCAGTATTTCCCGTCCACCAGTGGACGGACTTCTCGAAAACATAAGGTTTACGGGCAGGCGGTCTTTCCTCCTCTCCTCCCCCCTCCCCAGTCCCCTCCTCGCCTCCTCTCCTCCCCAATCCCCCTCCCCTTTCCCCCTTCCCCTAAGACCGCCAAGCTACGCAGGCTACAGTCGAAATAGCCACGATATCATTCAGACCACAGGTAGCCCAATGTGTGACACGTGACAGAAATACGGATACCAAAAAATCGAAAATCTAGCTGGCATCCAGACCACAGGTAGCCCAGCGTTTCACACGTGACAGAAATCCGGATACCAAAAGATCGAGTGCTGTTAAGACTATTTCGCTGCTCGCTGCGCTCGCAGCAATTAAAACACCAGTAAGAGGAAACTGAGAAAATGCATATAGTTTATGATCTGGGTCTTTCTCCGCCTCCTCCTGCCATCCAGTCATCCTGCCATCCTGCCATCCAGCCATCCAGCCATCCAGCCATCCAGCCATCCAGCCATCCAGCCATCCAGCCATCCAGCCATCCAGCCATCCAGCCATCCAGCCATCCAGCCATCCAGCCATCCAGCCATCCAGCCATCCAGCCATCCAGCCATCCAGCCATCCAGCCATCCAGCCATCCAGCCATCCAGCCATCCAGCCATCCTGCCATCCAGCCATCCAGCCATCCAGCCATCCAGCCATCCAGCCATCCAGCCATCCAGCCATCCAGCCATCCAGCCATCGTTTCAGCATTACCTACGTTGTGCTTAACTTTTCTAACCGATTGTAATTTGATCAAACTTCGACTGCGATCGAACTATCGTTGCTATGGCAACACCGAGCCTAGTACGTTTACATGCATTTGGTATTTCACCTTAATTCGTTTAATTTTATTTCCTAGCTTCTTTTAATACAGTAGTCTTATCTTTCCTGTTTTTCTTTTTTACATTCGTTTTGACATCAGTTTCTTTTCATTCATTCATTCATTAATTAATTCATTCATTCATTCATCTTTGTTTATTTATTTATATTGCAAGTAAATACCTCAATGCCAAACAATGAACGACAATATTTAAAAAGTATAATTCTTATTGCTAAGCTGATAACAAATGAATCTCATCAATCTTCAGCTTAGCAAAATATATAATTATCCTTATTATATTGTGGTTTGAGATCGCTCACGAACAGCGTATTATTTCGTAGAAATTCAAAACCGAGACTCTTTAGTCTAAATAATAAAGCAAAACGAAACACGTTTTTGAACAACAACAACAATAACAACTTGTTTTTCAACTCATCGATTTCTCATTACAAATGTAAACAAATATGTTTTTCTAAAGATAATCTGTTTACACCTGTTTTTAGATACGTTGTCCCATTTGAAATAGTAAATAGTAAACTGATGAAAAAAGGAATAGTTATCACCATTTGTGTGTGATAGTAGAAACTTGGTAACTACAATTCTATATGGGAAGGTCCCGTATGCCTTCGGCATGGCTGCTACAAGTTACTGCATTTATTTCTTTTTGAATAATCTGCTTTGTGTTTTATGTTAATACAACGATAATTATTCCTTTTTTCATATTACTCTTCAACAGAGGACAACGTTTCTGAAAACAGGTGTATTATGATGTGATAGAATTAAATATCTTAACGGTCCGATTTTGTAAATAAAAGACTGTTTTGATCTCGTAAACAGATTCACGAAGAGTATTTAATAGTGCTTTGTTGTTATCTAATAATCCCAAGTATCACCTTCACTACCATACAACAAGACGTTACGTTATATAAAACAATAAAACGAGAGTTGTCACTGACTAAAAAACTTTAAAAAATGCTGTAAAACTGAATGTTTCAGTTTAATTACTAAAACCTAATTCATCAGCAGTTAGAAAAAAAAATGTTCAAGTTATTACACAATCATGAACAGACAGGGAAAATGATATGTTGTCTTAATACAAAACATAACGATCTCCGTCCAGCAAACGATTCAAGTTTTCAGAGTATCTTTGCAAAAGTGTTTTGACAGCGTCTCACATGTGACGTCACCAAATCTTTTCTGAGTTTCAGCCAATCAGAATGCAGATTTTTACTTGAACTTGGAAAGCTTTTGTTATCATCTAAAACCGCATTCGTTGAAATAACTGATAGTGATTAAATATTAAAACTTACACGAACAAGAAAACCAAACACGGAAAAAAAGCGTTGGTGAATTTGATTGAAATAAGCAAAGGTTTTGTTCATGAATTCAAGGCGATTTAGCTTCAATAAAGGTAAGTATACTTGATACGAACAGTTAACTATGTTATATACTCTTGTAGTACAAGTTGTAAAGAGTTGTATTAGTTGTTAGAAAGTAAACAAGTACATGTAGGGTGGGTGTTATCAACACAAGTACTACTAACATGTCTATGAAAAACACCAACAAAGAAGTGTAGAAAACGAAGATGAAGAATTGAAACAAGTAGTGTGAGATAAGGCGATTATTGCCGTAGTACATATAAATAGTGACTGTAAATAGAACAATTCACTAGCTGAAAGGATGTTGTGAATAACAGTGCGAGGTATAATTAGTAATATACACTCAACACTACTACCAGTAGCGATCAATCATTGTGGGAGTTTGATGACTGAGAATCAAGAGATATACATGGACAAGCAATAATACATTAAAGTCCACCATTTTGCTTTGGGTAAAACTACGAAGCACTTATAAGAATTGTAATGCTAGAGGAACACTAATTGATAATATTCTAATTATTTTGATAGAATTATCCAAAGCTTTGTCTAAAATAAAAACAAAATTATGTCGTCCATTGTTGCACGTTTTTACACGCTATGAAAGAGTTACAATCCTTTAGCATTTAACTGGCTTCCTATTGTGTTTGCTTGTCGACCATTTGATAAGAGACTCATTGAGTGACCGTGCAATTATAGGCAACCATTTTCATACCTTCGAATATGCTTCAAACACAATTAACACAAAAAAAGGAATATATCGATAATTAATGCCGTGTGACAAACCATTAACACGCGAAAGTTGCAATGCAGTTCCAATTGAATGTCCTATTAGCTATTAGCTTGTACGATCGTGTGCCCAGTGATATATATCACAAGTTCTGTCATCTATACAACGAGCCTGTGTAACTCTAACAACACGTTTTATTGGCAGATTTCCATCAAAACTTCAAGCCATCGAATTGTGAGCACAAGAAGTGAAATGTATGTACCTCTAATGCTCGCCATTCTTTCTGCTAGTGAAGTCAAAACAGCTACAGTAAACCCAAAGTAAGTTAGAAAAAACGGTTCATTTTATGGCTTATAATATTTGTATTACTAGGATAAGTTAGGTAAGTGTAAGGAACAATGTCATTATATTATCGCTGCAATGAAACGACGAAATTTAAAAAAATAAAAAATAAAAAATTTTAATTTTAAATTTAAAAAATATTTTTTTAATTTTTAATATTTGTTTCAATATGTCTGAGACGTTATATTTTGTGTTGTCTAAAGCGTTTTCCGTAAACTCAGTTAAACTAACCACAGTTTTGATTTGAAACTAGTCCCTTTGTTTGGGATAAGGTATAGTCTACTTAGCTCCAGGGCTGTCCCACTGACCATCGTGCAAAGTGGGCAGTGTTCAATATATAAGTAATCAATATATAAGTGCCTTTGAATTCTATCATTCACGGAGAGCGTAAACCACTGACAGATCACCTGCGCCCAACACACTCATATAGTATAATATCAGATACACCTAATTTCAAAAACGTTGTCCAATAATAATCAAAAAAGCCAAATAGGATTTCATTAAAAGACAAAAGAAGTGCACTCAAGCTGAACTGTTTCTTTTGTCTTTTTGAATGAATTCGTATTTGGCTATTTGGACAACGTTTTTGAAATTAGGTGTATATAGTGATAATTGTAACATTACATTTGTATATATAATGAATGTACTTGGTATATGGTACAAATGAATCAAAAAACTTGTAAAACTTGAAAAAACTTATATAAGCATTTTGTATCAATCGAAACAACGAAAACAACAATCAACGAAACCCACGGCACCAACAAGGTTGTAATGATAATCATATGGTGCAATTTGCGATTAATTTCAGTGAGCTGTGTACAGTATTTTACAAAAAGCATGAAATTGCGTGAGCCCAGCACAATTTAGTCTTTTTGAAAACACACGAAATCAAATTAATCCCAAATTACACGACAAAACCATATGATTATCCATTAAATCAGGAAACAATTATGTAGCTTGCACCGCAGTGCAAATTACCTTGTAATTACACTGTATTCGATTAATTTATTCATTATGCTAGAAACCATCTAATTATTTTAATAAGAATTTTGTTTCTTCCACGTTTTCTTTTCTTTTCTTTTATTGTAGTAGTGCGAAAGCTTGGCAAAAAATAAAATAAAACATATATAACGTGGAAGAAACAAAATTCATATCATTATAGTTGTTCCCAGACATCTCATTATTAATCAATACAAAGGGTTTATTACTGGGTTAATAATATACATGAAAAAAATACTCGATTCTGATTGGCTTAGAGCAGTGCAGTTGAAAAGTAATTTGCACTGACTTTTAATTTGCACTACAGTGCAAATTACTTTTTTTCATAAATATTATTAATCGGTAATCATACGATTTCTCGTTCAATTTGGAATAATTTGCACCGCCGAGTCGTGTGTTTTTTAAAGAGCTCAAATTGCACTCGCCTTACGGGCTCGTGCAATTTTGATACTCTCATGCAGATTATTTCCAAATTGAACTCGAAACCGTATGATTACCTCTACAAAACGCAATGTACAGTGGGTTCTAAACTATGTGTTTTTCTTTTAAAGAGGGATAAAATATGAACATCAAAACGTTACCAATGCGATCGATAATTTATTGGTTGGTTATGATAATCGATTACGACCATATTTTGGTGGTAAGTACCTATATAGAATAACTAATTAAAAAAAATAACAATAATATAAAAATAAACTATTTTGTGTTGCTATAATTAAGATTCTAGTTAGCTTGTCTTCTGAAATGGGAAAATACTGAAGCAAGCGAAAGATGTCCGCTCGCCATTATTATTGTTATCGCGGGGCGTTATCTCGAACCTCGATCGAACCCTGTTATCTCGAACCCCGTTAACTCGAATCCCCGTTAACTCAGTCGAATCCCCGTTATCTCGAACCCCGCCTCTCGAACCCCCGTTATCTCGAACCTCGAACCCCGTTATCTCGAACCCCGTTATCTCGAACCCCGTTATCTCGAACCCCCGTTATCTCGAACCCCCGTTATCTCGAACCCGTTATCTCGAACCCCGTTATCTCGAACCCCGTTTTCTCGAACCCCGCCTCTCGAACCCCTGTTATCTCGAACCCCCGTTATCTCGAACCCCGCCTCTCGAACCCCCGTTATCTCGAACCCCGTTATCTCGAACCCGAACCCCGTTATCTCGAACCCCGTTATCTCGAACCCCGTTATCTCGAACCCCGTTATCTCGAACCCCGTTATCTCCCCCGTTATCTCGAACGTTCCGTTATCTCGAACCCCGTCTTTCTCGAACCCCCGTTATCTCGAACCTCGAACCCCGTTATCTCGAACCCCGTTAACTCGAACCTCGAACCCCCCGCTATCTCGAACCCCGCCTCTCGAACCCCCGTTATCTCGAACCCCCGTTATCTCGAACCCCCGTTATCTCGAACCTCAACCCCGTTATCTCGAACCCCGTTATCTCGAACCCCGTTATCTCGAACCCCCGTTATCTCGAACCCCGTTAACTCGAACCCCGTTTATCTCGAACCCCGCCTCTCGAACCCCCGTTATCTCGTTATCTCTCGAACCCCCCCCGCTATCTCGAACCCCGTTATCTCGAACCTCGAACCCCGTTATCTCGAACCCCGTTATCTCGAACCCCCTCGAACCCCGTTATCTCGAACCCCTTTATCTCGAATCCCCGTTATCTCGAACCCCGCCTCTCGAACTCCCGTTATCTCGAACCCATGTTATCTCGAACCTCGAACCCCGTTATCTCGAACCCCGTTATCTCGAACCTCGAACCCCGTTATCTCGAACCCCCGTTATCTCGAACCTCGAACCCCGTTATCTCGAACCCCCGTTATTTCGAACCCCGTTATCTCGAACCCCCGTTATCTCGAACCCCGTTATCTCGAACCCCCGTTATCTCGAACCCCGTTATCTCGAACCCCCGTTATCTCGAACCCCGTTATCTCGAACATCTTCTCTAGCCCCCACAAGATTCGAGGACTCCACTGTAGATAGATCAAAGATAAGCTAAGTGTATGAACATTGGTATGTGATCCTGTGTTACCATGACGACAGTGGTGACAGAGGTGGGAGTGACATAACCCGTTATTTTGCTCGTTTTTCTTCTAGGTATACCTCTAAATATATCAGTATATATCACAGTCGTCTCTATTAGTAGCGTCAAAGAAAAAGATATGGTAAGTGATTCTGTTAGATAAATGATTTACTACCGGTTTCAAACATCATAAGACGGTTTATAATAGACCATAATTCGCTTCAATGGAAATTCTCTTGGAAATTCATGATGAGTGTTGGGTTTAAGTGTAGTGAGAAGTGAGTGTGAGAGTCGTGTCCCCACTAGTGAGATGAGTGTTGGGTGTATAGAATATAAAATGTAGTAAGAAGTGAGTGTGAGAGTCGTGTCCCCACTAGTGAGATGAGTGTTGGGTGTATAGAATATAGAATGTAGTAAGAAGTGAGTGTGAGAGTCGTGTCCCCACTAGTGAGATGAGTGTTGGGTGTATAGAATATAGAATGTAGTAAGAAGTGAGTGTGAGTCGTGTCCCCACTAGTGAGATGAGTGTTGGGTGTATAGAATATAAAATGTAGTAAGAAGTGAGTGTGAGAGTCGTGTTCCCACTAGTGAGATGAGTGTTGGGTGTATAGAATATAGAATGTAGTAAGAAGTGAGTGTGAGAGTCGTGTCCCCACTAGTGAGATGAGTGTTGGGTGTATAGAATATAGAATGTAGTAAGAAGTGAGTGTGAGAGTTGTGTTCCCACTAGTGAGATGAGTGTTGGGTGTATAGAATATAGAATGTAGTAAGAAGTGAGTGTGAGAGTCGTGTGCCCACTAGTGAGATGAGTGTTGGGTGTATAGAATATAGAATGTAGTAAGAAGTGAGTGTGAGAGTCGTGTCCCCTCTATTAGTACTGCGCTGTTAATACTGATACGTTAATTTTCAAGTCGAGATTGCGGTAGACAAAGTACAGTAAATGCATGAACGGAAATGTCTCCCCTAGTCTCAACCTGGTGCTTTTGTTCGTGGGCACGGGAGCAGAGCATCAGTAACCGAGCATGCGCAATACCATCTAATGTGTACAATTCTATAATATTGCAGGAGTTCTCTCTTGATGTGTTTTTCAAACAAGCCTGGAGTGACCCTCGCCTTACACATACATTAGGTTTTCCATTAATATTACCTGGTGACTTGAAGCGAAAAATATGGATACCAGATACTTTTATACTGAACGTAAAAACTGCGAGATTCCACGAAGTGCCTGCATCTAACGTAAGAATAGTTATAGAACCGAATGGAAACATCGAACTTAGTGAAAGGTAAGTGGAATAGAATGAATGAATGAATGGATGAATGGATGAATAAATGGATGAATGAATGGATGAATGAATGGATGAATGGATGGATGGATGAATGGATGAATGAATGGATGGATGAATGAATGGATGAATGGATGAATGAATGAAAAAAGTAAGGGTAGAAAATCTGATAATAATAATAATAATAATGATAAATAATAATAATAATAATAATAATAATAATAATAATAATAATAATAATATTAATACTCTACATTTTAGCCATAGCCTTTATAGACAAATTTATATATTTAGTATCTTTATATTAATAACGTTTATCCTTAATTTATTTTCTATGTATTTATCTAAATTATATTAATTGAGGGCCACTGGGTTATCAGTTGTTCATACTGTCATGCGCCCTAGGCCTCGTTAGAATAAAGTCACTTACTTACTTATTTACTTACTTACTTACTTACTTACTTACTTACTTACTTACTTACTTACTTACTTACTTACTTACTTACTTACTTACTTACTTACTTACTTACTTACTTACAGCGCCATATCTGTAAGACTCTCTATGACGCTTTACAATAAAGAAGTTCATGAAGATCATTCATTTTATTCCTTTTCCTTTAGAGAAATGCGGCAAGGTCTTCGTGTAGCTGTAAAAAAACTTGTAAAACTTGTAAAACTTGTATACTGCATAGAACGACAATAGGACAATAGCCAGGACTTTTGTGCAGCTACACGAAGACCTGACCGCTTTATTTGGCCTCCATTGTAATGTAACAGCAATTATATTTCTGACAGAAGGGGAAAAAACATGAAAAAATATTCAAGATCGACAAGATCATCTGCAGCCTAATTGAATTAGGCTGCCACTAATTGTCTGAAAACACCGTTACGAAAGCATGACTGAGGCGTCATAACGAAATGGTCAAGTTTTGTAGGAAGACAATTATTGATAGTCGTAACGGTATTGAGGGGCAGTCCCTGATCGCTTTAAGCTTTCAAAAATGTTGCTCTTGAACGAAGCTAAACGTTTCAGACACGGCCCTTAGATGAATGACTAACAAGATCAGATATTATAATATTCAAATAACTTACCTGAGCATGCCTCCATATTTGTGTCATAAAGACGACTGGATTAGTTATAATATAAAGTGTTTCCATCCATTTTAACTGAAGTTTTACCAGACTAAACTAGTTGATATGTAAGGGAACAACCATCTACATTCAATACACTACGCTCGAATACCACTGAAGTGACGTCAGTGTGGACGCGCCATGCTGCGTTTCGGTTTCTCGCTCTTTGATCGTCCAATCAGATCTCTTTATAATACATGAGTGGTTTTCCTAAAAAAATGAAGCGGCAATTTAATCATATTATTTTAAGACTTAATTTTTAAACTCGAGTTCAAATGTTAATTATTTCATAATCTCAGAATAATCTCTGGTAATGATTATATATACAAAGTTGTAGGATCGAGATTTTTGTTGTTTTTCTTGGATTGATTTTCTCATCAACAGATAAAGAATATCGACGAAATGTCTATAAATCTAGAGTAACGAATCTATGTATAACCACACATTTTATGTTATCTCAAGTCATTCAATATTTATAACACGCTAAGCATATCCTAGTCTAGAGACCGATTTTTATCCCACGGGAGGAGGGGATAGAAGACACGTTCCCAGTCACTTTCGAAGGGAGAAGAAAATCCATTGCAAGAAACGTCGCCAATTTACAAGGTGTTCTATAAGGCGAGAATAGAGTTGAACGACTAGCAATGGGTCTGAGGAGATCCAGAATTTGGCTAGAGATGAATTTCAGTAAATAAAGACACGAAAAAATAAAATAGAAAGTGAAGACATGAAAATGGCTCGTCAACTCTCAAACTCTAAATATTAATCAATATTTCAACAGGAATATCCAGTTTAGCCTAGGGTTAGTTTAAATGGAGTCCTGCATAAAATAAATATATAGATAATATAGACAGAAGACGTCCAACATCGCCTTAATGAATGGAGATCTGCCTCAAATATTAACATCTATCATTGGCTTATTTTCTGTAGGTTAACAATTACAGCATCTTGTCGTATGGACCTTAGAAGATATCCACTAGACATACAGACATGCGCACTGGAGATATTGAGTTGTAAGTACTGCGGTATCTGAAATAATCCATCCTCGCCTCTCATTAACTATTTTACAGATCGCAACATTTTTATCGTTACCACCCAAGACAACAATTAAACAAAACAAAACAATAGAAAGTTATAGAAAGTAAAAGTCCAGTCTTCTCTGTCTGTCTGTCTGCTTTATGCAATTGGGTGGTAATACGCACAACTACTCTGTACAACTTCCAATGCAACAATGTTGTGCGACAAGTTGAACGATTTATTGCCCTGTTTTGTGTTCAAAGCTAGTAGACAGTTAGTCCAGAACTGGACCCACTTTTATCTACGAGCGCAGCAAAGAGCAGAAGAAAAGAACTGAGACGTTTCTCATTTTCCTTAGATTACGCGCGCGGCAAAGAGCAGAAGAGAAGAACTGAGACGTTTCTCATTTTCCTTAGATTACGCGCGCGGCAAAAAGCAGAAGAAAAGAACTGAGACGTTTCTCATCTTCCTTAGATTACGCGCGCGGCAAAGAGCAGAAGAGAAGAACTGAGACGTTTCTCATTTTCCTTAGATTACGCGCGCGGCAAAAAGCAGAAGAAAAGAACTGAGACGTTTCTCATTTTCCTTAGATTACGCGCGCGGCAAAGAGCAGAAGAGAAGAACTGAGACGTTTCTCATCTTCCTTAGATTACGCGCGCGGCAAAGAGCAGAAGAGAAGAACTGAGACGTTTCTCATTTTCCTTAGATTACGCGCGCAGCAAAGAGCAGAAGAAAAGAGCTGAGACGTTTCTCATTTTCCTTAGATTACGCGCGCGGCAAAGAGCAGAAGAGAAGAACTGAGACGTTTCTCAATTTCCTTAGATTACGCGCGCGGCAAAGAGCAAAAGAGAAGAACTGAGACGTTTCTCATTTTCCTTAGATTACGCGCGCGGCAAAGAGCAGAAAGGAAGAACTGAGACGTTTCTCATTTTCCCTAGATTACGCGCGCGGCAAAGAGCAGAAGAGAAGAACTGAGACGTTTCTCATTTTCCTTAGATTACGCGCGCGCTTCTCGTATAGTCTTTATATTTCCTTCGCGCACAGTATTTATGTTGCCCTGTTTTGTGTTCAATGTAAGTAGAGTATGTTACAATCACGTGACAGGTTCTTTATTTCAATAGATTCATTTGATGTCAATGATATTGATTATTTCTGGAAACCTAAAGTGGATGTCATTGTCCTTGATCCAGAAATGTCAGAGTTTGAGCTCTCAGATTATAAAGGAGAACGAAAACAAGTCAAATATGTCATTGGTAGGTCCAGTTCTTATTCTATAAGGTTTGATAAAACTGCAGGAAATTGTATGTTTAAAAGATCCCAATTCAGAACTCAGTTACATGCGTCAATTAGAACAAATAAGACCGCATAATTTTCCATTCAGTTTCTAATTCTCTCAGTACCTGCTGTACATGTAAAGATCGACCTATGTTGATGAATCAATTGCTTGATTTATTTAGACGTCATTTCCGGTCTCGTGAAGAAATTGCACCTTTTCAATAGCGTACTGCTTGATAGCACATGGAGGGCAGTGTTTGCCCCTCATTTCAAGGGAAATAATGAGATTCAAGCAATTTTAACAGCTGATTGAAACCAAGCAATAGTGCCAGCAGTCATTCTCCAGTTAGCCTTTAGAATGGAAGACTGGGTTCGAGTTTGGACCGCAAAGTATCTATGGATTGTTTGGGTGGGCAGGTCCGTCATATTGGATGTACTCTAGAGATTATATTGCACTGGGAAAACCATTTTATCTTTACCTTTGCTTGACGTGAAATAGCTTCTTCAAAAAATCAAACTGACTTCATGTTTGATTCTGTACATGTAAAGAATCCATAGATGCCTTGCGGTAGGTAAAGGCCCGCCTAGTGTCTTCCCCTATTCAGACTCAGAATATGTACACTATAGTAACATCACTGTATATCGTACTTTAATTAGCTTGCTATTATTTTCTCGTAGGAACATATACACATTTAGTAGCAAAGTTTGTATTTCGACGCAGACTTGCCTACTCGTTCATACAGATCTACTCACCAACCTTTCTAATCGTCGTGTTGTCATGGTTATCGTTTTGGATTTCTAAAGACGCTGTTCCTGCCCGCGTGGCCCTGGGAATCACAACGGTCCTTACCATTGTTACATTGATGGGATCGCTAAGGAATACCGTCCCTAAGGTACAACACAAAGTTTGTTAGTTTAATTAGATTAACGCTTGGCGTTTATGTGGGCGCGTCTTGCAGGAAGCACACAGGGAGCCCAACATAATACGTTTCTACGCACAGGGAGCCCACATTAATAGGTATTGCGCGCATGCGCTCTGCCTCAGGAAACCCATTAAAAAGACACGCGCATTTAAATCTATTTTTATTAATTATTTAATTAGTAGCCTCAGAAGTAATGGTTGGGCTGCCTGTGTGTTTACCAGTAACCACGGCGCGCGTCAGTAGCTGTATATGTATTATAAAGTCTGATTGGTTGGGTGCGTGATTCACTGAATATCGATCGTTAACTATATCTATGCAGATAAGAAGCAATAACCCCACGTTACAACACACATCAACCACTACAGAAAAATCTGAGCCCCAGGTGGGAAACGAACCCACGACCACCTGGGGCTCAGATTTTTCTGTAGTTGTTGATGTGTGTTGTAACGTGGGGTTATCGCTTCCTTATTCATTTATATGTATAATTCACTGTTCTATCTATGTATTCCCACGTATATACAAATTTCTGACATTTAGTAACTGATGGATTTCAGTATATGTCACGTCACTGATAGATTTCAGTGCTATATCACACTCAACCCTCAGATAATCGCAAGAGTGTCCAGTAGCTCAGTGGTAGAGCAACCGTCTAGAAAATCGGCAGGTCGTGGGTTCGTTTCCCACCTGGGGCTCAGATTTTTCTGTAGTGGTTGAAGTGTGTTGTAACGTGGGTTATTTCTTCTTATTCATTTATATGTATAATACCATGATCACCTCGGTTTTCATTGTTCCACGAGGGACATTTAACATCGAACATCCCTCGCGAAAGCTCTAAGTCAAGCATCGCTCATGCATAGTAATGAGGGAAATTTAGACTAAATCTCCCTCATGAATACAATCATGAGGGAAATTTAGACTAAATGTCCCTCATGAAATCAATCATGAGGGAAATTTAGACTAAATGTCCCTCATGATTATATTCATGAGGGACATTTAGACTAAATATCCCTCATTACTATGCATGAGGATGCAAGTCAGTCCCTCATATACACCAGGTGTACACACAATCATTGGGACCCAATAGCAAACCGAATAGTACTTAATCGCTCCTCTACTTATGATGACTCGAGCATTCAAGACGTGTGGGATGTGTGAAGCTCAAAATACAGTGGTATTTTGATATCCACAACATCGTTAACGCATGCGCAATAGAAGGAAATGCACAAAAGTCGAATTCAAAGGATATTTTATTATAGCTATTTCTGTTATTTGTTCACACAATGAAATATTATATTAGTTGGCACTTTCCTCTTTTTCTGTATGTGTGCTTTTTAGTGTTTTGAGGAACCGTATTCTCCCTTACTTGCTCCACTTCGTCATCTCTCACAAAAGTAAACCGACGTTCCGCCATTTCTTATCTGTTTACCTTCAGGTACTCCTTACTATAACTAATTTATACTCTTTAATTGTGTAAATGAAACAAAGATGTGCAACATGCATGAAGCATTCCCCAGAGTACAGTCTAATCAAGAAGTCTTTCACAAAACACTATAATATATTCTCCTTTGCGCCGGTTAACTCAAGCCTGTATTTTTGTCAATTTCCTCGGTGATCATGGTATTACAAACTAATACCATGGCTTCTTCGGGATATTAGTGATTAAATGTCCCTCAGCCTCGGGAAGTTTAGTAAAAGTCCCTCGCCCGGAGGCTCGGGACTTCCACTAAACTTCCCTCGGCTTCGGGGACATTTAATCACTAATATCCCTCAGTGCCATGGTATTACTTATAATAATTTAACATTCTATCTATGCAGATGTTACACAATTGTTGGTGCTTCTCTCTATTCGTTATTCTTCCACTATTCTTATCTGTCCATCATCTACATAGTCATCCATTTATTCATACACCAATCCATCCTGCTATTCTAGATCTATATTCATTTTTTATTCATATATTTATTTATTAATCTATCCATCCATCCATACACCATTCATTATGTATCTGTCAATCTGTCAATCTGTCAATCTGTCAATCTGTCAATCTGTCAATCTGTCAATCTGTCTGTCTGTCTGTGTGACTGACTGATGTGGCATTGTAATGTAAGTAAACTTTATTTAAGCAGGGTGGCCCAGGGCGACCCAGGTGGTCCAGGGTGGCCCAGGGTGGTTAGGGCGGCCCCAATTGTATCACAATTGGACTAGAAAGAGCAGAAATAAGAGGTCATACAAGCATACGTTTATAACAATATCTTCCATTCTTCCATAGGTTTCATATATCAAAGCCATAGATTCGTATCTCATCGTTTCGTTTATATTCGTATTTGGTACTTTACTGGAATACATAGCTGTTCTGATGCATAGCCAACAAAAAGTCCTCAGAAAGTTAAGAGGCAAGAAAATCAAGAGTCGAGCTCAACTAGACCTTGAGGACTTGACAGGTACCACACCCTACCGTCCGTGCTCTGCTGTATCATCGTCGCCGTCAAGAAATTCTGTTTCTCGATACTCGTATAACGAACATTCACCGATGCCTACGAGTCGAATTCATTTAGCGCCACCAGCGCCACCACCACCACCATCGACGAGAAGAGGGGTAAGATATTCAACAGATATGCAGTCAGATACCCCTCCTCACACTTCTCATAGACACACATTCCTCTTAACCAGACACTTCTCTAAGACAGACAGCTCTCTAAACCAGACACTTCTCTAAGATAGACAGCTCTCTAAACCAGACACTTCTCAAAGAAACACATCCCTCTTAACCAGACACTTCTCTAAGACAGACAGCTCTCTAACCAGACACTTCTCTAAGACAGGCATCCATCTTAACCAGACACTTCTCTAAGACAGACAGCTCTCTAAACCAGACACTTCTCAAAGAAACACATCCCTCTTAACCAGACACTTCTCTAAGACAGACAGCTCTCTAAACCAGACACTTCTCTAAGACAGGCATCTATCTTAACCAGACACTTCTCAAAGAAACACATCCCTCTTAACCAGACACCTCTCTAAGACAGACAGCTCTCTAACCAGACACTTCTCTAAGACAGGCATCCATCTTAACCAGACACTTCTCAAAGAAACACATCCCTCTTAACCAGACACTTCTCTAAGACAGACAGCTCTCTAAACCAGACACTTCTCAAAGAAACACATCCCTCTTAACCAGACACTTCTCTAAGACAGACAGCTCTCTAACCAGACACTTCTCTAAGACAGGCATCCATCTTAACCAGACACTTCTCAAAGAAACACATCCCTCTTAACCAGACACTTCTCTAAGACAGGCAGCCATCTTAACCAGACACTTCTCAAAGACAGGCAGCCATCTTAACCAGACACTTCTCTAAGACAGGCAGCCATCTTAACCAGACACTTCTCAAAGAAACACATCCCTCTTAACCAGACACTTCTCTAAGACAGGCAGCCATCTTAACCAGACACTTCTCAAAGACAGACAGCTCTCTAAACCAGACACTTCTCAAAGAAACACATCCCTCTTAACCAGACACTTCTCTAAGACAGACAGCTCTCTAACCAGACACTTCTCTAAGACAGGCATCCATCTTAACCAGACACTTCTCAAGAAACACATCCCTCTTAACCAGACACTTCTCTAAGACAGGCAGCCATCTTAACCAGACACTTCTCAAAGACAGGCAGCCATCTTAACCAGACACTTCTCTAAGACAGGCAGCCATCTTAACCAGACACTTCTCAAAGAAACACATCCCTCTTAACCAGACACTTCTCTAAGACAGGCAGCCATCTTAACCAGACACTTCTCTAAGACAGGCAGCCATCTTAACCAGACACTTCTCAAAGAAACACATATCCCTCTTAACCAGACACTTCTCTAAGACAGGCAGCCATCTTAACCAGACACTTCTCTAAGACAGGCAGCCATCTTAACCAGACACTTCTCAAAGAAACACATCCCTCTTAACCAGGCACTTCTCTAAGACAGTCAGCCATCTTAACCAGACACTTCTCTAAGACAGGCAGCCATCTTAACCAGACACTTCTCAAAGAAACACATCCCTCTTAACCAGGCACTTCTCTAAGACAGTCAGCCATCTTAACCAGACACTTCTCTAAGACAGTCAGCCATCTTAACCAGACACTTCTCTAAGACAGTCAGCCATCTTAACCAGACACTTCTCTAAGACAGGCAGCCATCTTAACCAGACACTTCTCTAAGACAGGCAGCCATCTTAACCAGACACTTCTCAAAGAAACACATCCCTCTTAACCAGGCACTTCTCTAAGACAGTCAGCCATCTTAACCAGACACTTCTCTAAGACAGTCAGCCATCTTAACCAGACACTTCTCTAAGACAGGCAGCCATCTTAACCAGACACTTCTCTAAGACAGGCAGCCATCTTAACCAGACACTTCTCAAAGAAACACATCCCTCTTAACCAGACACTTCTCTAAGACAGGCAGCCATCTTAACCAGACACTTCTCTAAGACAGGCAGCCATCTTAACCAGACACTTCTCTAAGACAGGCAGCCATCTTAACCAGACACTTCTCAAAGAAACACATCCCTCTTAACCAGACACTTCTCTAAGACAGGCAGCCATCTTAACCAGACACTTCTCTAAGACAGGCAGCCATCTTAACCAGACACTTCTCAAAGAAACACATCCCTCTTAACCAGACACTTCTCTAAGACAGGCAGCCATCTTAACCAGACACTTCTCTAAGACAGGCAGCCATCTTAACCAGACACTTCTCAAAGAAACACATATCCCTCTTAACCAGACACTTCTCTAAGACAGGCAGCCATCTTAACCAGACACTTCTCTAAGACAGGCAGCCATCTTAACCAGACACTTCTCAAAGAAACACATCCCTCTTAACCAGGCACTTCTCTAAGACAGTCAGCCATCTTAACCAGACACTTCTCTAAGACAGGCAGCCATCTTAACCAGACACTTCTCAAAGAAACACATCCCTCTTAACCAGGCACTTCTCTAAGACAGTCAGCCATCTTAACCAGACACTTCTCTAAGACAGGCAGCCATCTTAACCAGACACTTCTCTAAGACAGGCAGCCATCTTAACCAGACACTTCTCAAAGACACACATCCCTCTTAACCAGACACTTCTCTAAGACAGGCAGCCATCTTAACCAGACACTTCTCTAAGACAGGCAGCCATCTTAACCAGACACTTCTCAAAGAAACACATCCCTCTTAACCAGACACTTCTCTAAGACAGGCAGCCATCTTAACCAGACATTTCTCTAAGACAGGCAGCCATCTTAACCAGACACTTCTCTAAGACAGGCAGCCATCTTAACCAGACACTTCTCAAAGAAACACATCCCTCTTAACCAGACACTTCTCTAAGACAGGCAGCCATCTTAACCAGACATTTCTCTAAGACAGGCAGCCATCTTAACCAGACACCTCTCTAAGACAGACAGCTCTCTAAACCAGACACTTCTCTAAGACAGACACCTCTCTAAACCAGACACTTCTCTAAGACAGACACCTCTCTAAACCAGACACTTCTCTAAGATAGACAGTTCACTGACGGTCTCTAAGCCAGACACTTCTCTAAGACAGACAGCTCTCTAAACCAGACACTTCTCTAAGACAGACATGACAGCCCTTAAAGTTGACCGTCTTAATCTCAACGTAAACACACTGTTCTATTTCTCAAGTTTGTGTCAACGTAATCAAATAATGTAACCTCTTCATGGCAGCCATGGCATACAACAATGTGTTCTAATTCCTCAACAGTTAATTCCTGGGCCAGCGATCTCCCACAGTCCCTACGCAGCAGCTCCACCAAGATCACGTTTCATCGAGTGGTTCAGCGAGCTTCAGTTCCCAAGATTCCCAAGGATACCATGCTTTTACACGGAGGACAAGGAAGTGGACCTGTTCGATCGATTAGCTCGAGTGCTTTTTCCGTTTACTTTCATGGTATTTAATGTGGGATATTATTTTTACTATACATGAAGCTATTAAACGGGAAGGTCAATACTGATTACGGATACACTACTGCACATGCGCAAGGTAGCAAAGGTAACAAGTCCTTTAGTCGGCTATAAGAATGTAACTCTAATAAAATAACTCGTTCAACACAGCAAGAATGGAAATATGAAAAGTTGTACGATATACCGTTATACGCAATAAAGTAGAGATTGGAAACTGTGTCGCGTCTATATCTTATAGTTGAATGTGTCAATACAGCAAGAATGGAAATATGAAAAGTTGTACGATATACCGTTATATGCAATAAAGTAGAGATTGGAAACTGTATCACGTCCAGCCTAGTTCCAGGCTTTCTCCGACGAGGGAGGTTCTGATGACGTCACCGGAAAGCCTCCTCGGGAAAGCCTAGTGAATAATGCCAGATCCGAGATTTTATATGTAATTTATAAAACGAGAGGCCGTGGAGGTGAGGCCTTTGCCTTTCGTAGAGTCGATCGTGAGGAATTTCGACCTTTATCTACAAAATAATCAAGGTAACTTTCACCGAATATTGATGCTGAAGCGAGCCTTCATTGACCTCACTACAAACAGGGTAGTATTTGGCATTATTCACTAGGCGTTCTCTCCATTCTCGTACCCAGAGCCCGCTCGTCATTTGGTTTGTCGCTGGCTCTGGGAAACCCTGTTGCTCGGTCGTCAAATTTTGACGACCAAGTCGTCAGAGCGCATGCTCATACTAAAGACCGCTGAGAGCGGGTACTGTGGAAGTCTACTGGCGACGTAGTGTTCACGTTGGTTTGAATATTCAAACAATGTAACAAGTACACAAGTTTGTACATTTATCTTCGTGTAGCCGTTTAAAATCCCTTCGACGTTCATCACCGGTTCTTCTCTGGCTCTGTTGCGATAAAGGCTGGACGATAAATACATGTTCTAATATAATCTTGCATGTGAGCCTTCCTGTCTTCCGCTTTGTTATTGTTTCTCTCGAATTATAAAAATATTCCTTTGAATGCTCAAAGCGAGTACGATAGATTGTGTCCAGATTGTGCCGTCTGTAGCCGTTACTTTTATAATTTATGTATTGTTAGATCTCCCTTCACGAATTTATGTCTACACAGTTTCCATTGATTTATTATTCAAAAAAGGTATATAGTTTTTGAAAATAATATTGTATGAAATTACTACAACCGTCGCTGTCATTCGCTTCGTTCGCTTTGCAAGTTTGAATCTTTGTTTATCTCATGGACCAATCAAATACGATCATTCATTGTTGATTTCAACAGCCAATGAAATTCGCTAAAATTTCAGGGATTCCCAGAGCCAGCGACAAACCAAATGACGAGCGGGCTCTGGGTACGAGAATGGCGTTCTCTCGCGCTGACGCGCTCGTACTCAGTCTCGCGCTTCGCGCTCGGTTAGGAGAGATAACGCCTGGGACTAGGCTGTATCACGTCTATATATGGTATTGTTATATAGCTTTGATATTCCGGGGTGCAGCACTGTCTGCCATTGGTTGATTTGTGGTCACGTGACCGTGGTCAAATGGAGCTGTCAAAAAGCACTGATTTGTTTTTCTTTTTGTTGAGGTTGCTATATAATAAAACACTTAAAGTGCGACTAACCCCTGGGAGATTGTTTTAAAAAGATATTCAAAATAAGCTGAATAGTTGGTGGGTTCAGTATTTTGTGATTTGAACCTTGCGTTTATGAGTTATAGAGGTTTGAAATCTCAATATGCAAATTTGATGACGTCTACTAAGGAATTTGCCATAATTTATATTATTAGTGTATTTTATTTTAGGGCCTCTATTGATAACAGTTTTTTACAGCTTTGTAAATACTGATAGAGCTACCCTGTGTAAATAAAGGCATCTATCTATCAGTATCTATCTAACTTATATATACTTTTTTCAAGAATAACTTATTTTTTGAAATGGGGAAAAAGTTATAAAATCATTCATAATGACTGTGAAAATATTCTGTAAGTTTTCAAATGCCAATAATCAGCACAAGGGCGATATTGTATAATAAATGATTCCTTAGTACGTAGACGTCATCAAATTTGCATATTGAGATTTCAAACCTCTATAACTCGAACTATTCAGCTTATGTTGGTCACAGGGATTAGTTGCACTTTACTGCGGTTCTCAGTATTATGCGAACTCAGACATTCAAACAATCTGCTGCAAGTTGGATTTTCGCTGCCGTCAATCAAATTCAAAACTCTAACAAATTCAAAACTAAATACATTCTTCGACCAAATGATCCATAATTTAGCTCGAAATCATATTTGGTTTCTATTTGGCGGGTCTTCTGACTTTTATTTTTAAGTTTACTGATTTTTTATGTTGATTGACGGCAGCGAAAAACCAAGTTTCAGCCGACTGCTTGAATGTCTGAGTTCGCATAATACTGAGAATCGCAGTAACGGTATGGTCTCGTTACAATGTAAATTACATATATCCATATTAACTCCTCTTTTTTATAACGTATTATACAGTTTAGTGTGCGGTACATCCCGTCAAAATACGGCACGACTCCATCCGTACTGCACACTTAAATGTATAATAAGTTGTATATCTAGTAGATAAGTTGATTTATGCTATTTGCGCTATGCACTCTTAACGTTAACAGTTAAAATTATTTAAAAAACTATAATACCATAGGCTCAGAGAAGGAGAAAGCTTATCAATATGCTATTTTACTTTTTTTTTTTACAAAAAAGAAGAAATATGTAAACAATTCCAAAAAAGAAAACAAACAAATAAGAACAAAACAATAACAAAACAAAAAAAAAGAAAACAAAAAGAAACGTGCCACGGCTGGGACTCGAACCCTAGAACCCCAGGTTCAAAAGAGATGAATGCCGGTAATTTATCCAAAAAAGGACCATACTCCCAGACATTATGCTGAGTCACCGTATGTCACGTATCGGGCATTACACCAATCAGCTTAGTGATCAAAGAGGGAGGGAACAGTCGGATCCTAGGCCCACTAAATAACTGCCCCGCACCACTAGGCTATCGTGCATGATTTGCAGGGCAAAATAACCTAGTGTATCTTGTGAATTAGCCTGCGAATACAGCCGCTTTTTTACGCTCGCCACAGGGGCCCCTGTGGCGAGCGTAAAAAAGCGGCTGTATTCGCAGGCTACTTGTGAATGGACTGTCTATTGTTGTGCAAATTACTATATGGTCCCGTGGCTCGCACTGAAAGACAGCGCGTTAGAAACACATGGGCCGGGACAGGGCCGGGTTCGATTCCTCGCTGCACCGATTGTTTTTTTTACTGTTTGACGGTAAGAACATTTTTATACTCACGAAAAATGTATTTTCCTACTGTTTGATGGCATGACGAATCGTCATGTACTTATGAGTAAGTTGTTTTCTTAGTCACAGGACAATTCAATCAGGAACCATTGTTCCTGCATACTCGAGGGTATAAAAGCAGGTTTGCAGAATAGAATCGTCCTCCACGTTTCAGCAACAAGAAACCTTACCACAGCTTACGCTAAATCTAATTATGGTTCCTTGGGTTTTGTTTTATTT
The DNA here is from genome assembly GCA_033675265.1 of Actinostola sp. cb2023. NCBI lineage: Eukaryota > Metazoa > Cnidaria > Anthozoa > Actiniaria > Actinostolidae > Actinostola > Actinostola sp. cb2023. The sequence goes on from JAUJYZ010001144.1 coordinate 368,126, forward strand.
TGTCTGTTCATGATTTGTTTTAGTGCCTTCTAACGTTTTTTCTCCACTGTTTTTCCCGATGCGACGGATCAAGGCTATCAATCAAGTCGTTCTCAGCCCAACGATATATGTTTCTCATGTGGCTACAGAGGGCACTGGAGCTCTGAATGTCGAGCTGGCTACCCCTACAGGCAAGGTGGAGTACGCGGTGGATATGGAAGCTACGCCAAAAAGAATTGGCAACACAGCACAAATTCCGAGTACAGCGCCCCAAGCAGTGGAAAATGAAGTTAATGACTTATCTGACGATGAATCCGTCATACTTGAGGTACTTTTAGAACAAAAAGGAGAAACTGTTTCTAGGTCACAAAAACCTAATGAGCCTTTAAAAGAATTGCTCGGTCAGAGGGAGACTTAAACAACATATTAGATTTTGGGAAAGGATTGAAGCCCCCGAGTTTATTATCGACACAATACGAGAGGGTTACAAGATCCCGTTTGTGGTAGTGCCACCATACTGCGTTAGAAAGAATAATAAGTCGGCGAATTTATATGACGATTTTGTTAAAGAAGCCATAGAAGAGCTCTTAGAAGGAGACAGGATTTCTGAAGTCGGGTGCCGAAAAGATTTACATGTTGTTAATCCACTGTCAGTGTCAGTTCAGTCGTCGGGAAAGAAAAGACTGATTTTGGATCTAAGGATCGTGAACAAATGCATTTATAAGCAGAAGTTTAAGTTTGAAGACCATAAAAAAGCATTGGAATATTTCGTTCAAGGTGGTTACGCAACCAAGTTTGATCTAAAAAGTGGCTACCATCATGTTGACATTTTTCCCGAGCATAGACAGTACCTGGGTTTTTGTTGGACTTTCCAGGATGGCGTAGAAAGATTTTTTATGTTTAATGTCCTGCCCTTCGGGTTATCTACTGCTGCTCCTTATATGTTCACGAAATTGCTTCGTCCTCTAGTGAAGTTATGGAGATGCAGAGGACTGCATTCAGTACTATATTTGGATGACGGACTAAACTTTGAAGAATCATATGAAAAAGCAAATTACGCATCTCACCACATGCAGGGAGATTTACTCGCGGCGGGTTTCATTGTTAATCAAGAAAAGAGCATTTGGGAACCTACCCAAAAATATAGAATGGCTTGGCATTATTTGGGATGTAAAAGGTGGATTTATTTCAATTGGCGAGAAGCGCATAGATAAAGCTAAGAGATTACTAGAATATGCACTTGACAAACCGTGTAAGTCAGCTCGAGAGCTGGCTGCGATTGTTGGATCAATAATGTCTATGAGTCCAGTGGTGGGTCGGCTTTCTTGCATAATGTCTAGACATTGTCAAATCGCGGTGGCGATAGCAGATGACTGGGACACTAAACATGATTTAGACAAGTACTGCATTTTGGAAGTCAGATTTTGGTATGAGAATCTCGTTAACGTTAACACCAAATATTGTTTCAACCGGCTAGTGCACAATAAAATGATATATTCAGATGCTAGTGATCACGCTTGCGGTGCGTTAGTGAAAGGAGACAAAGAACTGATTTGCCACAGAATGTTTACGCTAGAAGAGGCTAGTTATAGCTCAACCCATCGTGAACTGATCGCCATCTTGTATAGTTTAGAAGCTTTTGGGGAGACCCTGTATAACTCAAAAATCAAATGGTTCACTGACAATCAATCTAGTGCGAGAATCGTGGAAGTGGGTAGCATGAAAATGAATTTGCACTTATTGGCATACAAGATTTTCTCACATTGCTTAGAACATAACATTGATTTATACATCGAATGGATCCCCAGAGAAATGAATACACAAGCGGATTTTATCAGTAAAATTCGAGACTGTGACGACTGGCAAATTACCTGTGACTTATTTCACGAACTAGATCAACTATGGGGACCTCATACTCTAGATCGTTTTGCCTCGTTTTACAACGCTAAGACTTCACGGTTTTTCTCGCGTTTCTGGAATCCTGGTTGCGCAGGAGTTGATGCATTTTATCATTCATGGCAAGGAGAAAACTGTCTAATTGTGCCGCCGGTGAACATTGTCACCCAAGTACTTAATTACATGAACACTCAAAACACTGTAGGAACACTGATCGTGCCGGCGTGGCCTTCTGCTGTATTTTGGCCCGTACTCTGGCAGCGTTATGGAACTTATATTAATGAATATAGGTATTACAAGGGGAACGAATGCTGCGTTCACGGTAGAAATACCAAGTCTGTACTAGGATCACCCGAATGGAACGGCTATATAATTGCCATACGATTGTCATTTTTGAAATAAAAAATTGAAGTAGTGATCGATCAATTTGTATTAGTTTTTCTACGACGAGTTAGAACTCTATTCAAGAGCCAACGGGCATTGAGACTTGTGGACCGATGGGTCAATCACAAAAGAGCCAATGGGCATTGAGTTTTGTGGACCGATGGGTCAATCACAAAAGAGCCAATGGGCATTGAGAGTTGTGGACCAACGGGTCCAAATTTACGGGTTTTTGCATTTTCGCGTAGGCCCAGAAAACGATTCGACGGTTTCAGTTAATTGTGTGCAATGAGACATTTATAATTATTACATGCATGGGTCTTATTTTTCACATATTAATGAGAATATTTTCCCACTAGCTAGCTTTAGCAAGTGGGATGTTTGACGTTGTTCTGTCTTGCTTCTAGGTATTATTACATTCACAAGCATGGAAAACCGCGGGACCGACCGGTGCGATCAAGCAATTAATTTTGGACTGTTTTAGGTCGAGGGCAGTATCGACTGTGAAGAGATACTTGAAGGAAGTTGTTACGTTTTTGAATTTTCAAACACACAGAGGGTTACCGGGTTACTTGCCCGCAACAGTAGTGCATTTGTCTTTGTACTTGTCATCCTTGTTAGGTAAGAGAAAAGTTGCGGCAGTGTCTACAGCGTTTGCAGCTCTCAAGTGGGTTCATGGGATACTGCCGGTACAGAGTAACCCGTTAGATTCTGGACTGTGTAGACATCTGGTCGAAGCAGAAAAGAGGCAAAGAACCAGCGCAATTGTAAAGAAAGAACCAGCCTCGTTGGACCTAATCAAGGCTATAATCAGTCGTTATGGACAAGAAAATGCTACGCTCAAAGATTTGAGGGTCGCCACCATGTGCACATTATCGTTCGCAGGATTATTCCGTTCGAAGGAGTTGCTTAACATTAAACTTTGTGATATGAAACTATTTACTGATTACATTATAATCCACGTTCCTTGTAGTAAGACCGATATCTATAGACAAGGTCAAGACGTTTTCATTGCAAAATCGCTTAGAGAATCGTGCCCTGGTCTTCTATTAGAAAGATATATCGAAAAAGCAAAGATCAACGTTAATGATAGCAAAGATTATTTATTTAAGAATGTAATATTTCTAAAGTCGACAAATCAATATAAATTAGGAATAAGATGCTTCCTATACCAGGTTCCGTGAACTCTTTAAGACATGCCTTAAAGAATTAGGATATGACGAGAAACAGTATTCTCTCCATAGTTTTCGTTCAGGTGGTGCAACCACTATCGTTAAAAATTTAAGCAACGTCAGTTCCAAAGAAAGGTTGCTTAAACTTCATGGACGATGGAAATCTGACATTGCCAAGGACATGTATGTGAAAGAAGGCCTCCAAGAACGCCTTAGCGTTTCCAAAAGTTTAGGTTTATAGTTCTCTCTATTGGAACTCCTGTACTGTTGAATAAAATACCATCCTGGTGAAGGTTCTTGTTTGCCTGCAACAAGCCTAGCCTATAAAACATGTTGTTTTAGTCTTGTGTTTAAGGGATGACAGCGGGAATGACGAATTAATAGGAAAATGTTTTTCATTCGGATGAATACAATGAAGGAGAATGAAATGATTATTTTAATAATGTAAAATAATTTAAAATAATTAAAAAATGTGGGAATATCGATTCCTCGCTGCACCGAATTGTTTTCTTGAACATTTTTTTTACTGTTTGTTTTTGTAAGAACTATACTCACAAAAATTATTATTTTAATAATGTAATTTTTATTAATATATATATGAAGTCTGTGTTCTCAAAACGGTCTCGTTGACTAATAGAACAGTAAGAAAAGACCGTGTACGACTTTCTGCGACCCATTTTGTAATAAAAGTTCTCATATACTTATGAAGCGCCTATATCAGTCCGCTAGCAAAGTTGGTAGAAATCTTTAGCATGATGCGATTTGTTTTAGTCGTTTCATGTGTGTAAATTTCTGCTTCATATTTTGTAAGGAAAAGTATAAAATCAGCATTATCGAATTACCCACAATGCACCTCGATATGTAAGTAAATAAGTAAGGGAAGGGAAGACATTATTTTTAGAAGGTAAAAAAAAACCGTAACGTAAGTTACTGATGAACTACCGTGTGGCCCTTACTATTTACAGCAATAATACTATATCATTTCTACTAGACTTCTCGCGCCCTTACTTGTCTATTGGAAGCCAGCAAAACATCAGGTACGCCTTGAATACTCTGATTGTTATTTCTGATGAATAGTTTTACCTTTATAAATAATTAAGAAAGAATGGAAGATAAAGCAGACGAATAGAAAAACTAGAGTCCGGTTGATCGTCTATTTAATATCTTGCGTTATCGCTAGAGTTTTAATTAATGTATGAAAATACCGTAGATATATACCCGTAAGCGGGACATGTCCTGTCTCTAGCTCTACTGTAGCTCGCAGCAGAGTCAATGACCTTCTTGAACTCACGCTAAGAGAGTGAAACATCGGTTTTTGCATTGGCATTGTTTGTTTGTTTACAACACTCGTCACGATTATAATGACATTTTGTATTTTCCTCGTGATTTATGGATGATAAACAAGAATATATATTTCAAGCATATACGTTTGTAAAACGTCTTCTCAAATGACTTTTTGTTCTATTAGCAACTATTGTCACATCTTATGTTGATTGTTATGGCGCGCCGTTTGTTTCAAAATTGTCAAATCAACTGTCAATCTAATTTTTCTATCTTCAAATAAATTCAAGACATTTTTTCCCGTCAAAAACAGTTTACAACTGTCAAGCTTCCCCTTTCCCCTCCCCTTAGAGAGCCTGTTCGCGCAGGCTATCAAGCTTCGCGTGCACTAATCGTATGTGGGACTCTGCTACTGTCATGTCTAACTTTACTACTGTCATGTCTAACTTTACTACTGTCATGTGTAACTTTACTACTGTCATGTATAAGTTTACTACTGTCATGTCTAACTTTACTACTGTCATGTGGGACTTTACTACTGTCATGTGTAGCTTTACTACTGTCTTTTGTGACTTTAGTACTGTCATGTGTAACTTTACTACTGTCATGTGTAACTTTACTACTGTCATGTATAACTTTACTACTGTCATGTGTAACTTTACTACTGTCATGTCTAACTTTACTACTGTCATGTCTAACTTTACTACTGTCATGTGTAACTTTACTACTGTCATGTGTAACTTTACTACTGTCATGTGTAACTTTACTACTGTCATGTGTAACTTTACTACTCAGTGTCATGTGTAACTTTACTACTGTCATGTGTAACTTTACTACTGTCATGTCTAACTTTACTACTGTCATGTCTAACTTTACTACTGTCATGTGTAACTTTACTACTGTCATGTGTAACTTTACTACTGTCATGTGTAACTTTACTACTGTTATGTGTAACTTTACTACTGTCATGTGTAACTCTACTACCGTCTGAAAATCAGGCTACTTGCGACCGCTCTCGTAAGCGATTAGCTCTAGTTATGACCAGCTTTATAAAACCCCGTTTGACTTGCCACTAAAACTAAAACGACCAATATTTACCTCGGCAATGCACCACTCGATCCATTAAAATGTCGTTAAAATTCATAACAATCATAACCTGAAGAAAACATAAGCGTAATTAAGAATCGTATAATTAAAAATAAATAAATCAATCAATCAAATATCATATTTTGTAACCACAGTGATTATAAGTGTTTTTGCTTCGTAAAACAATTATGGATTAAAAAAACTTGAAACTTTAAAGACGTTAGGATTTAACTATAGATATTATTTGTTTTAGTAGGTTTCTGTACGTAGGTACCATTGATTCAGACATGATATGTTTCTTCTACGTATTTACTTTATTTTTCCGAGCTTTCGGGCTCTTGGCCCATCATCAGGGACGAAAGGAAAAAATAATGAATTTTCACATGGCGTGGAAAGCAAATATAACCAAAACAAATATATATTAATAAAATATAAATATATATAGATATATTAATAAAAGGCCTAGTGAGAAGCAGGTATAGTATGATTCTTAAAGTGAGGACAACATGTTTCGACAGAACTACTGCCATCTTCAGTTGTGAAAATTACAAGCATGGTAAGTGTAAACTGAATAATAATAATAATAATAATAGTAATAATAAATTTTATTTATTTGATATTAGGGCCACTGACGGGTTAGCGATAGATGTATTAGGGCCCCTGACGTATACTAATTGCGAGCAACTGTTAGATTTTTTGCTTCGGGAATATCAATGACAATTTTTTATCTAAAACAATATACTACAATAATGGTTTAAAAAATAAAGCAGATTTCACTTGTTTTATGGTACAAACTTACTGAGATAACCGTCTAGCTAGTGCTAAACTAGCCCGCAGTCAGTACCATGGCAGATGGTTTTATTAATGCAAGTACCACACTGTTTCCTCGCTAGTTATTATTATAATATTATTTTTCCGTTGCTTAGTCTTGAATGATGTGACCTCAGAGAATCATGGGAGTTACTACTGATTACACTTATAGAAAGCAATTGTAAGTAGTTTGTAAACGCGTGGTTCATTTCTTGTTATTTCCGCATTCCACCTTCCTTCTAGACATACACATCCTTCTGAGTGTGGGAAGAGGAGGGGAAAGAGAATGGGAGACCCTCTTCTTCCTTTCCATTTTTCTCCTTCTCTTCCCTTCTCCCTTTCTCCCCTCCCCTTTCCGCATTCTTCCCTCCGGCCGCTACGCAGGCTAGATATTAAGACTCAATAAAGCTCTCGCCTCTCCGAAATGCACGATAAAAACCGTATACCCCGCCATAATGAAGCTGCAACTTGTCAATTACCAATTTCAAGATACCGTAGAATCCCGGTTATAAGTCCCCCCGGTTATAAGCCCCACCGGTTATAAGCCCACCTGTCTGCTAACAGAAATGTCCTCCCGGTTATAAGCCCACCTGTCTGCTAACAGAAATGTCCTCCCGGTTATAAGCCCCCTCCATTTACTCCTCCCAATATGGGCTACCGTATACAGGAAACAATAATTATTAGGCAATAGAAAAGGGATACCAGACGAGACTTATGGAGTCCAGTAGTGACGGTAACATATTCGCAATCCACTCAGATTATAGTTTTTTTTTGAGCACATTCGCGTTTCAAAGCTTTTACCGTTATTGTTGAATGAACACTGTATAACTAAAATGGTCATGTTAAACTTTTTTTTCTGATAGAACGAATTTCAGACGTTTTTTTCCTCCCTTTTATAAGCCCCCCTGGTTATAAGCCCCCTCCCCCCGGTTATAAGCCCACCACAAAACCCTAACGAAGTTATATAAGCCCAGGGCTTATAACCGGGATTCTACGGTATTGTTGTTGTTCATTTAGTTAATGAAAAAATGAAAGGTTCTAAATTTAGCTGACTTCTTGTAAAATTACAGAAATTATATGGCAATCGTTCTTCACTGTGATTACTTTATACTGGCAGCTGCTCTTACTCATGAAATGTTACTAAGCCAATTTCTAAGCTGAAATTAATTTAACAATATTAATAATACTTTGGCTTGTGAAGTGATATATAATGCAACAAACGACGGATACCGAACAAATTGAATTTTCACAAAAATTAAGGTCAAGATGAATCTACGTCCAAATACCAGTTACCCATGTAAACACAAGCTAAATTATGAAATTACATTATGTGACGTCATGATTCAGCTGATTGTCAAACGACACGGGGTCAACCGCTGATCAGAATTGATCTGAGTCTACCCTGAGCCTTCTGATAATCTGGTCACGATTTGCACCGATCTGAATAAAAGCTATTTCACTGATTGCAATTAATACTCTGGTTATATCAACTTTACTTTCATATGTGTTTTGCATATGCTTTACTGAGCAACATGCTATGTTACTGATATTATGTTAACTTGCCAGTGGCGCCTCCATTTCTATATTAGTGTGTTTTATTTTTTAATTTCTTCTCAATAAATAACTTTGTTTACTTTACGCCATTGCATCCTCTGACTACACAGCATACACGCGGTCTTTCGTTGTTTAAGTCCGTTTACTTCAAAACTACTGTGTTGCAATACATTTAGAAAGCAAGAATGGATGAAGAAGAGATCAATGAAAAGATGACATTAATTTATCTAGTTATCTCGGGAATCAACGCTCGTTACATTTTAAAATGGCTCATAGTCGATCGAGGCAAATGCGGGTTAGGCGTGGTCCAATAGTGGCTGATTTCATTAGTGATTGATAACATAGCTGAGCAGATAAGATTAGACCGCGTTTCTTGCCAATGAATTACTGAAGACTACCGATAGCTAGAGGGATACACTTTAAGCCGATTTGTATTATTGATATGACTTGAAAATGCTTAAAAGAGCTTTGATTTCAGTGCAACGGCTGGTTGAGCGACGATAATACCAATTTGTCACATTTTAGAAGTTCGACTGATTACATGAAAAACAGCATCAAAGAAAGGTTGAAGCGACATATTTATAAATTGTAAGTATTTCATTTTACTCTATGAATATTACAAATGATAGAGCTTGAAACGCGATTTTGTTTCTATTCGTTTGTCCTTGATTTACTGCCATTAGTAGATCGCAAGTGATCAATCTTTAAAGTAGTCATTATGTAATAATGCACAACTCCACGTTTTAGACGCCGATCATCTCTGACTCAACCGCTGATTAATTTTGTTAGTAATTTGAAATCCAACTAAAATCTCTCGCTACTTGTTATCTTCTCATGATTGTATAGAGAAACCGGACTTGAAGGAATTCTCGAAATGATTTCATAAAAAGATACGCATACACTTTAACTACAGAAAGCAGCACAGGCCACACTGAGCCGACAAGGTCTTTACTTATCTCTCGCTAAATGAATACTGCTTCTTAGTCTATCATGTCAAGAATGGCAAAGGGTCTTACATTCAGTCAACAGCTACCGATTTGTAAGCGAAAGTCGGCAGTTGTTTTACAAAGCGACGCTCAATTGCATGATAGGCAAAGAAAACATTGAATAATCCATTTATAAGCGACTGTAACCATCACTACACGTCTTTTTACTACCTGACATGCATCATCATCTATCAAAGCAAACATTGAATCTATTTATAAGCGACTATAACCATCACTACACGTCTTTTTACTACCTGACATGCATCATCATCTATCAAAGCAAACATTGAATCTATTTATAAGCGACTATAACCATCACTACACGTCTTTTTACTACCTGACATGCACCATTATCTATCAATAAAGCAAAAAGTATCGAAGAGCGATCAACCCGGGGGTTGTTAAACTGTCTGAACGTTTTCTAACAAGCATGAGAGACGTATCGGGACACTAAATCTCAGATATACTGTTGGTCTATTCATGATAAACTGGCTTGTGAAACCCCGTCTTGTGAAATGCCTTCTCTTGCTTTCGTTTAAAACCTGGGGCTAGTTATATATCAATCGTAACGCACGTTGTTCGGTACTAGAGTCGTTTCGTATGAGTGACGGTATTGCGCCATGATCGTGCGGTATTCAAGCATTCTGATTGGTTGAGCGATGATTTTGCGCGCTGTGATTGGTTGAATACAATGTCTTCGATTCCATACCGTGACCGTAACTCTATGCCGTGCCACTCATACGAAAACGACTCTAACTTCAGAAGTTAAAACGGTGATTTGGAATGTACGAGATTATAAAATTAATAAGTTTTATTCACAACTCACTACATGTCTATGTATCTTACTTCAGCTCCCTCGCTACACTGAATTTCACGATTCAAATCTTTAGTCAATTCTTCAGAAAGCTTAAGGCAGGTTTAGAGAAGCTCTTCAAGGTAATATTACTTGTAATCCATGCGGTAGAATGGCATGACACCTGCGTTAGCGCTCGGTAGTCAATATCTACAACAAACTACTTGCTTGTACGATTCTTCACTGGCTTAAAGTACTGATAACCAGTGCAAACGATAATCAGCTTTTATAATTGTTTAAAGTCAGAGCTAGTCTGATTTGCAAGATACGTGCAAGAATTCACCAACTGAACAATGTATTGACATCATTTATAATACATTAGTTCAATGATTTTTAAGGGTATTTTCTTCATTCCTTTCAATCTAATACGTATTTACTAATTATTTGTTGTTGACTAGTCAGGCCGGCAATAATCCTGACCTTAACTCTACAGTCTCGTCAGACCTCAGTGCAATACGTGAATTATTTTCGGAACAGTCCTTGAGGCTAGTATCAGTGTGACTATAGAGGAGCTTAGATCTGAAAACCGCACCGAAAGAAATAATTTATAAGAGTCTCTCCTGGCCTGTTAGTTTATCTAGTGTTTATTTTACCGTCCCACCGCAACCCACTCTGCCACCATGTTCTTCAGTTCTTAGTTGATCTCTCAAGGGAATAGCCCTGGATAAGTGGTTTGTAAATAAATACTGTAATGTTTGGACAGGACGCTTTGCCTCAACTACGTTGGACGCGTCGTACAAAAGTAGCCCAATATTTGTAAACATCAGAGCATTTTAACAGGTAAGCGAAATATTTACATAAGGTGTTGGTAGTTTTTACCTTCACTAAATGCTCAATACTTGCCTCAATCCATGTTGAATGGTCACAATAGTAAACCTATCTAATCGAACAACTATCTGTGCTCGATACAAGCCCGATATTCCAGTCTCAGCAAGACATTCAGTTGAGTGTCGACACAAGCCCGGTATTCCAGTCTCAGCACCGAAGGCATTTCAATGTTGATAAAATTTATTTAAAGTTTTATTATTATTGTTATTATTAGTTTGCCATGTTCTCTCTTAACTACAGCCGTTTGCTAAACAATAATCACGTTCATGGATTTACAGATTATGAAGCGAATTCTGGTGCTAACACTATGCCTGGTCGTTGCAGTACAAGCGAGATGCAGCAAGTAAGACCGCTTAATGTGTAAATTGACAGCTTAACGTCTCTAGTTAACACGGTTGCTAAATGTGTCCGTGTGATTCCACAATTAATATACACACCATCTTAACATTAATCTACATGTTTGTTTTACATATGTTGCTATGGTAAAACTATAATATCTTTATAGATAGCAAACGATAGCAAAACAGTTTCTAGATGTGTTCGCAGTAGGACGATCACTTTCAGGCAATGTCGACATCATGATGGTTATTTATTAATTCATCTATCTCGCTATGATAAATAAAAATAAATTCAAAACATCATTGTTTTTTTTAAACACCAAAAACCTTCCTTCTTCTCCAGATAAATACTGAATAAGAATTATAATTTGTCTTACTCTCTGGAATTTGTTTCTGTTCAGTTAGTATGGAGTATGGAGACTAATGAATTTGTTTCGGCTTAACTCAGTGCAGCTTTCATGTAGCTCTATTCAGCACACACAGCTAGTTATTAGTATAATAATTATGGTTTACAATAGAATACTTTGAATACTCTTAGCTTATGAATATAATGTATATTCAATTTTTGTCTCTTGAACCGAAAGGATTACTGGTTTTGTACACAAACATGCCGTTTTGTCATTCTGAGGATAATCGCAGACAAACAGCTTTTTCTCGTGACTTTATAATTTGTGCCTCAAAACACGAGTTCAGCATAACATATTTTACTCAACCATTACTGCAGACAAAACAACATTTTATTTTTGTCCAAGATTTAAAAAAATTCAGAAAAAGTTTGGCAGTCAAACACCAACAGCAACGTTTTCTTTATTTGTGGCCAAGAGTGTAGTTCAAGTTCAATTTTAATTCTTTAGTGTTAAAATAACCGTCCAACAGTGAGGTTTCTAGACGTTTTTATAGTTAATGTGGTTTTGAATAGAGCAACAATGAATAGCTGTCACTCTACATTGTCAAGGGTTTGCAACGTGTTTACGCGTACCGCGACAAATCACGACCCATAAATATGACTCACAGCCAGATTCACATTCTAGGATGCCTTCAGTCAGTTCACATAAGATATGTACTTTATCCCGTCACCTAATATCCCATCGATCATTATATATATATATCATGTGGTAATGACACCATATATGAAATAGATATTGACTTTAGAGCGGCACTCTTTCAAGAACAAGGCCAAATAAATACGGTTCTATTGTTATTTGTAGGCGCTAGTCGTTTTAGGGATAGCCGAACCTGTAGCAGCCATTGTACGAAAATCGTTCAGCGTAATAATAATATTTTATTATTTAATATAGCGCAGATATCAATCATATAATTTTCATCTGCGCATCACAAAATAAAATGATAGAACATAGCGTACATGTTATCACTAATACCCCGTTCACGCCTAACCTTGTTTAGTTAAACTGAGTTTATTCTCGCTTCTATAATTTAAGAGCATTTAATTTCACAAGGATCAAACTACCTGGAATTTATACTGTGCAACATAAAGGACAGTTTACCAGCAGTTTTGTGGCCAAAAGTTGCATGGTGTTCTAAACCTATTTAGTTAAACCACCTTAAACCATGTTTACAGTATGGACACTCAAACCATGAACACTTAGTTTTTTTCTAACACATATATATAAATTATCGATACGATTGAGTAAATTGATCAGCAAAATGATTTATTTTGATCACTAAGTGTATTTAAACTCAATGCTCCATTTGCGAGGCTGTGAGGCAATAGAAAGTTCGGAAAAAAAAGTTCGGAAAAAAAGTGTTCACGGTTCGACACACTGTAAGCCTTGGTGTGAACGGGGCATAAGTCTGATCGAAAATTGAGTTCGAGTTTGGTGTCATTAATAAATACGCACGTGGTTAACAGATAATTACCAATCGATTAGTCGTAGACGCCATATTGTCGTTAAGTTAGCAGCTAATTGTCATATGTTATTTGCTAATTATATCAGTGATGGACTTGATTACACGAGGTCTGAATGATATGCAAATAAGAAATGTTGGTAAAAAAAATATTCATATTTAATACTAATTTTAGGTTGAAATGTTTTTGCTATTTATTTCATTGAGAGAAATGAAATTGTCAGATAATTTCGTTTCTTGGTATCAATAGTCGTATCTGGTATATGTCTATTATTTTAGCCCCAACTAACCGAATAGCCTGAGTAAGATGTTTTGTGTGTGAGTATAAAACTATTGTTTTGTAGGTACAATGCTACAACCCAAGAAATGCAACGATTATTCGATACGAATAGATATGATAAAAGATTACGACCATTCTTCCAGCAAGATAAAGTTGTTGTCACTATTGGGATGTCAGTGGTGCATTTTGGACAGATTCGTGAAGTCGACATGGTAAGAATAACCGTACCAAATATATGGACGAAAGATAGAGTCGTTTTCGTGTGAGTGGGAAACCTACGGCATGGAGTTATGGGTACGGTACGGAATCAAAGACATTTCAGTATTCCACCAATCACAGCCCGCAAAATCATTGCTCAACCAATCAGAATGCTTGGATACGGCATGATTATCGCACGGCACGAAACTTCCCACTCATATGATGAAAACGACTCTACTAGCTAACTCTATACTACCTGCTTTATTTATGTGAACGTGTCAGATAGTTTGTATACACCTATTCAAATAAACGTTGATCACGGACGATCTGAAATGGGTGATCTGGGAACGAGAGGAATTGTGGGCTGAGCTTAAACTTTGCATAATCCGTGTTGACTAATGTTAGCGGAATATGGCATCATCGGCATTGAGTGAACAGACCTGTGCTTGCATAATCCATGTTGACTAATGTATAGCGGAATATGGCATCATCGACATTGAGTGAACAGACCTGTGCTTGCAAATTGTGCGCCTTTATATCTGCAAGCCACATTTCTCTCAGTAATAAAAATGTACTTTACATCAAAGTGCTCACTAGAAGTGGCAAAAGTGTTGGGTTTTGATGCTGACTATCTTACGAATTATTATAATATCACGCTTGAAAGCGCCCTCGATCTTCTGCATTAACAAGAACACAATAAACCGCCCACAATTCCACTCGGTCTCAGATCATCCGTTTCAGATCGTCCGTGATCAACGTTTATTGGAATAGGTGTATGTGAATAGTACTGATTTAGGCTCGCAAAGGTTTACTGGGTAAAAAGTACAACCGCCATCTTTTTCTGTACAGAAGACTCTAAATACAACATAACATTTGTTTTCTTGGTTTCCTTGCAGGATTTTTCTCTTGATGTATTCTTTTATCAAAGCTGGTTGGATGAACGACTAAAGCATAACTTATCATTCCCTATTTCGCTGGGAGGAGAGTACAGACATTTAATATGGATGCCAGACACGTTTTTCTTGAATATCAAGATTGCAAAGTTCCACAGCATACCCGCTGATAATAGTAAAATATCGATACATCCCTCCGGTCACGTGAACTATAGTATAAGGTATGAATAGTGACAAATATGGATTGGAGAAACGGAGGGCCACAAGGTCACCAGTTTATACAAACTGTCACGTGCTCCGCACCTCATTCAATAATTAGAGGTTAACGCACTCGAGCGAGTGGGTTATCGGGATTTACCTGCACGAGTTCACTAACAATGAACGAGAAATTTAAATACTGCACGAGGCGCGTAGCTGATCGATGCAGTATGAGAAAATTTCGAGTTCATTGTTAGTGAACGAGTAAAGGTAAAATCCCGATAACCCACGAGCAAAGAGGGCGTTAACATTTTTATTATTCAATTTGAATACATTGCGGAGGCAAGCTAATACTAACTAATACTAATACTGTGGTGTAAAAGCCGTGGTGTAATGAATTTACACCACGGCTTTTACACCACGAGAATGACGTCACCATGGTTGTCACGTCATAACCACGCGTCACGTGGTACAAATCAACCAACCAGAAGATCGGAATTTGTACAATGTATGAAAATTGAAAAATACAGTATATTAATTCATTCATTCAGTCAGTCTATTCATTCATTCATCCATTCATCCATTCATTCATCCATTCATTCATTCATCCATTCATTCATTCATTCATTCATTCATTCATTCATTCATGCATCCATTCATTCATTCATTCATTCATTCATTCATCCATTCATCCATTCATCCATTCATCCATTCATCCATTCATCCATTCATCATCATCCATCCATTCATTCATTCATTCATTCATTCATTCATTCATTCATTCATTCATTCATTCATCCATTCATCCATTCATCCATTCATCCATTCATTCATCCATTCATTCATTCATTCATTCATTCATTCATTCATTCATTCATCCATTCATTCATTCATTCATTCATTCATTCATTCATTCATTCATTCATTCATTCATCCATTCATTCATTCATTCATTCATCCATTCATCCATTCATTCATTCAAACGGACGTCAGTTTTACACAATTCTTTGATAGTAAGGATCGTCTGAAAATCGTTGATGTTTTCCTCAAGGTTGACATTAACAGCAGGCTGTGAGATGAACCTTAAAGATTACCCACTGGATGAACAAACATGTAATTTAACAATACTAAGCTGTAAGTCATGAATCATTACTACATTGAAAAGAGATGGTGAAATAGTATGTTAGATTGATTATGATAGTTATAGTCACTGCGTGACGATGGGTTGGCATTAACAGCAGGCTGTGAGATGAACCTTAAAGATTACCCACTGGATGAACAAACATGTAATTTAACAATACTAAGCTGTAAGTCATGAATCATTACTACATTGAAAAGAGATGGTGCAATAGTTATAGTCACTGCGTGACGATGGGATGCGCGGATCCAGAAAAATTTGATAATTGACCGTTTTCCAAGCTCAACGTCGGTTTGTATAAGAGAATGTATGAGAATCGGGCGACTTGCATGATGACGTTGTTTTACTACAAGTACCAGAATGCTTTGGGAATTTTCTTTCCTATTCAGATTTGTATTCCCTCATGAGAATAGTAAGACAATTGATGCTAATTATCTAACAAAAGAAAATGGGCAAAGCATTCTGGTACTTGTAGTATATGACGCCATCATGCAAGTCGCCTATTATTCAATGGTCGATTTTCAGCATAAATATTGAATAAACATTTAATAATTGTAACTTACTGTGTGTCTTGCAGTAGTTCCTGCCAATAATGGAGCGAGTTCCAGAATTTTTAAATTCTGAAAATTTCTGAAACTCGCTCCAGACATTGAATATTTATTCAATATTTACGCTGAAAATCGACCATTGAATAATTCCCATACATTCTCTTATACAAACGTTGAGCTTGGGCTACCTGTGCTTTAAACAAGTTTTTATGTTTAAACGGTGTAAACCGGTCTGGATCCGCGCTTGGATGGTGGTGATGATGATAACTGAGGATGATGATGATGATGCGAAACTCAACCAGCAATTTAATACAGTGAATGTTTGCTTTCTACATCTAGATGCGTTCCGTGTTCACGAACTCGACTACCAATGGAGTGGTAAAACCTCTGATGCTATTGTTATATTAAACCAGGCTATGAACGAGTTTGACTTGTCTGATATTAAGACGTACAAAGAATTATATAACTATGTTACAGGTAATGTCAAAACAGATGAAAATGATTGGCTAACAGATATAATGCAAAGCACTGATTGGTTAACTGATAAATACACTCTACATGATTGGCTAACAGATATAATGCAAAGCACTGATTGGTTAACTGATAAATTCACTCTCTACATGATTGGCTAACAGATATAATGCAAAGCACTGATTGGTTAACTGATAAATACACTCTATACATCATTGGCTAACAGATATAATGCAAAGCACTGATTGGTTAACTGATAAATACACTCTACATGATTGACTAACAGATATAATGCAAAGCACTGATTGGTTAATTGATAAATACACGCTCTACATGATTGGCTAACATATATAATGCAAAGCACTGATTGGTTAACTGATAAGTACACTCTACATGATTGACTAACAGATATAATGCAAAGCACTGATTGGTTAATTGATAAATACACGCTCTACATGATTGGCTAACATATATAATGCAAAGCACTGATTGGTTAACTGATAAATACACTCTCTACATGATTGGCTAACAGATATAATGCAAAGCACTGATTGGTTAACTGATAAATACACTCTATACATCATTGGCTAACATATATAATGCAAAGCACTGATTGGTTAACTGATAAATACACTCTACATGATTGACTAACAGATATAATGCAAAGCACTGATTGGTTAATTGATAAATACACGCTCTACATGATTGGCTAACATATATAATGCAAAGCACTGATTGGTTAACTGATAAATACACTCTGCATGATTGGCTAACATATATAATGCAAAGCACTGATTGGTTAATTGATAAATACACGCTCTACATGATTGGCTAACAGATATAATGCAAAGCACTGATTGGTTAATTGATAAATACACGCTCTACATGATTGGCTAACATATATAATGCAAAGCACTGATTGGTTAACTGATAAATACACTCTGCATGGTTGGCTAACAAATGTTCACTTTCTCTCACAGGACGTTGGACTCATTTAACAGCGACATTCTCGTTCAAGCGTCGCCTTGGTTACTCTCTTCTCCAAGTCTACGCGCCTACTTTTCTTATTGTGTCGTTGTCATGGTTATCGTTTTGGATATCAAAAGAAGCAGTGCCTGCAAGAATTGCTCTCGGTGTTACTACAGTATTAACGATCGTCACACTTATGGGATCTTTCAGATCACAAGTACCCAAAGTAAGAAAGTAACTGATTGATTACCTTAAAACTTGCCAATTAATAGAATATAAAACGATTAGACGAACCAACGGGGTTCCTGTGTCGGGGTTTTGACCCCGAGGGACTAAGTCAAGGATCTAGTCCACAACGGTCAAACCTCAACACAGGTATTGTAATGTTTTTATATTTCTTGTCATTACCAGAAATTACGGACATCTGACGTCACGGTATTAGTTTTCAGTACGATCGACATTTCAAAATGGCCGCTCAACAACACAAAGAAATGTATGGGACTTCAAACATAATTTGAAATTTTGACATTTATACAGCTTTGAATTTTAGGTGCCGACCTCCAGATGTAAAATATAGTCTTTATAACATATTCTGTGAACATTTTTGCATCGTTTAATTCATTCTACTGGCCGCAATGGATCCAAAACAACAACGAATATTGACAATACATGCCCCTTAATTTGGAGCAAAAAAGTTTTACCTGCATTACTTTCCGAGCTTTAAACTTTCGATGATTGCATGGATCCATCGGTGCCGACATCTCAAACATTGCCTCAACTCACAGTAAGTCTAAATCCGTCAAAATGATATGATTTCGATGACATAAAAGGCCGCAAACCACAAGTGAAAAAGCACTATTTCTCGGAGGCCTTGAGCAAACATCTGAGCTGTTGAATGTCCTGAAATCACCAAGAAATCACCCAAAATATAGCAATTTTCGCCGTTTGATTCGGCCATTTTACAAGAACTTAGTAGCCTGTTAGTTTTATGTGTGATACTGCTGTTCAAAGAAGGTGAAGGCTCCTAAAAGCGGGAAATTCAAACTCATAGTTCATGGATTGGGTTTCCTGTGTTCTTTTTAAAATTTCGAAGTGCCAAGAGTGAGTCGTTCGTACTCTGTGCCGAGCGTAACCAAGCTCTTCAATATTAAATCTATCAACCACAACACAAACGCTTGGTATTTCTAAACAAACTTAGAGTAGTTTGGTTTTGATAAATTGATTTATTTTGATATAAATTCGAGGAGAATTTCGGACTGCCAGTAGACCGCTGGTCATAATATCGCGGGAGTAAAATGTCCGTAATTTCTGGTAATGAGATTGTAGATTTATTAATGGATGTAAAAGGGTTGGTTTGGATTTATCGGGGTTTGGTTGGGTGGAGAACCTTGTAGGGAACTTTGTGTCCTATTGTTTCTTTATATGTTTGTATCTTCCTAGTAGATTTATTAATGGGTGTAAAGGGGTTGGTTTGGATTTATCGGGGTTTGGTTGGGTGGAGAACCTTGTAGGGGACTTTGTGTCCTATTGTTTCTTTATATGTTTGTATCTTCCTAGTAGATTTATTAATGGGTGTAAAGGGGTTGGTTTGGATTTATCGGGGTTTGGTTGGGTGGAGAGCCTTGTATGGGACTTTGTGTCCTATTGTTTCTTTATATGTTTGTATCTTCCTAGTAGATTTATTAATGGGTGTAAAGGGGTTGGTTTGGATTTATCGGGGTTTGGTTGGGTGGAGAACCTTGTAGGGGACTTTGTGTCCTATTGTTTCTTTATATGTTTGTATCTTTCTTGTAGATTTATTAATGGGTGTAAAGGGGTTGGTTTGGATTTATCGGGGTTTGGTTGGGTGGAGAGCCTTGTATGGGACTTCGTGTCCTATTGTTTCTTTATATGTTTGTATCTTTCTTGTAGATTTATTAATGGGTGTAAAGGGGTTGGTTTGGATTTATCGGGGTTTGGTTGGGTGGAGAGTCTTGTAGGGGACTATCCTATATAGTATTATTTCTTCACCTGCCTTTTGGCACAATTTTAAACAAATAAGTAATAAAATAAGCTATAAATACGTTAACACTGCAATCATCTTGTAATACTTGTATATTTACCGTTTGTTTTTCCCCTGTAGGTGTCGTACGTCAAAGCCATTGATTTGTTCTTCATTGTATCGTTCATGTTTGTGTTTGGTGCTGTTCTAGAGTACATTGCTGTTATACTACACAGTGCAATAATAACAGAGCGACAAGCTGCGAAGAGAAAAACACAAAAAGATGGCAGCTATGATAATGATGTAATTGCACTGAATATTATGAATGTAAGTTTGACATACATAGAGGTTATTAATATGTGCCCGAGGTCTTGAGTACAAGATACAAGATACAAGAAGCTTTATTTGTGAGTATGCGGACCGAGGCGTATACGGACCGGTAAATAACTTATTTATTTTTTTCCTTTGTGTTATTTTTCGCCAGCCATGACTACTCCAAACGTGAACTGCAAAAAAAAAAAAAAAACACACAACAAACAAAACAAAAAAAAATTGTGTTATTGACGGGCAGACCGGTATGCTATAGAAAATACCGCCCGTTTCAACAACCAATCAGAGCGCGCGATTTCTTAGAATACCGAACTGGAAAAAAATAAAGTTTGTTACTTTAATAGTACGCATGCGCATTAACGGCAGTACATTGGTTGGATTAAAGCGGCACCATTGCCGTACGTTATTATATTATTGTCATAAATATTCAGGCTGTTGTACGCATGCGCATTAACGGCAGTACATTGGCTGGATTAAAGCGGCACCATTGCCGTACGTTATTATGTTATTGTCATAAATATTCAGGCTGTTGTACGCATGCGCATTAATGGTAGTACATTGGCTGGATTAAAGCGGCACCATTGCCGTACGTTATTATGTTGTCATAAAGTATTCAGGCTGTTGTTGCGAGATGCAGCGTTCTTCCGTTTACAGCTATTCGACGAGACCGAAAAGGACCATGGGTAATATTGATTGTTTGTTTATTTTTACCACATTTATCAGTATCTATTTATTTATTTGTTAACTTCATTGCAAACACACATAAGTAGTGTTAGCAAGCTGATCATAAGTAAACTTCATTACAACAACAGGTATTCGCCTTTTCCATATAGAGCGGGAAACTGGGTTCGAGTTGGGACCGCAAAGCATGTATGGATTGTTTGGAAGGACAAAAATAGTAATGGCGTCCTTCGTAAAAGATAACTCGACAGTCCCATCTAAAGAAAATATTTTACTCACCGAAGAAGACATCCCAGGAGCTAAACTTCCACGGGAATCAATCGTCGATTTCCGATTATGTCCTTCCAAACAATCCATACATGCTTTGCGGTCTCAACTCGAACCCAGTTTCCCGCTCTATATGGAAAAGGCGAATTACGTAGTCTTTTCAATGGTATTCCCCATGATTCCCTTCGGTCTTGTCGCATTATACTGGCAGACTGCTTTATACAACCAATTGTTTGTATTGTTTACAGCATAGGGACGATGTCAATGAAAACGAACCATCACAAAATACCGTCACAAACGAAGAACACAGCGCACAAACTCGTCCAAGGAGAAGGCGCTGTCGAAGTAAACTAAAAAAGGCCAGACAGTTTGTTCGTTTTATACTAGTGGAGCAAAATGCAGATATTATAGACAGGGTGTCACGCATTCTCTTTCCAGTGGGATATATTCTTTTTGGTGCTGGATACTGGCTGTTTTATTCATTTGCAACATTTAAAAACGACTCCTCGGTCAAATTCTAAATGATAGATAATCTAGACTTATATTGCCCATATTGCTGTATAAATTAATGATAAATATTAATGATTATTATATAGACAACCACTGGATATAAGCAAGCGCGCGCTCTGATTGGCTACTCTACTAGTAGGCTATCAGCTCATATACCACGAGTACTAGAGAAAGCTGGAGATTTTCAACAATGGCAGACCGGTGTTGCCGAACTAAAAATAAAAACAAATGTTATATTTCTCACAATCCAGTGGTTGTCTATATAATAAAACAATTATTCCACGCAATCTCGTCGTACATGGCTACTCGGCTAGCGCCTCGTTGACTATCAGCTCATGTACGACGAGATTGAGTGAAATAATTGTTAACTGTTATTCTTGTGATTGAACGTGTTTATTAAACCAATAGCACTGCAATCGCTCGATTATTAAATCGATTTTATTAGAAAAAGGCTGAGTATTTATTTATTTATAATCCTTTGCGAACCTAAATCAGTACTACTACTAGGATTATGGTACTTGTACAATTCTCCATCATGCGTTAGTTGTTTAATGCGCGCAAAGGATTATGGTACTTGTACAATTCTCCATCATGTGTTAGTTGTTTAATGCGCGCAAAGGATTATGGTACTTGTACAATTCTCCATCATGCGTTAGTTGTTTAATGCGCGCAAAGGATTATGGTACTTGTACAATTCTCCACCATGCGTTAGTTGTATAATGCGCACAAAGGATTATGGTACTTGTACAATTCTCCATCATGCGTTAGTTGTT
This sequence comes from Actinostola sp. cb2023, assembly GCA_033675265.1. NCBI lineage: Eukaryota > Metazoa > Cnidaria > Anthozoa > Actiniaria > Actinostolidae > Actinostola > Actinostola sp. cb2023. The sequence goes on from JAUJYZ010001144.1 coordinate 390,393, forward strand.
TAATGCGCGCAAAGGATTATGGTACTTGTACAATTCTCCATCATGCGTTAGTTGTATAATGCGCGCAAAGGATTATGGTACTTGTACAATTCTCCTTCATGCGTTAGTTGTATAATGCGCGCAAAGGATTATGGTACTTGTACAATTCTCCATCATGTGTTAGTTGTTTAATGCGCGCAAAGGATTATGGTACTTGTACAATTCTCCATCATGCGTTAGTTGTATAATGCGCGCAAAGGATTATGGTACTTGTACATATTTGTTGTTTGGTATTTAATTTATTTGTTGAATTGTACAAGTACCATAATCCTTTGCACGCATGGTACATGTGGGAGAGTGAACGTGGTTAACGTGGTTAACGCGTGGTTGACCGTGCCGAAAAGCAATAAGAAACCTGAGAAAATACTGACTTGTTTTAAAATAAATATGATATGGAAAACATTGGCTAATTATACCACGCAGTTGAAACACGTCTGCGAGGCATATCAAACTTATGTTATACAAAAGGTCATTGTTTCACATATGCAGATGAGGCGAGTCTTGTTTAGGCGAAAAACAGCATGATTTTGATACATTTTTGCTTTTTACTGCATTGTTAAAATACAAATCAAAAACCTACCAACGGAATATAAAAGACGAATATGTAAGGAATGAATAAGCTGGCAATTCAAGCACAAATAAAGAGATTTGAAGGTGGCATTTTCCGTTTCTTCAAAATTGATCGAACTGAAATCTCTGAAGAGATATGGGAGAGCGTTAGATACGCTACACACAAAAACCCTTTGAATTCTTTGGGAATTGTGTCAATCAAAAACCTACCGCCAGATTCAAATGCTCTGTAATGATACGCGCGTTTTGATATAAAATACATGTATATTGGATATAATTAAGCGGTGGCAAAATGAAATCTAAAACTCTTTGTTTGGTAAACATGAGGAGCCCCGACCCCAACCTTTTTGTCCCAGCAGGATAGCTGTGATGTGTTTGCCTAGGGTTACTAGTTCGCAAAGCCAATTAGTCTTGGTCCAATAAGATTCGTTCTACTGACACATTAATCACAGACAATTCTTACACAACATGATAAACAATTGCGGGTCATCGACGAGTTTTGGCGCTAGAATCAAAATATAATTCTTTGTGAGCTTTATTTCCACTGTTGGGTTGTCTAAAATATGGAAAATGTCACCTGGAAATGTGGGTAAGATATTCGTCGAGTACATTCAGGTATTGCTCGTCTGACTTTGAGACAAATACGGGATTTTATGCTGCAAACGTTCTGAAACCGACACAGACTAATGTGACTAATCGCAGAGTACTCAACTTTATATTGCTAAACCCCAATGCTTTTGGGTGGCGCACCTGAAGGCAGGGTAGATTGTTCGGGTGGCACGCCTGATATTCTATGGGTAAAGCATTGAACTTGAAACACAGACTATAATACTAATCGCAGAGTACTGACATAACTCAACTTTATATTGCTAAACCCCAATGCTTTTGGGTGACGCACCTGAAGGCAGGGTAGATTGTTCGGGTGGCACGCCTGATATTCTATGGGTAAAGCATTGAACTTGAAACACAGACTAAAATACTAATCGCAAAGGAGGCTGACAACTGAACTTAATTTGTATTGCTAAACCGGCAATGATTTGTGGCGGCACGCCTGACTCGCTCGATATTCTATGGGTAGAGCATTGAACGTTTGATCAGTATCACTGAATATTATTTTAATAGAGACAAAATGTATCTTATTCACTTATTGGCCATATCTTTCTAAAATCAGTAAATATAAATCTACGACTAGTAATTCACGTCCCAGCATGAGCCTGGTCTACACCGATGTATCGGGTACACTACCCCGCTGTGTTAATCCACCACAAATATGCATTTTGCGAGGCTTTTTTTGCTTCGCAAAACAAAAATGTTAGGGTCGGGGCTCGTCATGTCGTGAACATCATATTGGTGCTCTTTATCCCGGTCTGTATGTAGAAGCTACATAGACAAATAAATTATGGCTCGGAAAGGACGTTTTTGAAGGCAATTTCTAATATTTACACACAAGATCAATAGGTCTGAAGTTCGAATTTGTGATATATTTTCCCCTGTTGAGGAAACATCTGCAGCTCTATAGCATCCTCTTTTATACTTCTAATTTACACATTGTCAAAGGCGGAAAAAGATCAATTGAGAAATGCTTTATTTAGCGGCCAAAGAACAAATTGCTCGATTAATCGGGCCTCAAACGTGCTTTTAATAGTAAACAAAGCACATTTGTAATTCAATAATTTCATCTTGCACAAGCGCATTCAAAAACGTTGTCCGCGTGATACTGTGTCCCAACAGGAGCAAATGTTCAATGATGCAGGACATAAGTTTGATATGTTGCTAGTCATCCGGCTACTATTTCGTTAGTCTGTGTTCAGGCTTTTCTACTCCACCCTCCCCTCTCCTCTACTCTCTAGGATATCCCCTGTAATAGTAAACAAACAAGTATAACAATATCCCTCCCCTCTCCTCGACTCTCCTCCCCTCTACTCTCCTCGACTCTCTAGGAGGTAGGTACCAGTATATCTCCTGTAATAGTAAACAAACAAGTATAACAATATCCCTCCCCTCTCCTCGACTCTCCTCCCCTCTACTCTCCTCGACTCTCTAGGAGGTAGGTACCAGTATATCTCCTGTAATAGTAAACATACAAGTATAACAATATCCCTCCCCTCTCCTCGACTCTCCTCCCCTCTACTCTCCTCGACTCTCTAGGAGGTAGGTACCAGTATATCTCCTGTAATAGTAAACATACAAGTATAACAATATCCCTCCCCTCTCCTCGACTCTCCTCCCCTCTACTCTCCTCGACTCTCTAGGAGGTAGGTACCAGTATATCTCCTGTAATAGTAAACAAACAAGTATAACAATATCCCTCCCCTCTCCTCGACTCTCCTCCCCTCTACTCTCCTCGACTCTCTAGGAGGTAGGTACCAGTATATCTCCTGTAATAGTAAACAAACAAGTATAACAATATCCCTACCTTCGATGCGGTCTTCGCGTGAGGCCAAGATCGGGTGGTCGTTTCATTAACAACACCTTGTGCAACAGCTGTAAACAAACGATTAAAACACAAAATAATATGTTAAAGAAACAAATGAACATTCAAATCTGATCGCTTTTTGTATAATATTTTATGCTCGATTATCAGATCTAGTCGTATTTAAGAGCCTACGATGGTATCGTAACTTACGCTAGCTTTAAAACAGGCTTTTAAAGGTGTTGACCATAAAACCGCGCGAAAAACACCGCAACTATCTCAAACTGTTCAACTTTGACTTGTTGTGTGGTTAGTAATCATGTTTATGAAGTATTTTATCGTACACCCTAGCAGGTTTGTATCGCATGACTACAACAAGCCTTAAAAAGATTGAAGCTCAGCGAGGTAAAGTATCGGCCCAACGACAACAGCATAGGTCCCAGTCCCACTCAATGTTATGCGGCATCTAGTGATCTAATCAAGAGTGTAATTTCATTTACACTTCGTAGGACAGTTGCAGCTGCTTTCAGGTATTACATTTGGACTTGAATATCGTACTTTCTCTTACCAATATAAACCTGTTAACATTAAGTCTAAGCAACTTTAATTAAAACAAACCTAAAAGAATTTTAAGATGATTAGTTTGCATATGGGCAAATGTAATTTGACAAGAGCTGTGGTGATAATTGATAGTCATTTACAGTAAAGGTAGCTTATAAGGTACGTTAAAGTCTCTCTACCAATAACATAAGCTTATATCGGTAATTGGCTGTGCTTCAACTCCATATATTTACATAGACAGCTCGCCTGAGAGACTGCTTGAACTAAGGTATACGCCTCGATGATTACTCGGCTACACATAAGTTATATTCGGACAGTACTTTCGTCTCAAATCACAGTAAGTATATGCAGCTTAGCATCACAAAAATACTCTGATAGCAACACTGAGAATGAATGAAAACAGACGGGTATCTTATTCATCTAGAACACAGAACAGAAGGTTTTAGGTTTCAGTTTAGATATATACAGTAACATGTAGTGGTAACACATCGACTATAGTATCCTGAAGCCGTGCGTTCGAGCCCCACCACACATGTTCTCTTTTTAATACTTTAATATATTACAGTAGGCTTATTCAGACGCCGTGATTATACCATATGACCGCAGACTTTTGAAAAGCGACCTGTTCTCCCGGCTTGTTCTATCACGCTATCGAACTAGGAAATATGCAATACCTCCGTCGATTGGTTTAGACTGAGTCGTTCATTGAAAATACGAAAGTACTCAGTTTCAGATAACGGAAACAATCGCATGAGTTCCTGTCATAGTTCTTTCATTCTTTCTTTTTTTAACAAAAACATTCAAAAAATCAAAACACTCGTCAATAATGATATTTTATCTGTTGATTTTTATCTCAGTTTTCTTGAAAAAAAATAGAGTTTGATTGGTTTTCTTGTTTCATTGGTTAGCCACAGACCTCCGTACAACCTGCTCGTAAAGGCAATAAAGGCTGATAATTAATTGGACTTCTGTTTTGATGTGTCTAAACTCAAGTAAGTAGTAGCGTTATTTTTTACGGAAGCCAATCAACAGCTGCAATCAATTGAATGGTTTTTAGAACGATGTTTCTCAACCCTATATTAGAAGTTGCAACTTCATGGAACCAATATCAAACTACAGTACTAAATATGCCATATTGTGATAAACGATTTCCCAGACACATGCCAATGAATGCAGACATATATATATTGAACTATAAAGTACAATATCATGAATATTGATTTGCTAAATGTTTGCTTTTAGAGAGTGGTGAAGGTGTGAACATCCTTTATGGATCTCGATTTGAAAACCAGAAAAAAAAGTACAACAAGACATTTAATAGGTTGAATATAATATAAATTATACTCAAAATAATAAGAATTTCGAGAGCTCATTTAGTATGCATCTTGCTACGTTTTTAGTTAGCTTTGGGCTATGCGACGTCACACTAGCCTGCGTAGCCCGGCGCAAAAAGGTCCCCTCCGAACCCGCTACGCAGCTGACGTCACACTAGTGGATGCCTATGCAAGTGTTACGGGGGAAACTCTTCGTAGTGGCTTGTATCGGATCTTTTATTGTACTTCTTAGTTTCTGCTCTGCTTTACTCAACTCAACTGACTATTACAAGTTGTGACTTATATAATGGTAACTTTGAGATAATGATTGATTGACATTCACTGTTAGTTACTGTCAAAGCTATATTCTAGAGGTTCACATCATTGGTTATCTAGAAGTTGACGTTGCAACTAACTCTAGTAATGAAGCTAAAACAAATAAGCTGAAAGTAGTAGTTATGTCAAAAGAAGGTCTATCGTTTAGATCATCAAAGTATATAAAACTAATATCATTCGACAGTAAAAATAGTTCTGCATCTATTGGTGCAGAAATATTCTTACTTCAAACGAATACTAGCTCAAGATAGATCGACAAAGGTCTATAGAAAGTTGTACACGTGGTTATTCAAGGCAAGAACATTTAGACACACCTCCGACACGCCTACGGCAGGTGTACCCTAGTTCGTAATACTTTACGTGGATCCTTGCGCAACTACATGTACGTGGCCTGAGGTTGTCTAAGGTGTTAAACTAGGTAAACAGTTCTCAGTAATATGAACCTACGAAATCTAACATCTTAATATATGTATATTCATTAACTTATTTCGTTGATGATTGAAATGTATTTTTAGAGATCGATAAGGAAATTACTAAAATAAAATACTAAAATTGTGTCCAAATCGTGTTCACAAGTGACTATTTAACAAACAAATGTTTCTTTTTTATTTCGTAAATTCAAGATCGGAAAAAAATCCCTGAGCCGAGGAAATCAGTTGATTATTGACTTTAATTAATTTCATTCAGGGTAACAAGACACTGATGTTGTTTCGGCAAAAGTCGCACGTTTTCTCGCATAATTCGCAACATTAGTAATATACTGTTATGTCAGCTTCGACTTACGGGAATGTGCTTCGTCCATGAAAGAATCATTTGTAAAACTGCCTGTGTTTTTTTGTGCTTCCAATTATAAACACCGTGACATAACCGCTTCTGAATCATTGTCAGTGTTTAAAATTTACTCAAATATTTACCAAGCTTAAGGCTGAACTGGCTTATCAATATGCTTTCTTACAATTTTCTTTTACAAAAAAAAAGAAGAAGAAATATGTAAACAATTCCAAAAACGAAAACAAAAAAACAAGAATAAATCAATTTACAAAAAAAAGAAATAATGAAAAAAAGAAACGTGCCACGGCTGGGACTCGAACCCTCGAACCCCAGGGCAAAAGAGATGAATGCCGGTAATTTATCCAAAAAAGGCCCATACTCCCAGACATTATGCTGAGTCACCGTATGTTACGTATAGGATGAAGATTTCGGCCCCATCCGCGCTATCGGGCATTACACCAATCAGCTTAGTAGTCAAAGAGGGAGGGAACAGTCGGATCCTAGGCCCACTAAATAACTGCCCCGCACCACTAGGCTATCGTGCACGCTTGTTGATTTGGAGGACAAAATTGTATCTTGCGAATTGACTGTCTATTGTTGTGCAAATTACTATGGTCCCGTGGCTCGCACTGAAGCACAGCGCGCTAGAAGCACATGGGCCGGGACAGTTTCTCTAATTAATTCCTTTATGCTATTTACTATTTTGTATTTTGTAAATGGACAACGTTTTTGAAAACAGGTGTATGTCGAAATATACTTTACAAAAACGAGCTCTGTAGCGCGTCGCACTAGTTTGCTGAAGGACCATAGACTGCATTTGTTTGGAATAATTTGGCTACGGTAGTGGCTAGTTTAATAAGATCAACAAAAACACATAGAAGTGTAAAATACTAACCAAAAGAGACCTCCAACTCAATCATAATATTTAAAATATTACACAAACCACACTAATAGTAAGTAATAATTATTATTACTAATAACATATTTATATAACGTCTATATAAATCTGTCATTTTACTCGTTTTATTTCAAATTCGAGGTATTCTAGGAGAAAACATTGGCAATAATTATAGTAAATAGACAAATCTAGTTCAAATTTTCACTTAATTAGGATTAACACTCTAATTTCACTTTTACCGGTCAAAAATCATCACAAATAACTTAAACCAGGCTTAAACTGTTTGCTAAAAGCCTATTAGTGGTTTTTGGCGCTCAAATTAATACGCGAGTTTGTAAAACATCTCCTAATGTTAAAAGCCGACAGAGACGTAAGTTTTTTGCGTTTTTAAGAATTGATTATTATTATTATATTATTAGAAGTCATTCTACGTGATGTGATGCAGTTCAATTCAAAACAATATAACTTGTAATCAGTAATATAACCAGAACAACACCGTAAACGTACAGGAACACAATATTATGCAATTAACACACAGTTAAACTACAAAGTCTTACGAATAATTTACGACTAGACTTTACAATTTTCTTTTCTATTCTTTGTAATTTATTATTTCATATTCTCCTTGTCCTTCTCGGCCTTCTTCCATTTCATCCATTCGTTCATTTATTCATTTTTTTATGCAATGCGGTTTTGTTTATAGAGGCATGTTCGATGATCAGGCTTGATAAAGACTTCCTGGTTCCACTGCGCATGTCTCCACAGTATTTCACGCATCGTTTGAACTTATCTCTTGAATAACCCAAATTAAACGCGGTTTTTATTGAGAAGTTGGTTTAGCGAATGAAGCCATCTCATCAGCGGAACGAATCGTGCCTTCCGGCGATCAAACGTTCGAATCGTGAACTGACAACTAGGTATGTAAGTAGACCTAACGAATCGCACCCTCCGGACGATCAAACGTTCGAATCGTGAACTGACAACTAGGTATGTAAGTAGACCTAACGAATCGCACCCTCCGGACGATCAAACGTTCGAATCGTGAACTGACAACTATGTATGTAAGTAGACCTAACGAATCGCACCCTCCGGTCGATCAAAACGTTCGAATCGTGAACTGACAACTAGGTATGTAAGTAGACCTAACGAATCGCACCCTCCGGACGATCAAACGTTCGAATCGTGAACTGACAACTAGGTATGTAAGTAGACCTAACGAATCGTACGGCTCCGGTCGATCAAACGTTCGAATCGTGAATTGACAACTAGGTATGTAAGTAGACCTAACGAATCGTACCCTCCGGTCGATCAAACGTTCGAATCGTGAACTGACAACTAGGTATGTAAGTATACCTAACGAATCGTACCCTCCGGTCGATCAAATGTTTCGAATCGTGAATTGACAACTAGGTATGTAAGTAGACCTAACGAATCGTACCTTCCGGTCGATCAAATGTTCGAATCGTGAATTGACAACTAGGTATGTAAGTAGACCTAACGAATCGTACCCTCCGGTCGATCAAACGTTCGAATCGTGAATTGACAACTAGGTATGTAAGTAGACCTAACTAATCGTACCCTCCGGTCGATCAAACGTTCGAATCGTGAATTGACAACTAGGTATGTAAGTAGACCTAACGAATCGTACCCTCCGGTCGATCAAACGTTCGAATCGTGAATTGACAACTAGGTATGTAAGTAGACCTAACGAATCGTACCCTCCGGTCGATCAAATGTTTCGAATCGTGAATTGACAACTAGGTATGTAAGTAGACCTAACGAATCGTACCCTCCGGTCGATCAAACGTTCGAATCGTGAATTGACAACTAGGTATGTAAGTAGACCTAACGAATCGTCCCCTCCGGTCGATCAAACGTTCGAATCGTGAACTGACAACTAGGTATGTAAGTATACCTAACGAATCGTACCCTCCGGTCGATCAAATGTTTCGAATCGTGAATTGACAACTAGGTATGTAAGTAGACCTAACGAATCGTACCTTCCGGTCGATCAAATGTTCGAATCGTGAATTGACAACTACAGGTAGGTATGTAAGTAGACCTAACGAATCGTACCCTCCGGTCGATCAAACGTTTCGAATCGTGAATTGACAACTAGGTATGTAAGTAGACCTAACGAATCGTACCCTCCGGTCGATCAAACGTTTCGAATCGTGAATTGACAACTAGGTATGTAAGTAGACCTAACGAATCGTACCCTCCGGTCGATCAAATGTTTCGAATCGTGAATTGACAACTAGGTATGTAAGTAGACCTAACGAATCGTACCCTCCGGTCGATCAAATGTTCGAATCGTGAATTGACAACTAGGTATGTAAGTAGACCTAACGAATCGTACCCTCCGGTCGATCAAACGTTCGAATCGTGAATTGACAACTAGGTATGTAAGTAGACCTAACGAATCGTGCCCTCCGGGCGTTGAAACGTTCGAATCGTGAACTGACAACTAGGTATGTAAGTAGACCTAACGAATCGTGCCCTCCGGTCGATCAAACGTTCGAATCGTGAAATGACAACTAATATAGGTATGTAAGTAGACCTAACGAATCGCGCCCTCCGGTCGATCAAACGTTCGAATCGTGAATTGACAACTAATGTAGGACGATGTAAGTAAACCTGACGTTCGAAACATTGTGAGGCAGAAACAAATAGGATTCGACTGCATGAAATTGTAATTATAAAATAGTTGAAAATGAAGAGGATGCTTACCTGTACGAGGTACGGAACTAGTTCTTCACTAGCTAGACTGCAAAATAGTCCCTACTTCAGTCTTCGCGAAACTCCGTGAAGAAGAGTTGAAATCTCTCGCGGCGCGGTTAACGACTCGATCAAACTAGTTCTAGTTCTCGACGTAGTTTCGCGAAAAGTAGGTGTTATATTTGTAGTCTAGTTCTTCACTGACGTTCCAAGACTTTTCTCAATCAAGTGACGCAACGACCGTTTGCTTTATTGTGAACGAACGTTAGGTTGATAACAACTGAGAATAGAAGACTAAAACACAGAAATCGATAGCTTGAAGCGCGCATTAAAAAAGACCTTCAGTCTTCCTGTTTGAAGCGATCGAAAGATAAATAACGGAATTAAAAGTACTCAAAACAATTGATTGTCAACAATCTTCGTAATATCCGGTGCGTCGAAGAAGAATAAATAAGCATTTGGCTGAATCTATAGACTCTTACATTTATATAGGATCGCATTAGTATTGGTCTATATATATAGCACTTTAACTTTCCCGCGGTTTACAGCTGGTTTTTTTTTTTTTTTTTTTTCAGTTACTATCTTTCCTGAGTTAAACGTAAATTGGATCAGTCACATATAAACACATTATTCTATTTACTAACTCTTCTAACTCATTCTCTCTTGATTAGTTTATATATTCAAATCTGAACTATTTACTTTATATTTTTGGACTTTCGTATTCAACTAGGGCGTTATTCATTAATTATATTTGACAGTCTATTTTTTAGAAGTTAAGCGTTTGTTGACTTTTATGGCTATATAACTTGAAAGTGCAATATATCAACACAATGTACAATACTATTGAATACATTGAAGATATAAACTGATCGTATTCATGAAAGCCCAAGGTACGTATATACTAAGCTCCGTTCCATATTGTATTTTCTGCGTTTCAGCCGTTCAATTATGAGATTCATTCATTCATTCTGTCAACTGTACAAAGTTGGTTGTTATGCGATCGATTTTCGATTTCGATATCAGTTCCATTGTGAACGAATTTCCAATATAATAATCAGAGCTAATCATATGGTTGGGTTCATTTGAACGAGTGTTTTCCACAAAGTCCGTAATTGCATCAACCCGTTGGTCGAGTGTAGGTCGACCGCAATTTAGTCTTTTTGAAAAACACAGCATTTGAAATTAATCCCAAAAACACAGCAGGGCCGTACATCACCCAAAATCCAGGGGGGACAGTACGTATATAACAGCAAAAAATAAATAAAATTAGCACAGTTCTCAGTACGTTTTGGTATCTTTTTCGCCCTGCTAGGGGGCGCAACTGCCGCCCCTGCCCCTGTGCTGTGTACGGCCCTTCAAAACCATTTGATTAACCATTTTAATAGTTAATCATTATTAAAATAATATAACAAAATTAATGTGCAGTTTGCACCGCAGTGCAAATTAATTAATGATTTTAAATTGCACTGCTCTTAGCCAATCAGAATATTATTCGTATAATAATAATAATAATAATAATAATAATAATAATAATAATAATAATAATAATAATAATAATAATTTTTGGTATCTTTTTCGCCTTGCTAGGGGGGGAGGGGGGGGGGGAAACTGGCCTCCCTGCCCCCCTTCAGTTCTTGTTCAAACATTGTTTCGCAAATGCTAATGAGGCGACGGCGGTCTATCAATAAAAACAGCATGATTTTGGTACATTTTTGCTTTTTACTGCATTGTTAAAATACAAATCAAAAACCTACCAACAGAATATAAAAGACGAATATGTAAGCAATGAATAAGCTAGCAATTCAAGCAAAAATAAATATACTTGACTGTGTCATTTTCCGTTTCTTCAAAGTCAACGAACTGAAATCTCTGAAGAGACATAGGAGAGCGTGACATACGCTACACACAAAAACCCTCTGAATTCCTTGAGAATTGTGTCAATCAAAAACCTACCGCCAGATTCTAATGCTCTGTAATTATACGCGCATTTTGATATAAAATACATGTATATTGAACTTAATTAAGCTGTGTCAAAATGAAATCTAAAACAATTTGTTTGGTAATTGTGAACATCATATTGGTGCTCTGTATCCCGGTCTGTATGTAGAAGCTACATAGGCGAATTCGCAAATAAATTATGGCTCGGAAAGGACGTTTTTTGCCCGGGGGGGGCACTAAGGGTATTTTTGGGTAGGGGTGTGCCGCGGACACCTCAAAACCCTGACCCTATCCCAGACCTAAAATTTTGATTTTCCATACCCTATCCCAGACTAAAGCTTTAAAATGTACACCCTATCCCAGACTAAAGCTTAAAAATGTATACCCTATCCAGATTGAAAGCGTGCTAAAGGGATATGTAAATTGATAGCGACTGATAGTGGCGTTATTGCGGAAACCATACCCTATACCAGACCAAAACGTAGCCGATCCCAGCCTAAAAAGGCAAAAAACGATACCCTACCCCAGACCTGGGAGCTCAAAAACCATACCCTATCCCGCGGCACATACCCGTATAGCGTATAGGGTTTTTTGAAGGCAATTTCCAATATTTACACACGAGATCAATAAGTAAGTTCGAATTTGTGATATATTTTCCCGTTGAGGAAACATATGCAGCTTTTCCATCCTCTCTTATATTTTAGCTACCTGATTTACACATTGTCAAAGGAAAAAGTTGAATTCAGAAATGATAAACCAGTCACGTACGAATCTGCTTTATTTAGCGGTCATGGTGAACAAATTGCTGGATCAATCGGGCCTCAAACGTGCTTTAGTAAACAAAGCATTAACAAAAAAAGTTGTTCGCGTGATACTGGATCCCAACAGGAGCAAATGTTCAATGATGCAGGACATAAGTTTGATATGAGTATCAAGGTATGGGGTGAATTAGAATAACAAAAGAAGCTACGAAAAGGATTCTGGGAGTAGTATATCATTACGTCATAAGGGAAAAGGTGAATTCAATTCAATTTATTAGCCTACAAAACAATAAAAGTACAAGTCACACGTCCCCGCAGAGTAATTAGTATGCTACCTGTCACTCTAGAGGGTATACATCCTCAATCGTTTTGTTTTGAAAATATCAGTGTCTTGATGAACTGTTGTGGTGTGATCTTGGTGAGAAGACCAACTTTTAACATTTTTTATTTATTAAAATAAATTCGCCATGTCCATCCCCCATTATGATACGCGTGTGGTAAATAGAATAGAATGAGTAGACGCTAACCACGAAGTTCAATAAATGACTGACAGACGAAAGGCAACATTTTCAATACTATGTATTTGTTTTCAAAGCTTCCTCTCAGTGTTTCAGTTCAGCTGCAGTTTCACTGGTATCCACCAGTGTCTAAGAGCCGCTCACTCAGCGACGCTCTGGGTGTTGCGAGGACTGCCCCGAGAATCGTTACACACGACATCCTGTCTGTGTTCTAAATGTTGTTTGTCAGTAGTTTCAGTGCAAGAGATTTTATGAAGCACAACAAATTCCAGTGTATATCAAAACCATCTTAGCCAAGGGAGCTTTAAATGCACGTAACATTGTGCGTCAAAGTGGTATTACTAAGCATTATTCTATTATCACCGTTTACCAGACCACACGAGACGAATAGTAGACAAAAACATCAGATGTGCGGAATGCGGTTTCTATGGGTTTCTGTAGGCAAACGACAAGTATAACCTTTGGTCTTGGGTCAGTGAAACAGTAAAAACCAACGGCGGTAACTGTGATTAAACGCGGTATTAAATTAAATCAAAATTATTACTGAAAAAGATGATCTGATGGAGTAAAATGTGTTATAAAATATGTGGGTGTGAAATGAAAAGAAAACATGACTGAAATCGCATCAATGAATGATAATGATTATGACGTTATCTTGTTGGAGATGATATCTTTGGTAAGATGTCAATGATTTGCTTTATTTTAGATGTGTTTCCTTTAAAAATCAAGTCTATTTTCCCACTAGTTTTTCAAGAGCATAAAACAATTCCCCTATTTTCGCATTGTCAGCGCAATTGAGGATGTGCAGCTTTTCGCTTCAAAACAACGAATTGTCTGTACCATAACTTTGACCTTGGCTTGTACGTTAGCAAACCGGAACTCGGGGACCAAAAAAGAAACCAATACAAACGAGCCAGGTTTAGCTCTATAGATCAGAGGAATAGTGAACGGTTAAACGTTAGAACTACAGAGAAATAAACGCATGATTTGAGTAAAGTTTAAGAGTGTTGTTACACGTTAACCACATGGGGTAAGCAGCACGTATAAATCCACCTTGATTATCATACGTTTATTTCAATGTCAGTAGCTGCACATGCTCATCATTACTGCTAGGCCTACAGAAACGTCTCATTGTAGCACTAACTAGTTTTGTACACAATCAATGTCACGTAGTACTTGAACTAGAGTCATTCAGGTTGTCCATGGAAAATATATTTGAATGAACTTTTAAAATGTGATAAATATAAACTTGATTCATTCATTGCGATAATCAAAGACACATTCTGAAACACTTAATCTATTCTCAAACACACCGATATCTTGATCTTTATTATTGAGTGTTTTGTTATTAGTTATGTGATACTTCCAGCATTAAAATCTATGTGCACCATCGACAACCTTTTCTAGAATTGCTTGACATTTTTTTAGCTTCTATTGATGTGTAATGCAGTGCGGACCGTGAACTAACACGCCTATAACCGGACGTTGTTTGGTCTTTTAAAGTTTGCGCCTTTGTGATATTTTAATAGATTTATGTTTGTCGTTACTGACCACTGTTATCCACTGCGGACCGATATTTCACCATTTTCTCTTTCGAATTTATCTCTGTTTTCTTGAAAAGATGAAATGATTATCATCAGCTTCAAGTAAAGTCTAACGGAAATAAAGGTTTTGTTAAACAAAAAATAAAGCGAAATATCTCGATGAAACGTAACCACGCCTTGGTCACGTCATTCCACTTCCGGTCCCCAAAACGTGTGTACCGCATTCTTGTCATGTGTTACTTAACTGCTGTTAGATCAACCGATTTATTGCAGCTTTTACTGTCCCATTCGTGAATTTCTACTTTTATTTCAATAATAAAACTATGCTATCAGCCTAGAATGAAATCATAATTTAAATATCTCACTTTGGAAAATGAAAGACAAAATGTGAGATGACGCGTTCATATATTTAGACCAATCAGAGCTCGAGTACCAAGGTCACGAAACTCGCGCATCCCACCATCCAATCAAATCGAAGAAGAGTATAACGGTACTTGTACTAAACCGCGCGAGCTGATCGTCAGTGATTGAATTGCAGAGACCTGATAAGCAAGTAAGTTCATAATGTCATACATACAACTGTCATTTGAGTAGAGTCAAAGATACTCGAACTATAACTAAAATCAAAGGTCATAAAGAACAAAAATTGTTTTGCTGTTAAATAAATACCGTTAAACAACACAACAATCACAATCTTCTAAAGTGTAGTCAGGTTTCATGATATTTATCAAGTACATTTTGTCAACAAAAAAAATACAACATAATCTCTTCAGTGCCATCTTTGACAAGAACACATGACTGCCATTGCTTCAACTCCCAGCATCCATTTCGGTTCGATTTTGTTTCCATTGAACGCCTGAAGCCTTTTTAAACAAGACGCTCAATGAGCGTTCACTCGGGCATTGTGAAAAGGAAAATGTCAGTTGTTCGAGGAAGTACTTGAAAATGAATGCCAGCAGCCTAGTCCCAGGCGTTATCTCTCCTAACCGAGCGCGAAGCGCGAGACTGAGTACGAGCGCGTCAGCGCGAGAGAACGCCTAGTGAATAATGCCAAATACTACCCTGATTTGGCTAAAAACTACCCTGATTTAAAAAAGCGATAATAAATTTCGTATTTACCCGATTTTACTGATCCAACGGTATTTTGAAACAATGAATATAGATATTGCCCAACACGGGGCAAGAACCAGACATTTCTTCGGTTTTAACAAGAAATCAAACGGCTAAAAGCGGGCTAAAAGAGCCGGTCACAAGTCCAGCAGGAGGATACGTAACATGTCATCTCGCTTTGAAATCTTTTCGCATTGGGTGAATAATTCTCAGTTGTTTAGTATAATAAGGTATTCCATCTTTCAAATCATTCATATATTCATATATGTTCTACTTTTGTAACGCATAACTGATTCAACAATGCATCGTTTTAAAATGAGGACAGCAGTGATTCCTTTGTTATTCCCCGGGTTATTCAGGCTAATATTCGCTGTGATCCTATTCTAGTATTGCACTGTCTGGAGATATACACTCCTTCAGGTAGGAAATCGACCAGTTCAGTTTAAAACAAGTTTATTCAGATGTTCACAAGTACACAAGCGAATATGAGCTCCTGACCCTGTTTGTAGTGAGGTCAATGAAGGCTCGCTTCAGCATCAATATTCGGTGAAAGTTACCTTGATTATTTTGTAGATAAAGGTCGAAATTCCTCACGATCGACTCTACGAAAGGCAAAGGGAAAGGCAAAGGCCTCACCTCCACGGCCTCTCGTTTTATAAATTACATATAAAATCTCGGATCTGGCATTATTCACTAGGCTTTCCCGAGGGGGCTTTCCGGTGACGTCATCAGAACCTCCCTCGTCGGAGAAAGCCTGGAACTAGGCTGGAATGCCAGTTGGTTGAAGAACAAGGACAATGTCAGCTGCGCGAGGAGAGACCTGACAATGACTGACAGTTGCGTGACGAGGGAGACTATGTATATACATGTATGTGTCGAGTTCATTTGATTTGCCTTTGAGTTCATTTGATTACCTTTTGACTTTGAGTTCAATTGATTTGATTTTGATGAGTTTGTGTAAAGGCCCCCTCTCTAGCTTCAGATCCCGAAACGTCGAGTTTGGAATCGAGTTCGGGTTCGAGTTACGGTTCGAACGTCGAATAAAACAAGGACATCTTCTTCAATACAATATAATTTCTCTGACGTCATGACAATCAGTGACAGTTGAGTGACGAGGGAGACTATTAGTCCGGTGAGTACGAACATGATACGTCTTGAGGTTGCATAGGTCAGATGGTTCCGATAACGGCCTCGCGTTTGTTTAAAAAAATATATATTTTAAGCGAGCTTCTAGTCCTTTTACCACTTCTAGTCATTGAACGATGAACTAGAATCCTGACCTTTTAATAGCTTGAAGATCTACAGCTGCTTTCAAAACTAAGATTCAAAATCTACTTGAGTCCTGTTTCTCGTTTATCTTTTCAAATCTGCTGAGTAATCTTGAAACTCCGGATACGATTAAATACGTCGCATACTCGTCATTTTGGAGCCGAACAAAACTACTACTACTACTACTACTACTACCGAAATCCGCATTTTCTAACTCGGGCGGCCTGCGGCCTGGGCCCGAGTAAATAGCGATAATTCACGACGCCTAAACAGAGACAAAACGAAATCCAATATTCGGAAACTAATCCAAGATACTGCATAGAATTGTTTAAGTGTTTTATTATTGTTCTATAATTTATTGTGAGAAACACAAAATTAGCTCTAGTTAATTTGTATGTGAGTTGTTATGTGTGAAAAGGTTATTGAATTATGTATTAACTATCGGTAGCAGGTCTCCAGTCTAGTAAAGTACTATATGAATAAATAACCAATGTTGTCATACTATATTTTACTTTCCCTTACTGCAATTCTCAGTATTATGCGAACTCGCATAATACTGAGAACTGCAGTAATGATTTTTAAATCATTAAAACTGCAGTAATGATTTTTAAATCATTAAAACAGCACAATAAACACAATAAATGCAATAGAATGATAAAGAAAATAATGTAGAAAATAATAATCATTTAGTGCTGAAGGAAGCCTGAGGAAACCAGGAACGACCTTAAAATAGGTTACCAAAAAATGAATGATATGTGAATAAATAATATATTATGGTCATGGTCGGTAATTTGATTTAAGTAGAAAATTATAAAATAAGAAAGATTTAAGACGCATATGTGATATAACAAAGTTAACTATCAGATTCACTTATTCCAAAGCTCGCAAGCCTATATTATATATATAATTTACCATTTATTATTCATAGAATTCATAGATATGTGTTGAGCTGTTTGAAGGTTTTCTAGTGCTATCGTAAGTAATCTTTGACAAGATAAATGATTTTAGCTTTGCTGTTAAATATTTAATCACGTTACGATGGCCAACTATATCTGCGGGGTATACATGATCCACCTAATTGCAACATAGTCGTTCCTTTTCATTCATTCTATTCTTTTTATTTGAAGCACTGAGAAAAACGTGTTTACTGGGCAAATGTTTCGCAGCTTGGGATAAAGTCACACGAGCAACCTGTCAGTTTGAGATCTGACAACATTCTGTACTGTCCACTGATGATACTAGCTGTGAAACACGATTGACAAATCTCGACACATCTTTCATAGTCGTGTAATATATCCATTGTCAATGCAAGTCAGTACTATATACTGACTGCCTGCTGCTCTCGTTTCATCTCTGTCAGGATGTTTACAAGACAGCCGTCAATGATGAAGAGTATATATGGATGTGTGTGTCTTCTTGCAGTTCTGTACGACGTAGCAAGCATAAATGTGTAAGTAGAATATGACTACCTTTTACTAAAATGAATGAAAAACTAGTGAATGGGAAATATAACAAACAGATTTTTAAATATATCACGATCAGTTTATGCTATGTTTCGTTAGTCAATAATTAGGATAAACAAGAATTATTTTAAATTGAAAACCTACAAATCAGTGTTATTAGCAATCAGATATTGGATTTTTCGACGATTTTATTTAGTAGTGTCTAGCCTATTTCAATAGTGAGTCAGTGTCACTTGACTCGGTACACATACTGCAGGCGAAAACCCAGAGAACTTGTCTCCATCTTTGTTGGTTGGATATTTATCCTTTTTGTATTTAACACGTTATTTTTAAATATACAAACGCTATCTAAATCAGTGTGAAAAGCAGAATAAATATATCAAACTAGAAGAACTATACTGTGTGATGACTTTGATGACTTTGTATTGTATTGTCGGTACGTATAAATATTAGTTACTAAAGGTTTAGAACCAATCACTATGACAAGTATTTTTTTTGTATTTCTATCGATTTTCACTCATATTGTAGGTATTTATTTTATTGGGATATAAAAGGGTTGGTTAGACTTTTATTTACAAGGGTTGGTACGGATCAGGATTACCTAGTAGGGAGCATCGTGTTCCGGTTGAAACTCAGTTCTACCTACCTTTGGGCAAAATTGTTAAATTACAAATAATAATAAGCAAAAACATCGAATTCTATGTCCGTGAATGTCTAATGAGATTTACATGCGACTTTCAATATAAATCACTTTCAAACTGCTAAACATTCGCGTGGTTTTCGTATCCAAGAAATCAATGTCGTTAATAAAGCATTTTTGACAGGGTTAATTATTCAAGGTCAATAACACCAGCATATAATAATAATAATAAACTTTATTTTACAAGGGAAAAAACATATTACAGCTTGAGCTGAAAAACTTATGGCCCTTCTAATCTAAAAATAATCTAATCAAGCCATAATATCAGTAAATATCTCCATTTGTACCTTCAAAACCCGCATGGAAGTATAGCGTGATATTTATCCATCAACAAAGACTCGCGCTGCTTGGAGATGTGAAGTAATGAGTCTTTATGTCTTGCCAACAGATATAATGAGACAACACAAACAATGAATTTCTTATTTCATAAGAACCGCTACGACAGAAGGGTACGACCTTGGATTCACATAAAACCTCTCAACGTCACCATATCAATGACCATTGTCAACTTTGGACAAATACGTGAAAAGGAAATGGTAATTATAGCACGAGAACGTTAATAATAATCAGACACGTGATCAGTGTGCATTTGAGTATCTTTGTATATGTATAGTACAATATAAGTAATAAATTATTATTATTATTATTATTATTATTATTATTATTATTATTATTATTATTATTATTATTATTATAAAATTAAAATAAAATAAAATAAAATAAAATAAAATAAAATAAAATATTAAAGTTTCCATTATTATTATTATCATTATTTATTTATTGTTTGTATTTTAATATCATTGGTTAATTGTTATTGAACAATCCAAGCGATCATTTTAAATTTTGTAAATAAGGATTTTTTATCAATTTTTTTATCTCTTATTTGTAATTTGTTTTGAGAAATAAAGTTATTATCATTATCATTATTATTATTATTTATTATTATTATTATTATTATTATTATTATTATTATTATTATTATTATTATTATTATTATTATTATTATTATTATTATTATTATTATTACATGTATTATTATTATTCTGATATTCTGGATTAGAGTTGTCGTTTGATGTAAACGTTATTGAGACTGCCAAATATGGATTTATTTTACAAAATAAACAATTGTCAAGCTAGCTGGATTAGACATGCAAACAAAAATTTTAGGACAAAGAAATAATTTGATTATTATTATTAATAATATTATTATTATTATTGCCACTTTATTGCTGTAAAGTTTTCGAACGGTACTAACAAAATCCAACATGGCGGCGATGACGTCATCATTGCGTACAATATCAGTGATAATGACTTTGTTTTGTGTTTATTTTAATAGGATTATTCATTCGACTGCTTCTTTTATCAAACGTGGTATGATGAACGGTTATCCCATCCATCGAAATTTCCCATTTATTTGGCTGGCACAGACAAGAACCTGGTATGGATGCCAGACACTTTCTTTTTGAACATAAAAACAGCAAAGACACACATGGTACCAGCAGATAATAGCAAAGTTACTTTATGGTCGAGTGGATGGATTAGATACAGTACCAGGTAAGCACCCTTCCCTTAGCCAGGTACAAACATGGTACCAGCAGATAATAGCAAAGTTACTTTATGGTCGAATGGATGGATTAGATACAATACCAGGTAAGCACCCTTCCCTTAACCAGGTACAAACATGGTACCAGCAGATAATAGCAAAGTTACTTTATGGTCGAGTGGATGGATTAGATACAGTACCAGGTAAGCACCCTTCCCTTAACCAGGTACAAACATGGTACCAGCAGATAATAGCAAAGTTACTTTATGGTCGAGTGGATGGATTAGATACAGTACCAGGTAAGCACCCTTCCCTTAACCAGGTACAAACATGGTACCAGCAGATAATAGCAAAGTTACTTTATGGTCGAGTGGATGGATTAGATACAGTACCAGGTAAGCACCCTTCCCTTAGCCAGGTACAAACATGGTACCAGCAGATAATAGCAAAGTTACTTTATGGTCGAGTGGATGGATTAGATACAGTACCAGGTAAGCACCCTTCCCATAACCAGGTACAAACATGGTACCAGCAGATAATAGCAAAGTTACTTCGAATGGATGGATTAGATACAGTACCAGGTAAGCACCCTTCCCATAACCAGGTACAAACATGGTACCAGCAGATAATAGCAAAGTTACTTTATGGTCGAGTGGATGGATTAGATACAGTACCAGGTAAGCACCCTTCCCTTAGCCAGGTACAAACATGGTACCAGCAGATAATAGCAAAGTTACTTTATGGTCGAATGGATGGATTAGATACAGTACCAGGTAAGCACCCTTCCCTTAACCAGGTACAAACATGGTACCAGCAGATAATAGCAAAGTTACTTTATGGTCGAGTGGATGGATTAGATACAGTACCAGGTAAGCACCCTTCCCTTAACCAGGTACAAACATGGTACCAGCAGATAATAGCAAAGTTACTTCGAATGGATGGATTAGATACAGTACCAGGTAAGCACCCTTCCCATAACCAGGTACAAACATGGTACCAGCAGGTAATAGCAAAGTTACTTTATGGTCGAGTGGATGGATTAGATACAGTACCAGGTAAGCACCCTTAACCAGGTACAAACATGGTACCAGCAGATAATAGCAAAGTTACTTTATGGTCGAGTGGATGGATTAGATACAGTACCAGGTAAACACCCTTCCCTTAACCAGGTACAAACATGGTACCAGCAGATAATAGCAAAGTTACTTTATGGTCGAGTGGATGGATTAGATACAGTACCAGGTAAGCACCCTTCCCTTAACCAGGTACAAACATGGTACCAGCAGATAATAGCAAAGTTACTTTATGGTCGAGTGGATGGATTAGATACAGTACCAGGTAAGCACCCTTCCCTTAACCAGGTACAAACATGGTACCAGCAGATAATAGCAAAGTTACTTCGAATGGATGGATTAGATACAGTACCAGGTAAGCACCCTTCCCATAACCAGGTACAAACATGGTACCAGCAGATAATAGCAAAGTTACTTTATGGTCGAGTGGATGGATTAGATACAGTACCAGGTAAGCACCCTTAACCAGGTACAAACATGGTACCAGCAGATAATAGCAAAGTTACTTTATGGTCGAATGGATGGATTAGATACAGTACCAGGTAAGCACCCTTCCCATAACCAGGTACA